>CM053977.1:3471290-3733790 GCA_028641955.1 Protonibea diacanthus | reverse complement strand
TTGCTGTGTGAAGAACAAACAGCGCATTAATACAAATGAGCACCTGCAGCATAGCAGATGTCTGTGGGTGTTTTTAGTCAAAAGTTTCCAAAGAAAAAAATAGAGAAATTTTCATAGATTATTTTGACAAAGATGACTTTCAGACAGGATGGCTTGTCCCTCGCAGATGCTGATAAACGTGGTATAAATAAACTCGTATCAGCGCGAAAGAAAAGGCAGCTCGACATGAAGGACGCAGCTGGGAGATTGAAGAATGTCTGCAGTAGCTAAGAGTTGGTTTATTAATCTGAGTGAGAAGCATGGGAGAACTAAAAGCGAGTCAACCATTGCAGATTATTTAGATAATAAAATGTATAATTTTTGCTGTCATAAAAATTCAAACTGCATCGACTTAAAGCTTCCAAGCGTGACCGACATGAAGTCTGAAGCAGCTCACGAGATGAAGTATCGGTTTCATTTAACCCAGGAAAAACACGGCGTCGAAACCCAGAAGAGTTGTGTTTTTGTGCGAAGACCACGTCAGGTGTAAGGACATACGCCAGGCTGACCGCTGGATGTCGACGTGTGTGGGTGTGTGTGTGCAAACAGACAAGAGTTAGAGCCGCTCTGAGATCTGGAGCCTGGAGACAAACCGGCTCTGACCGACAGCAACACACGTGGCCGATCCTTTCAAGGCCTGTCTCATCCACTTTAGCTTACCTCTCATCTCTCTCTCCTTTACGTCTGCTGAGCCGCTCGCTGTCCGTCCGTCCGTCCACCCACGGGGTTCTTTGGATGTAAACTCAAGTGCTGCTTCCGCATCTGAGTTTCTCCTGCCTGTGTCAGTAAATTTACTAATTATCCTTTTAATGCTGGGAAGACTAAAGGGAGCCTGAGTGTGAGGTGAAAGAGAGGATTAAACAATTGACAAGAATTGAAGTGACAAGCGGATCTATTCAGCAATGACAGGAACAATGAAAGGTTGACACGAAAAAGGCAATTTATTGAAACCTTCTTGGCATCTGTGCGACTTTGAGTAAAACAGTTCTTTAGGCAAGAAAAAGACTCTTAAGCAACAAACACGCTTCTTTTTCAATAAACAAATTTATAGCCAAGCCGAATGTTGAATTTATTTTGAGGAATAGAGAGTGAGTGCGACCTTACTCCGAGAGCGGTAATGGGCGTGGCGCTCACTGGAAGGATTTTTCATTACAAAGAAACCTGCGTTTCATTTGCAGATTACGATGCGTCGTACATTTCAGTGTGCGCTGCCATCGGCGATTGTTCAATCAGGCAACATTTCTTTTAAAGCAACGTGTCACTTGTAACATTCAACTGAATTTCAATTTATTTTGCATGCGCTAATATTGAGCCTACAGTAGTCTCATCTCATTTTGCATATCTCCTGTAAAAACTGGATAATACAAGTCAAACTATGGCACAGCGATGTCCACGGTGCATGTGTGTGTATGTGTGTGTGTGTGTGTGCCTGTTCAAACACACTGTGTGGTAGTGGGTGTGTGTTACCTCGTGTGGCACTGGGCAGCCAAGATAGGCTGATCCTATCCATGCCTCCCTTCTGTAGCACCCATCGCCCACCCACACACCCATAACACACACACACACACACACACACACAAATACACACACCTAGTGTGGTACCCAACATGCCATTGTAATCTCGTTTTACAATCCCGATGCCCACGGCCACAAACACACACACAGAAGCCAGCTAAATCCATATTTCGCCGTGTTCGTACTGTGCAGCTGCCACGTGAGCTGGGGCGTCGCACTTCACGATACACAAAAAGTGCCAACTGAGGTCTCAACTCAGGCCCAAGCATCACTCAGTCACACACATGGCGACAGAGAGGTGAAACACTCATACTACTGCTTTTAACACACACGTTTGAGAGTATAACAACTAATTTGAAGAGCGTGACAAATCTGTGAAGAACGATACAGCAGAGAGAAGAAGAAGGAGATGTTGAAAGAGTCGAGCTTACCTTCCTCATCTGTGAGATACAGAGAGCTAACCTTTGGGAACAAACACACAAACACACTCCTCTTCTACAACTAATTCACCAAGACTTTCAGTGAAGCACACACACACACACACACACACACACTCCCTCTCTCTCTCTCAGACACACTCTGATGTATTCGGCCACCCGATAGCGAGCAGAGCTGACTCTCTCTAAGCCTCAAACAAAGTTTGGTGTGCACTGGCAAGACCGAGGGGACAAAAAAAGGAAGGAGAACTGGGGGGAGCAACAGAAAGGAGAAAAGGGAAAAAAAGTGTGACCTTTGGTGAAGTTTAACCACTTACGATTCAAGAGTTTAGCTTCAGCACACCCGCCTACACCCGGATTCATTACGGCGTGTGCAACACACCTCTCCGAGGTGGGAGAGAGGCACTGAGCTGGATTTTTGGGGAAGCCGTGCTTTTCTCTCTTGTTCCATCTGGTTGCTGCTGCATGACTGCGGACAGGCAAACGGCCTAAACTCATCCCCCTTTTCTCTACTATCTTTTCTCTTTTTCTTATCCCAATGTCCTACAGATGCACCCACGGCAGCCCCCGTCCCTCCTGTACAGCCCAGGTGACAGATAGATACTCAGAGAGGCTGTGTGTGTGTGTGCATGTGTGTCCATGTGTTTGATATAAAAAAAAAAAAAGAAACATATGTGAGAGTGAAAAAGATTAGATTATGAAATATGTGAACAAGTGTAGGAGAGAGAGACAAACGAGGGAAAGGAGAAAAGAGGATGAAAGATTTAATTTCTGTAGGGTGAAAGAGGGAGCTAAATTGTAGTGAATGTGATTTTGATGCTGATGCTGAGATGGGGTTTAGAGCGTACAAATACTATTAGTGCTGCTGTGCAAACCATTACACACACACACACACACACACACACACACACACACATATGTGAAAAAACAAGCCAGGCTGTGAGGCTGCAGGAGTCAACACACAGCATGGCGTATAAAATTTAAAAAAAAAAGCAGAAATCAATCTTTATATCCATCCAGCAGCCCTCGGTTATGGATGTAGCAGTTATTATAGTCATGCAAATTCAACCAGTCATCTCCATTGACCTGAAAATTGGCCTTCTCTTTTCATTTCTTCAGAAAATAACAATAATAATAATAACAAAAAAGGTGTGAAACAAATTCCCAGAAGAAGAAAATAAGTGGAAGTACACCATCTAAACTAAAGTCTGCGATCAAACCAACGCCAGCGAAAAAGACAAGAGGAGGAAGGATAAGGACTGTCTCCTGTGTAACGTACCTTTCATTTAAAGTAACTGTGCATGAAATCAAAAAGGAAATGATACTACAAAACTATATAATACTGCAATAATAAGCTCACCGATCAAACAGCCATTTCCGCCACAATTATTACCATCATCGATTGATTAAGCGTTTGTCGTTTTGTTTGTAGTGACTAAGTAAATTTATTTTCAAATTAATGCGTGCACCAAATGTGCCCCAGATACAAACACTTACAAGACACTACGCACATAACAAACAGAACGGTAACACAATCACTTAGAACCAAGCAGTGATACGAGTGCATGTGTTTATAAAGCCTGAAAATTGTGAAAAATGTTTCGTAGAGTCTGTGGTGATGTCCTCAAATGTTTGTTTTGTTCAATCAACAGTACAAAAAACCAAAAGAATATTAGTTTACAAAGATATAGAAGCAGAAAATGCTCTGCAGCTCTGCTTGGAAAGTAAATCTAAATATTTTCAACGATCAAAACAGCCGCGGGTTCATTATTTACTGATTGATGATCGACATTAAACTCTCATAAACTGAGAGAAAAATGTTTCCTCAAGCTGCCTCAGCGTCATCTGTACTTTGTTTTAATGTTTTGATGTTTGGCAGTTGCGACCCGGCTCCGTCATTTCCCTTGCGACACAGTACGGTGTGGGGAGAAAAAGCATGCATCAACAACACACTCAAATCAAGCTTTATTTAAGCGTGCATACAATTCTGAGTTGATACGAAGACCAAGGTTGATACGAGCTGAGGTGGTAACCACCCAGACCTTCATGCTCCTTATTACTGAGTCAGCAGATGACGACCTCAAGAGACACATTTATTATATACGTTTTAGCAGAGGTGGTCTTTGTTCCAGACAAGGTGGCCCACTACATTTTCTTGTGTTGTGTTAGTTTGCCTCTTGATGCTAGTATTTGTCCTGACCTGTCTGTGTCTCTCAGCCTTAGAGAAAAATCACAAATACAGTTTTATTTTCAAGCAGACTCAATAATTTATTAAAGAGCTGGGCTGTTACTCAAGCGTCTGTGGGGACTATTTTCAGCTGCGGATTAATACATTTGGTGCAGGACGGACTGAAAATAAACTACACTAATCGTGTTTGTCGTAGAAGAATGAACATATCACCCAGTGCTCATTTCACGGCGTTTTTAGATAACAGAGCTCGATGTCGAAGCTTTAAAGCGTATGTTAGTGTGTGTTTGGCCTTTTCATCTTAAATATGTTTAGCACTTTTCCAGCATGAGCACACTCGACATACTCTGAATACCATCTAGTGAATTAGCTCCCAGCTCAAGATTACGGAGAGTCGTCCCTCAAATTTCCTCGCCTTCAATTCCCTTTTTTTTCCCTCTCCCCTGACTAAACCCTCCCCCCCATTCCTCCACTTTAAGACCCTTCCACACCCACATGACCCCCCCTGTGCAGATGAGGTCCAAGCTCCAAGATCACAGAGAGAAGCAGGCAGAGGAGAGGGAGGACAAGAGACCTAAAATCCTTTCCTCCCAAAACCAGGCCAAAAACCTCAAACCTTCCCACCAGCCTCAGACCCCCTCCTTTAGCCCAGTTGTGTGTAGAGGAGGCAGTGAGCTACTCTTGCAGCTTATCAGCCCAGGAAATTCAAATGAGGAAGAAAGCGGTGAGAGAGAGACACAGGGTGGGTGAGAGAGGGAGCACAATAATAGTGAAAATAGGATAAAGAATGAGATGGGAGAGGCGTTAGGTAGGAGGAGAGGAGGAGGAGGCGGCAGAGGAGGAGGAGGAGAGGAGGCTGGAGGAGGTTGCTGAGGCTGCAGGTTAAGATAATGTGTAGATCTGAGAAGAGATTTGCGAGGGGAACATTTTTATTCATTTTTGATTACTCCCATCTCTCCTCAGACCTCCCTCCTCCGTCTCCCTCCTGCGTTTGTTGCCTCTCCCGTTTGTTTTGGCATTAGTGTTACGACTGTTGGTATAACAGCGGCGTGTACACATGCATGCTGATTAGAGGCGGAATATTTTATAACACAAATATCCTGCGCTCTGCACAAGTCCTCACGCACATATCAATACATAATGCACACAAACATGCCCAAAGATGCATCAGAGGAAGCGAGCAGCCGGGCAGACGGTGCCAGGAATGCTAAGAGCTTACAAATTCGTAAAACATGCAGACACAGATGCCGCGTATGTACATAAACAAACGTGCACACACGCACGCGCGCCATCGCCGTGCCCGCTCCTTATCAATGCGCTGCAGGTAGGTTAGGAGTGTTCGGAATGAGAGCTGGACCATGCGAGTACTCCACGCTTCCATTCTCCTGGTCACACACATTCCAAGCACATCACAAAGGTCTGAACAATGCATAACAACACAGCGCACACACTGCAGAGAAACAAAGGCACACTGCGCTGTCAGACCCTCCCTCCAGGTTCAGTGAGATGGACGGTCTCCATCCTGATTCCCTCGGCCCAGGATCAGTCAGGTTTCTCGAACACTCAGTTGGATGGTGAGACCCGATCGGACGAATCAGGCGAACCGAGGAATCAGACTTCGATTCTGACTCTTCTGAATCTGTTGATTTGGGCTAACAGATCCACCATCACTGGCCCGCTGAGACCCCGCTTCCTTTTCTGGGATCCCTAAATGACCAAACAAACCAAAACACATTGTAGAAGTCAGTACAGCGCTTTCACTGAGCTCTTGTTAAACATCATCAGGTCACTTTGTAGCAGCTGGAGTTAAACTTTCAGCGTGCTCCACTACAGTGTAGTCATTTACACAGATTGCTGCAGCTCAACAGCAGCTGGACAAACAGCAGCCAACTCTGTGAATTCAGGTAAGGTCGAAAACATAAACCATCTATCTTCTACAAACACAGCTTTATTAATTAAGACTGCATAAATTAAATGTGAGGCCACGAAGTACAATTTAAATTGCAGCACAACGCCGTGAAGTTACCCCAAAGCGCAACAAAGGAATAAGAGGAGCGATCAATAAGCGGCACAGGAGAACAGCAGAGCTTTTTGAATTTATGATTTAAGAAAGTGGCTCAGGGTTTGTTTGTGTTGAGGTGGTCAGAGAAGTTTTGTGTGCAGCACAGCAGCTAAAGCAGCTTCACGCGTCTGCCTCTGACTCGAGGCACTGCCAGTTTGATCCTTTGTAACATCTGAGCCACTGGTTCTTCAGGAGGTCTGAGATGCATTTAGCCTGATTACTGAGCCATTTAAGCTGTAGGAGCACTTCACAATATATTTGATAAGTAACTGAAGGCCAGTGCAAAGAGTAACATGGTCAGCTGTCTTAGTACTTGTTTGAACTATAAATCAGCTGAAGGTGACACAAAAGACTGTTACAGTAGAACATCCTGCCAAATATGAGGGTCTCTAAATCTCATCTGGACATGAAACATCTAACCTGAAGCTCAGTCAGAGTCTATTATTAAACCACCAGGATTTGTGACTTGGGTTTTCATCCTTATAGCTCTGAAATCAAGCTCACTAATAACTTTCATTCTTTCCTCCTTGTTGCCAAATACAATCATTTCTGTCTCGTCTTTATTTAATTGAAGGAAATGCAGTGGAAATCATTGAGTGTAGTCTGTGTGCTGCAGTAAGAAATTACTGTCAGTATGATTTGACCCGGAGGGAAGCATGTACAGAGTTGAATAACAGCAGATAATAATGAGCCCTGGGGGGCCTTCGCATGTCATGATCTGCACAGTTGTAGTAACCAATGGCTTGTAACACAGTCCCATCTATTGCTCTATTGCCTCATCTATAGTGGTAGAAATGCTGGATGGCAAACATTTTGTCTTGCTTATCCACCTTACACAATAAAGTTCTGCTGAATTTTGACCTTTTACAGGATTGTCAAAAGCTCAGCACAGGCTAATATAAAAACATGGTCGTCGTCTCTGTGGCGTCACCCACAGGTTTTCCGAAGGAGCAGGTGGAGCTGGTGGGCTGAATGAAACCTGGTTGCTCAAACAAGGGCGCCTGTGACGACACCCACCTCCAATAAGGTGTAACATGAAGTAACTAAAGGGCGGGACTTGGCAAACCACGGCATGTCACTCTTTGCTCTATACACACCAGAGATGCTGGGGTGCGAAGTCTGCATCATGATGAAGTCGACCCTTTAAGGCACAGAACACCTTCATGCGTCATCAACAGTGTCCTCGGAGATGGGATGACATCCGGGCAGATCGATCCACGATGACCTCCCCTCAAAAAGATGACCTCTGACCTTTGGGATTACTTTTCTCTTTCTTCTGTTTGTCACGTTTCTCTCCCTTCTTCTTCGCCCTCAGGTCTTGCAGTAACTTGCTTATATCAGGTGGCGTGGGCCTACTCTCCAGTGTGTTCTGTTCTCCGTCAGCATCTGTAGTCCTCCAGAAGTCCTCTGGCTGCTGGCTGTCCTGGCCCTGCACCTCCTCCCCTCTGTCCTCCTGCTCCTGCTCCTGCTCCTCCACCTCTCCAGCATTGGAGAGTAGTGGAGCTGGCTAGAGGTGGAACTCCAGCTCGCTGTTGGGCCTCGAGGCGTCAGTCGCCTTCATCCTCTCGATAGGCTCATCCTCCAACTCCTGCGGTCCTCAGTGTCAGTACACATCACCCCAAAGCACACACACACATCCACACACACACCTTATGACACACACGCACACACACACACACGTGGGAGGCCGGTGTGAAGTCGACTGTTGGGATAAAAACACAGAAAGCAAAGATGAGATACTATAATCATCACACTGACTAAATTATTATTACTGCAATCCAAAGCAACAAATAAAAGTAATAATGTATGTTTAATATTAATGACAATGTAAAATAATGTATTAAAACTGCACTTAGAGGAGCAGCGTGAAATACTGAGTTTATTTTTAATCACAGAGACTTCATATTATCGATCAAACCAACAGTTCCCAATGACAGTTCAGGAGCTACAGCTAACAAATATTTTTCATCACTTGGTCAAGCGTAATGAACAATGACCATCAAATCTTGCTAACACCAAAGTGACGTCTACAGATGTCTAATTTTGTCCCACCAACAGTCCAAAACTCAAAACGCTAATTTAGCTTATTATCACACAGAAAACATTAAATCCTGTCAATAATGACAATGTTCAAATTAATGCTTAAAAAATAACAAATAATAACCCAGAACAGTTGACTTTTTTTTAAGATGTTTAAAATGTTAAACATTTTTAAATGGATTATTTACACACCGTCACATTTTACATTGTACAGCACCTCCATAATATAATTTTGTATATTTCTGCATAAAACTAACAACTCTTCTCATTTTAAAACATATTATATATATCATATATATTGTTTACATTTTTGTAATATGTGTTTTGTTATCTTTCCTGTACTTTTACTTATTATTACTTAATATTTGCTTAGCACAAAGTCATATTCCTGGTATTCCTTGGAAATAAACCTGATTCTGATTCTGTCACTGGTTAAACTGTAACATCCAAAGACATCAGAGAGGTAATCAATCAATCAATCAATCAATCAATAGCAGCAAACACATTTTAATCAAGTTTAATTAAATGTTTATGCAGTTTAAAGCACCGACTCTTTAGATGTCTTATACGTGGTGCGTTCAAATGCTGGTTGGAAGCTTTTGTGTCCTTCCATCATCAGGATCACTGCATCTTCGTACATCGTTACCAGCGATACCAGCGGCATTTTTAGTTTTCCTTATTTAAAATCTGTGCATGTCAAATTTGTACACCACTCTGTAATGTATTTAATATCGTCCTCCATCTGGCCAATCAACCACTTCAGGAATAACCATCCATCCATCCATCTTCTGTAACCGCTTATCCTGCGTCCAGGGACTGAGGCTGCAGCCTATCGGCTGACTTAGTGCGAGAGCGGGTGCATGGACAAGTTCAGAGTATACAAGTTCCAAGTTCAGAGTATACAGTTGGTGCAATATTACCAGGATTGTTTGTTTTCCTCTCAGCATGCATCAGATGATCTCAGTGCTGTCATTATATTAGTAACCCCTTTTCCCCCAGGTAGCTCTGATTCTTGAACCCGGTTCTGTGTGAACCGTCTGGATTTTACCTCTGTCAAAATGGTGGTACTATGGAGTATTTTCAGTAACACTGATCTACAGCACTACAGAATACACGAACACAGGGCAGCATCAATTACAGAAAGGACACAGAGTTTGGTTTTCTGCTCTGAAATCCATGAGGGCTTGTTAACAAAGCTCGGAGCATGAGCACAGCATGCAAGAAGATATATATTTTACCTGGGCCCCTGGTTATCAGAGCGTTGCTGTTAATAAAACAGCTCATATCCAGATTTATCCCGTTAGGTATTAAACACTTTAAAAATATGTTAAAAACTGTAAAATTATCTTCAAACTACACTGTAAAACATGCAATGTGTGGCTAATTTTCCCTATTTCTGACTCAACTCACTCACACACACACGAACACACACACAGAGGACAGAGAAAGGGGCACTGGCCCATTGCTCTGTCCAGTCCCTGCGTGTCTGTGCCATGATGGCTGGAGATGATTGGCTCTAGTGCTAAACCACAGAAACGCCACGCTACAGTCACAAGCTTGACGCGGGGATTAAAGGACAGAGAAGAAGTCTTCCCAGTTGGCGAGGGACCGCCACAGTTCTGAAGTTTAGCAGTGCACAGAGACTTTTGGAGCCAACAAATGACTGACTGTGTTTTACAGTGGTGGAATGTAAGTGCCCAAAGCCCCTGACACAGTCACGGTCCACCGGCACAGGTGTGTTCGCTTCATCTACCGTTAAAGCCTGCTCCAGGACTGTGTGGTTACATATGGACCTACGCCGCCTCTTTGCGAACTCTGCAGAACATTGTGTAAATAATTAAAAAAATGATGGCTGAATTCCATTTAGCTGCTTCAGTTTCAGGGTCCTGGTTTTGCGGGCTCACTGTCTCGAAACACAGGGACACCCCTGTGTTTTCCTACCACAGATACAGTCACATCCAGCCTTCAGCTGAATGAAACAGCTCAGAAAAGATGCAGCGTTACGTTTCTGGCGATGAAACTGATCAGAGTTATCACAAACAAACGTAATGTAACAGAGCAAATCCACACGATCAAAGCTGAACTACAGTATGGCACTTTTGATCGCACGAAGTATAGGAAACCTGACTGAATTAGTTCAAGCTACAATAAAGTTGATGGAAGATGGAGATGAATAGATCTATTGGGGATAAAATGTAACATGACTGAACGATAGAAATCAAAGTGGATACGTCCAGGATTTTTAAATCAATGTCAAACCATTTATACTCAGTTTAAATCCATAACGCCCGGCGATCCAAAAAAGAAAGAAGATGACAAATAATTCTAAAATAAATGACAGACACTAGTAACATTGTCATTATTAGATACATGCGTCATGAAAGTCACACCACAACCAGAAGAACCAAATACAAACCCACCTAACTCTGAGGTATTTTACTTGAGTATTTCCATTTTATGGTATTTTTTACTTCTAATATGTCAGTTTAATTACTTCTATTTACACCCGCTTTTTTAGCTATTTATACTGTCAATATCTTTGCTTAATTCAGCCGCACTGTTTAATTACACTCATACCTGCAAGTAAAAGTAAACACAAGCAGGTAAAACAAGTTTGTTTAAGCTCTGAACAAAGTTGCATGTTAGTAGCATCAAAAACACTTAAATATATATTATATAACAATAATAAAAAGTTGTCATGCTGCTTAATAAGTACTTTTGAGTACCATGAGTACTACTTTCATTAATGAAAGTACATATTGGTGTCATTACTTAGTATTTTGAATAGATTTAGCATTTATGTATAAATATATATTTTTATCATGCATTATGATTATAGACAGGTCTGCTATGTGTACAGTATGCTGTTCATGACTTATCTTGTGTGAAGTCCGTGAATTTGCATTTTTTGTGGAGGTTAATGTGGAAAACAAATGTATGTAAATTCACTGATGTTAAAGTGTTGCGTTGCCGCGGTGTTTAGTTGTTCATGACAACACACACACACACACATACACAGTACAGTAGATTGACAGGTGGTCTTAGGTGCACAGCCTGCGACACATTACGTTGCAGTGACATTAAAACAGCTGAAAACTCAGTTTAACATCTGAACATGCATCACACTGAGTTAGCCAGCTTGTAGCACCGGCTAAGCTAAATGCTAACGAGCTAGCAGGCACACTGTAGCATAAGTTAGCTCTGCGGGGAGCTAATGCTAAATATGCTAAATAAGAAAAAGGCTAACCGACTCCTGAAACTCGGATCCACTCGAGAAAACTGTCTCCACGCTGTGACTCTCTCTATTTACTCCACATGTCGACTGTTAGCATGCGTCCCGGCTGTCTGTCACGTGTTTACGAGCAGCCGGTCGGATGCGCTGTGAAGCTCTGCAAAGCCACAAAACACGCGGGAAGAAGACACGTAGGGGATAAAGTCACCCACACAGAGCCAACACTGTACATGTTTCACATTTAACGTCAGTGCGCGTGAGCTCACCTTTATCCAACAAACTGGAGAGGTTACAGGAGCGCGAGCTGCTCACCTGATCCCAGCCACAGGAGACAGACAAACAACTTCCGGGTTGTCGAGGAAAAAAGGTTGGCCGACCGTGACGTTTCGCTGCGTGCTGCTCAGGAAAATTTTATGAATCGCTAATTAGTGTGTGCTTAGGTATTATATTAACCACAGCGTTAGTATGTAATCTTTAACGTGTGAAGATTGAATATTGTTAGATTAGAGTCTTAATTGCTGGGCTGGAGTGATTTTTAAGGGTTTTTTGAGGTCAGTGTGTACCATTTAAGACAATCTATTGCTTGAAAGTGAATATAATCTTCATAACTGTGTTTTCCTTAGTGTATAATTACCTGAAATCCAACAATCATAATATTTCATGTGGCCTCAGATTGAAGCTTTAATCTACAGAGGAGCGGGTCCTCTTCGTTGGAGTCCGCCATGTTGACCCACCATGTTTCTACAGCAGCCCAGAGGGGACAAACCTCTAAGCTCTACATTGGACTTTTAGAGTTTTCCACAGGTTTTATCACCACTTTACACTTTATGCCACAAATTCTACACACTTGTAACTTGTAACTCTTGGCCTAAAAATGGTGAAATTGTTATTTTCTCCTCCTTTTTCATATTTTAGTTGTGTGTCAGTCTGTTGTACAGATGTGTGTTTGTTACAGTCTTTGAAAGTGGTATGCAAAGCTGGCCTTTTCATGTATTATATTCCTCCTATGTACAGTGTTTCTATGCACTTCTTGTACATCTGGTGGCAGTAGCTTAGTACGTAGGGGAGTTGGCTTATGGCTCGGAGGTTCAAGTCAACACACCTCAAAGTATAGAGGTGGACTGGTAGCTAGGGAGGTGCCAGTTCACCTCCCTGGGTACACACTACCGAGGTGGCCTTGGGCAGGCACGAACCCTAACTGCTCCCAGAGGCGCTGCTATGTGTGGCTGCCCATCGCCACCATCTCCATGTAACATTTGTATGTCTATGCCCTATATATGTAAACACTTGAGTGAAAAAATGGATTTCCTCTATCAAGATCGTCAGGCTTCATTGTAAGGGTATTTCCCCACCATGATGCCATAAAATGACAAAATCTAAATTAAACAATTAATTTGTTTAAATAAGAGGATGTGAGACATATCCTTCATGGCGCGTCATCAGGTAATTTGAATGGCTCATGGGAAGACTGAAGGGAATAAAAATATATTTTATATAATCCAGAATTTAATATAATCTCCATTTGTCTTTGCAGTTTCTCTTAGTGATTTGTTTGTTGCTTGTTAGATAGTCTTAGTAATGTCTGGTATGGTTTCATTATATTGAACTATCAACATTATGTGTTATGGTGGCCTGAGGCCATGTGGTCATAATTGTCTCTGGTTCAAGTCAATCGAAGTTCTTCTGCCTGTCAAACCTCACTTCTCTACTCTAATAACACTCACAAAAATGAGAGTATCTGAATAGAGTGCTAGTTGAACTCTACTGTATGCAAAATATCATCAGCTTATGTTTGAATATGCGCTCGGAGACTTCGTATAGTGAAATGTGTACTGATTATAGAATGTCATTATTAAACTTGATGTAAAATTGTAAGCCGGCGTGCATCTCTTCCTGCAGACAAAAAGATCCGGCGGGGCTCTGCTCTGTTTTCCAGCACACAGACTATTGTCAGTCTGATGGATGCCGGGCGTTTTCACCTTCCTCAATAAGGCACAAATATTAGCTATGAAATGTCAGAATATGTGCATGTGTGCTGCGCATGTCTGAGTGACTAGTATGGACAGAGGCCTGCGCTGTTATTACATGTTGATGGGAATGTAAATCTATGTAAATGTAATTAACAGACTGACTATCGCCATCAGTCATATTTATAACACGTACAGCAAATTATGCCAACCTGGCTCTCGTGCGAACTGTGTAACATTAACATCCATCTTTTTTTTTTTTCCCACCCTCCTTCCATATCACGAGAATAATTGTGAACTCTATATCCAACTATAGGCATCGCCATCATAATGATAGTGGCGAGATAGCGTTATGATAGGAATCAGAGGTGAATGCCATCTGATTTCAGACCATTCTCCATGCGTGTCAATACAGGAAAGGCCATCCACAGAGTTGGATTGTTTCCTTTTCAAAAGGGATTGGAAGCTACACCTGACTCATGTCTCAACACTATCACCTCTTTTACCCCATGTATACATCAACACACACACACACACACACTTAATATCCTGCATCTGTTTTGTTTTTGGGAAAGGGCCCCTCTCAGCCTTCTCTGCTCCCCATATCTCTCTAAATTGGATGCAGGTTTCGGGATGCCTCACTGCCTCAGTGAAATTGTGATGTGGCCGCCTGATTTTGGGTTCCATGCATTTGACGGTATTTACTATTATTATTTAAAAAAAAAAAAAAAAAAAAAAAAAAAGGTAGAGGAGCCCGGCTGAATGGAGGCATCTGGTTCAGCGGTTCATCTCGCAGTGTCCAGACCACTGGCGTGTTGAAGATGAATGGATGGAGAGTCCTGGACAGGGATTTAAAGTCCTCCCCGATTTCCAATCACACATTCCGTCGGGATGGTTCTGCCTGATGAATGATCTTTATTGAGGAGAAGGAGTTAAAAGAAGCATGTCATTGCTCTCATTTGATGGTGTTTGTATGTGCCATGGTGGCTCCTACACCGTCATTTGGCGCCAGATGCTGCAGCCGACGCTTCGGATGGAGCGGTGGATCAAAACAGGGTTTTTCAGGTGTATTGGCAATATTCTGCAGCTGATGGTCATTTGGGTGCAAAAATACTCGTCTGACTGTGTTCTCAACGCTGCGATTGTTTGGATTTAGTCAGTGTGATGAAACACTCATGGGAGGATTTTACAGGACGTGTATTCAGATTAAAACTTTGTAGATTTTGAGCGAGGTGTATCTTTATTTTAATTATTTACAAATACAGTTATAGTATCACTGGTGGTACGTGACCTTCCTGTAGCAGTACTTGAAGGAATCTCTGAAATGTTTTTTAAAATTAAATAAAATATTTTAGAACATATAAAACCATCTACAACATTTTGAATTAAACTAGGGGATTGTTGGAACTCTTAAAGGGATTCTGCTGATCCGCCCTTCTCTTCCTGATATTTCCGGTGTGGAGTCACGATTGCAGAGTTTAATTTCACCCCTGCCAACTATCACACATCAGATCACTTTACCATTTTACCTCCACTTATTAAGTTAACATCACATTTTAGAGACGTATCAGACTGATATTGAAACAAAACATTACAGGAAATGAAACACTTATTTTAAATCACATGCATATGTGAATATGTGAATGTGTGTGTTATTATGTTTTTTAATTCATTTATCTCATTTCAAAAATGATTTCACAGATTCGTCCAAGAAATCAACACAAGGAGGTCGCGTACCACCACTGGTACTCCTACCATAGTTTGACAACCAGTGAATTAGAGAATTAATCAATCAGTTAAGCAACAGAAAATTATTTTAATAACCAAAATGCACAAAAATTAACTGGTTTCATCTTCTCAAACGTGAATATTTTCTGCTTTTCTTTGTCTTTTATGATAGTAAACTAAATATTTTCATTTGTTTGGACCGTTACTCACACTAAACTACACTTTAAGATGTCACCATGAGCTCTGTGTGTATTTCCTGACACCCTGTAGCTCTAACAGTTTACTGGTTTACTGATTAACTGGGAAAATAGTAGATAATAGTTGGTGCCAGCCCTTTAAAATCATTTGTAAGGTGGCTGAAAGACGTGTCTAGCACCTGTTCAAATTCCAACCGTAACTGGTTGCATCAGCTTGTTTCAGTTCTGTAGCGAGACTTCTGTTGAAAACAAATGTGCTTCCTTTTCTGCTGTTGGTGCAGGCTTCCTTGTTACTGTATGTATGTAAATACAACCAGCCAGGCTGTATCAAAGCAGCCAGGCAAGAGGAATTCCCTCTCAAAAAAAAAAAAGAGACTCGCCCTGGATCAGCGCTTCTGAACAAAAATGGCTCCCATGCATCACCCACATGGGGCCCTGTGTGCTCGCTCGCAAACACCGGATGTACATTTGGTGAAGCTGAACTCCCCACCAGTGTTTCACTGCATCACACTAATGTGGCATCACTTCACTGAAAGTTTGATCTGTGCAATCATATTAACACAGGTGTTATATTTTTATTGAGTAAGAGATATCGCAGCATCAAACAGCTTCTGCAGGATCAGAAACTGACGGTGTATTAGAGAGCTTCTGCAGTTAATATGCCAAGTAGAGCATGTAGCAATCAGCGGCAAAGCTCACGAGCAGGAAGAAACAAAATGATAAAACACAGCCGGAGGGGAATGATGAGTCGTCACAGGGGCAAAGCCTCAAATTTAGAGACATGTAACTGAATATTTTCTTTAGTTTCTCAGTCTTACTGAAATTTTAATGGGCCCTCAAACATGACATAGATCCCTATGGTTGACAGCACCTTTAGCTTTGAAAAAGCTGATTCACATGCTTGCTTTTTTCCTGCTGAATACACTATTGTCTCATTCTGTCTATAAATCTCATTGTGTATATATATTTATATGTGATTTTTTAAATATCTGTATATTTATCTGAACCCGTCTGGGTTTGTTGTTCTTGTTTTAGCTTTATGTACATCAAGACTGAAGTGAAACCGGAGTCAGATTCCTTGTATGTGTGCACATACCTGGTCAATAAAGGTGCTTCTGATTCTTTAGCATCTTTGCCGTTTTTAGACAAAACACAGTGCAGAGCTGACAGGAAGTCACATTGCAATTACATCATCATTGTCTTAGACTGATGGTTCCCAAACAAATCCACGGGGTCACTGAAACTACTCCTGATAAATAAAACCATGTTTTTTTTATTTAGATTTTCCTTCTTAAAAATAAAATAAATACTGAATAATTATAAGCTCTAAAGCTTCACATACAGGTCTGAGATATGGATAAAATACATACGATATGGAGCTTTTTCTGATGAAATCAATTAAGAAACTGTTTATGGGTAAAATAATCACATAATAACGCAATCTAACAAATCAAATAAGATGCAAAAATCATATAGAAATCCAATATTTGCATTAAGTTCTCCTGCTCATTGATCCCTAAACCTCGCCTATACTTATTTACCTGAACTACTCTCAGCTCGTGCTCACATTAAGGCCTCATTAAAAAGACGAGACGCCTTATTTTAAGAGGTCACGTGCCAAAAAAGTTGGGGACCCATTATTTTTGCAACCCCGGTGTTGATGTAGTTTGTAGTCCATGTTTGTTGCAGTCACTAGATTTTAGACTGATGCTTGAAATCTCTGCTGGAGTGTCTGATGATCACACTTGCTCAAATTAAATGACCAGTACAGGTGAAATCCTCCCCGCATACACACACACAGTGTGTCAGTGCTTTCAGCAGGAAAAGACTAGAACAAGAGAACAAGCCTGACAACACCTTTTCAGACCGGACCAAGTGACTTGTGTCTATGGGGATTAAATTTGTGAACAGAAGCCCTATACACTCACACACACACACATACACACTTCATTGCCACACGATGCCACAACACCTCTTTCTCAGCTGCGAGTATAAAAACCACATTGACAGGAGCCTTGTCCGCTCTTGTCGAATCGTCACGCTGAAATGTTTACCTTTACATACAAATAGCCTGGTGTCATGTTGTGTCACATAATGTTTCATGGACAAATAATGTGTCCCATTTCTCAATCCGCCCTGCAGCCCTTAAGCCCCCTTCTAGCCTCTATAGTCACAGCAACACCCAGGCACCATGGTTGCAGAAAAAAAAAAGGGGGAACCTTGTGTCACCACAGTGAAGTGCCACTCTGAATTAAATCCCAGGGATATCGAGGTAAGCTCAATCAGAACTGCGGTGCACCACTCTCAGTTTTGGGGGGAATGGCAAACACATGAGCACCAGAGGCAAGTTGTTATCACAGTTTTTTGTGTAGCTTTCTGTGTCTTAGTGTACAGAAATGTGAGATCTAGTTGGATCAGAAGCGGTATTATGACATACCCAAAGGAGTATTGTTCAAGCCATGCATGAGTTGCCTCAAGTATGAGAGCTAGAAGCCTTCAGACTTTTTTTTTTTTTTTTTTGGTGAGTTAGAAAGTAAGAATTCATTCATACAGTGTGCTTTTAAAACAAACTTGACACAGAGGCTCACAATAAAAACATTTATAGGACAGAATGTGATAGCAGCAAACCACAAAACAGAAACAACAGCAAGAAAAGAGCAAAAGAGAATACTGAAGAGTCTTGATTTTTTTAAATGGTGAGAGATAAACTACACAAGAGGTTTAAGGACAACAAGGCGACTGTAAATTATATAAAATACATTTAATAAACTAAAATAAAATGTTCTTAATACCAAGTGTCTTCATAAAAGTGCCACCAAAGAAGTCAAATCTTAAAATAAACATTTACCAAGAAAGGAGAAGAGACTTTATCAGTTGTTTAAACACGCTTATGAGCAGCAGTGGAAAGTACATAAGTTCAGATTACTTGGGTAGTGTACTTTTTGAGGTACTTTTACTTGACTTGAGTATTTAAATTCCTTTCTGCTCCAATTCAGAGGCAAATATTGAACTTTTTCCTCCACCACATTTATCAGACCTGCGCAGAAAAATGGCTTTACACACAAAACCTATGACTATTTAATAAAAGGATAAATTTAAAAATGAAAGATTAAACCTAGATTTGGTCGACTATGACGCAGCTACAACATCAAATACTGCTCACATACTGATTATACAATGTCTACAATAATATAATATGTGATAATTTAACAAATAACATGACTAAAGCTGTCATTCTGCATGACTGCTTTTATTTTTGATCATTAAAGTTGATTTTTCTGATGCTCTTAAAGTAACAATTTGAAGGCAGGATTGTCACTGAGCAATATTTCTGAAATAAAGGCTCTGATTTTTTGTTTATGAGCTGCAGAAACAGACAGAGCGGTCATGCACATGCAGCCTAATTCTTCATTAACACGTGAACACATCATTGTCTTCCTCCAACACATGCATTGATCTGAACCCTCTCTCAGATGTCAGGCCTTTCATGTGTCCTTCCCTGCTACTTTACAGCACATTTAACCGCTGTGCTGAGAGAGAGAGAGCCACACTGAGCATCTCCCCCTGTGTTTACGTGTTTACTTATTGTTTCTAATCGTCCCTTTAGTTCTTCTTTCTCGCGCTTTTAATGCGATTCTTTCCGGTTCCGCTCGGTCAGAGCTCGGGTCACCGATCCAACTACTCCCCCCCTCACCCCCCACCCCTCCCCTCCCTCTCTCATATTAATTACATTAATTAGCACGAGGGAAGAAAAACAAACAAGATGATGATTAATATCCAGACTATGGCGAATTCTTTGAGGAGGTCCTGCAGGCTGAGACACCTCACTGAGACAAATGAAAGGATATTAGACAAACTATTAAAGACATAAAATAAGATATTAGAATAATATTATTAAAGAGGTAAAGTATTTGATACAGTGCAAATATAATTATATGTTATATATTATCTCTAAATATGGACAACTAATAAATAAATGTATTTAATGTGACTAATTTATTTTTTAAAATATCTTCTGAATAATAATAATAATAATAATAATAATAATAATAATAATAATAATACAGTGTTCTTCAGTGATGGTGTATTTTTATTAAAATCTTTACAGCTGTGTTATATTTATACATTTCATGTTGTTGTGTAGATTCACACTCACACCACAGTGAAAATTAATTATCAAGTGAAGCCCACTTAGTTATTAATCTGATTTCCTTCATTTTATCTCCATTTCATACCAGATATTTTATTTTTAATGTGTTCTTACTCTTCCTGATGGACAAAATAACGCATGTAGGATATATATTTATACATACATAAATTTGTGTGTGTGTAATAGCTGGGTTTGTTCAGAGAGCTCCATGGCAGATAATTGTACAGTCTGTTCTGTGAGCTCACACGTTTAGGAAATGCACTGAATAATCCGCCGCCATGGTCATGCATACAGATTGAACTTTTTGGGGGCCTCTAAAAAAAAAAAAAGAAAAGAAAAAAGAAAAAAGATAAGGATGAAGAAAGTCTGCCGAGGATTGAAGATGTTTCTCCCCCATGAAGGAGGCACAGCAGAGGGTCAGGAGTCTAATAGGTGTTATATTTTGAATAAAGTGTATTTTTATGTGTGAGCACTACTTTATATTTTATCCACTCCACGCTAACAGAAGTTCTCTGATAAAAGTCTATAATCGGTGTGTGTGTGTGTGTGTGTGTGTGTCCTGAAGGTCACTCTCAGACTTGGACTTTCTTTTTTTTCTCGTTGTTTCTTGTTTCCCGCCATCACCTTACATCACATCACATGGAAACATTTACTATTTATGTTTTCGTGTTGTTGGGCGCGAGCCGAAGGTCAGGGTCGTAGTGTTGCAGCGCGAGGCGACAAGCAAGAGCAAAATGGGTCGCTGTCTCGCGCTTTTGTTCCGCACTCAATTGTCTCGAGGCTGCGCGTGAACCCTGAGACCCGCAGCTGTCTGGAGGACAGAGAGGGGAAGGAGACAAGTTTGAGTGCGGATACAGAGGCAGAAAGTCTCATTTAAACCTCCATTTCTCTCCTTAAATCTCTGTAATCACACATTTTATAAATATTTTTAATTTTCAGAAGAAGTGGCCTTCGTTTTCACACCCAGCTCCTCCCGTTTTGCCTCTGCAGTTTCATCTTTGTCCTCTTCATATTTCCACCTGGTGTGTTTTGCCACGATGAATCTGTTGTCTCACAAGCGGAAACTAGAGATATATTTGGGTTCACTATGGCAAAGAGACCCCTTACTTCCGGCTCTAGCTTATCTGTTAGTTGAAATGTGGCTGAGCGCACTCATGCCTAACGATTATAATTTCTCCCGCAGAGAGACACTTCCGCTGTTCACATACTTGCAAATATTCACATGATAAAACAACAAAGTTTTTGACTGTATGTATTTTATTTATTTCATTATATCCAACCATAAATATATAATTTGGTGAATAAAGGTGTGAACAGGGAAGAGAAATATTGGAAAATTGTAGGTTTTGTTGTTATTTCGGCTTTATTGAAGGGCTTTCCTGTCTTTTTCTTTGTTTGTTTGTTTGTTTTGGCTCGGTTAATGCTGTGCCAAAAGATGTCCCGGGTTAAACAGAGCAGGTAGGCTCTAAGTGAGTGCAGTAAAACCCTCTCACATGCCCTAAAATGACTGTAAAACGCTGTCTTCAGTGGATGTTTGCTCTAATAAAACGGAGGAGCCAAAGAGAACACACACATTCAAGAAATCTTAAATGTCATTGTTCCGCCAGAGAATAAAGTTCTCGACAAGAACCAAACAAAACGGCGTGAGTATCAGTATGAGTGGAAATTTTCAGTTGGCAAATTAATATTTAAATGAAACGTTGTGCGTTCACAGGTGTGCGTCTGCGAACAATCAGAGCCGAGGACCGGAACTATCCGGGATTTTTTTTTTTTTTTTTTTTGTGACAAACACTTTGCACACACATGCAGCAGCAGAAGGAGCAGATGAAGGAGAAGGCTGCACTCTCCTAATGCAGTGCGGCGAAGTTGAAGTTGTAGCCTCTGTGCGTCGCGCCTGCTCCACAGTGTTCCAGTCCGTGCGTAATGCGTAAAGAGCACCGTGCGTAACAGGTGTAGCTGTACTGGGCGGAGGAGGAGAGGAGAAGAAGTTTGTAGAAACTCTTGTAGACGTTCGTTTGGAAGCAACACTGGACATAAAACGCACCCAACAACCAACTTGTGTGTCAGATTATCAAAACAGAGCAAAGCCTGCACCGCCATTACGCACATGAGTCAACGTTACCTGCCGACATGGCGCTCTTGTACCCCAGAGGAAATGAATCTAACTTGAAAGAGGGGGGGAGAGAAAAGAGAGAGGAGAGAGAGAAAAGAGAGAGGAGAACGGGGGCGGGAAAGTTTAGTAAAGTGGAACTTGGTAACAGATGCGAGTGAGGGGGGCGCGGCCCTGCAGGGAAAGGGTGGAGGTTGCATGTTGTATATGTGTGTGCTCGCGCACGTACGTGTTAATGCACGCGCATGCGTTATGCATTTGTGTGTGTGTGTGTGTAAGCTCGTGCAGGGGAGAAAAAAAGGGGGGACAGGACATGAGCGCACATTGAGAGAGCGGCTCTTTTACTCGGCGTGATCATTTCACGCTTCCCCCCGAAGCCTTTTTTCCACCTAAAGCGTTTAGTTGCAGCTGACTGAGCACTTGCAGGGAGTGCAATAGGGAGCGGAAGGGTCGAATTATTTCAACCTACAACTCGCCCCAAAAGTACTGTAGGACGAAGGGGAGAAAAAAAGGAGAGAGAGGGAGAGGGAGAGAGAGGAGTGCCAGAGAGTGAGGGAGGAGAGAGAGAGAGGGGAAGAGAGGGAGAGGGGGACACTGGAAAAAGTTTTTGTTCTTTTCCTTTTTTTCTCCCTTCATCGCCTCCCCCTGTTCTAACCGGGTTAACATGGACCAGGGGCCCAAGAGTCCTGCGCTGCGCCTGGGGAGAGCAGGTAGGATCGCACCGGCTCAAGCTTCTTTACATTTTGAGTTTTTACACCTGGAGGCAGATTTTGCTGTTTTTTTGGTTTAAATATTTATTTTTTTTTCCAAGTAGAAAACTTTTACAAATAAGTTGTTTGTGAGTTAGAAATGTTTCTTTTTTTAAACTTTTGTACAGTTTATCATAAAGTTATATAGTTTGTAAGTTATAGAAGTGTTGGAAAGTTTTCTGAAGTTGTCCTGTGTGACCAAAAATTGGAAAATTTGGAACTTTAACTTTTTTTTTTAAGTTGCTCAAACACGAATCAAAATGTTTTATCTGAAGTTTGAGACTTTTGTGGACCAGTGAGGAAACTTTTGAAGTCTGGTAGAAATACTTTACTTTTTGGTGTTTAGGATTTATCTTGTTGTTGGTTTAAAATCTGATTTTGATGTCAGTATTTTCTTTGTTGCATCATTTTTTAAAAAAAAAATTTTTATTTGCACTTTTTTCACAGCCGTATAGAGAAACAAAAGTTGGTTTCTGGTTTTGGTGTTGGTTTCTGCGTCAGGTTAGCTCCACGTGTTGGTCTGGACACCTGACATTGATATATTGATTGGTTCTTATAATAAACAGCGCGGTGGATTTGTTTGATTGTGGAGGAGTGTGTGTGTTTGTGTGGCACAGGCACAAAGGGATATTGCGCATGCACTATTTTTTTTTTGTTGGAGAAACATGTGTGACCTTTGAGTTTCTTCTTTAGTGTTTTGTGGACCAGAAGCTGAAGGTCTAACTCTGTAAAGAAGTCTGAGCTCGGCTCTTTTTCCTGCGTGTCTCCATCAGTTTATTCAACAGGTTCATCTCCTATAGGCCTTTTCATAAAAAAACAGCGGGGTCTGGTACAGCAATGGATCAGGCCATCGACCTTGTTATGGCACCCAATGGATATCACATCATTTCATATTGCTGCCTGCTGTGTCTGCATTGATAAAACGTCGTTTGTCATTAAGAACCGGCGGGCAGGTGATCCTCTCTGAGAGCTTCGTGGAAATGCTTTTCCTAAAATAAATCTGCTCCAGTGATGCCTCCGGATGTCTGTTAGAAACAATATGGTAATGCATGCACAGGGGACGTTTAAGACAGCCATCAAGCAACGTTTTCATTTTAATTTCCACAATGGTGGAACAAGGAGGTGTGTTTTGGTTGTAGCTTGTGGCCGACCTTCTATGGAAATGTGTCAGCAAACACAGCCTATGGTCTGTAAGACAAATAAAGCCCCTTTTTTGCAGTCTTTTGTGGAGTGGGCCTTACTCCTGATAAACGATGAAAAGCAATTGGATAATAACCTTTTTAACCACTGAGGAAATCAGAGTTTAAAGGAGGCCCTCCCTTGTTGGCGTGTAAAGTCTTAAGGGCCCTGGGCCTTTACCTACAGCCTCTCCATTTCCTCTCACTTTAAAATACGTGCTTTGGGTACAAAGAGGAGAGTCTATGCGAATGAACGTGGATCTAATGAGACCCCCCCACCTCTCTCTCTCTCTCTCTCTCTCTCTTCCCGCCTTGTAGGTTGGCCGTGCGTAAAAGTGCGTAGGTCGTTTTTTTTTTTCTCCAGTAAAGCTAGGCCGCCATTTCAATCACTGTCTGAGGTTAAATTATTATTTTACTGGTTCACTTATGTCTCTCTTGGTCTAATAGTAATATTTCACCCTTGAGCCCTCTGTGATTTTAATATATGCTTTCTAAAAAGCGTGCCATCTTCTTCATTTTAACAATAAAAAAACAACAGATTTTGATCTCCAAACGTTCCAGTATGATCAGATTCTCACTGAGAGACACAATTTAGGTTCCAGCTTCATTCCACATTGTGCCACCTTCAACCGACCCCAGTTTTGCGTGTTTTTGCGGTCCATGCCAGCTTTAACGCCACGAAACCCTGCCAGCAGACCTCCGGAGTACATTCATACATCCTGCGCTTTGTTTCATAGAGAAAAAAAATCGTCGTTGCCAACAACAAACAGACATCACAGCCTGTGCGTAACGTAGGCCAAATAAACTGAGATGGAGTGAGAAATGAGAGTAAAGAAGGGAAGGGAGGGGAGAAAGAAAGAGAGAGATGACCTCACATGGCATAACCTGCTTTCGTTTTGACCTCAAGTGCCCCGTCATAACGCACAGGTCTGATATTACGGCCGGCAGGGCCTTGTGTGCTCATCTGACAGATGACAGGCCGCTCTTTACTTGCATTATCACCGAGCCAAATGATTACAAATAGGTCCATTTGATGAGGCCCGTGAGCGGGAGGAGCACACAGACTTCCAGAGTTCCACCTCGGGAAGTCCAAGACGGTTCACTCTCCAGTCCATATATTTTATTTATTAGTTATGACTTTTATATTTTATAAGCAAATGAAAACTTAAGAAGAAGATACGGGAGCTTTCTCATTATGTTTACAGTCAGCGGGCGTGTAATAAACGAGCTGGTGGAGTTAACATGCGCTATTAATTTTTCATTGCTTTTTCGTTTCGAGGCTCGGGCGCAAAAAAAAAAAAAAGCAAAACAGCCGAAGCCTTCATGGTGGATGGAGGGAAAGGGGAAAGAGAGAAGGAACACTTAGACAACAGCGTCGCCTCCAATTTGCCTCCAAATGATTATCACAACTCAACCACATTCTTACTAATGTTTAAAAAAGTATACACACCCTCTTCCTCACCCCCCCTCCCTCCCTCCTCTCTCCCATCCTCCCATTTCCAAGGTAATGAAATATGGTAATGGATTTGGACCCCCGGATTAAAGTCGTCCTACCCTGATGGAAGTTTTCTCCAAATTTTCAACCCTAAAGCAACAACAATTTGTATACATGATTGATTGTGTTTGGATTTTTTAATTGCTTATGTATTTAATTTGCAAATAGGGGGGAGAGAGAGAGAGAGAGAGAGAGAGAGAGAGAGAGAGAGAGGGAGAGAGAGAGAGAGATACAAGGACGACAACGACGGCTGCAATTTAGTTTCTGTGAGGGGGAGAAAAGCGCCTCGTGTTTATATCTCAATAAAAAAACAGACTTGTGGCTGCAGAGGGAGAACAATGAACATGAAAAATATACGATAAATATGGCTGCGTTTATTTTACGCATTTGGAGACACCAAGAGCCAAATACCGCACTCAGCGTGTGCAAACATATTTATTTATTTATGTACTTATGAGCAGAAATACCCAAAAATATGAATTTCAAATGGGTGAATCTGTATTTTCTCACATGCATATAATTGAACTTATATGCGTGTTTCCTCGCAGCAGTGTCATCGTCTATACTCGCCTGCTTGTGGCCTGAAGTGCAGGCCCAGCTCTTTATTGGTGCGTGATCCAAGTCTACATATCAAACTTTTAATATCTTAACTGCATCCTGCTTCATTTGTTTTTTTGTCTTTTATTTTATTTTATTTTATTTTATTTTTGGATTTTAAAAAAATCAATGTGATTTGTTGTGTGTCAGATTTGTTTGAGGCCCCCCTTAATTCATGAATACTCAGTAAAGAGATGTGAAATATGAATGAGGATTAGTGTGAATGTTTCAGGGTGTACTTCACTTCACTGTCAGGTGGATTACAGAGCAGAGAATCAATGAAGATTCATGAAATCATATTTAGTGTTGAACACTGAGCAGCTTTATTTTAACACAGACACACGTCTGATCCTGCGCGCCTCCATGTTGGGTCAACATTTAAACAGCTTGGAGACTCTTTAAGTTCAACTGTGTTGATGCTAAAGTTCCTCTATGTGTTGTATTTGCGTGTGTGTATGTGTTTGTGTGACCTGTGTGCACGCGCGTATGCGTACGGGCATTTTGCCCAAGGTTGAACGCCCCCTCGTGGTTCACCCTGTAAACAGCCCCACCAAAGGGACGCACAAGCTTCCACTTTTTCCACATTTAAACATGAAATATGTTTGTTTTTATGAGCTGAGTGTGATGGAGAAGACAGGAGGCTGCAGACCAATGAGTGAAAGCATGAAATCTACAAATAAAATTAAAAAAAAAAAAAAAAATCAGAAATTAAATAAAGTCAATATCATACATTGACCTTTTCAGGATCAGATGCATCGCCTTGAGGTACATCAAGCTGAGTCTTTAGAGGATGAACCTGTAAACTAAGAAGAATAAGATACAGATTGTTGTTGTTGAAGTGATTAGCAGCTCCTTAAACGATACCACAGGTGCAGACTCTTTAATGATCCTCTCATATAGGTGAGAATGGCGTGATTGTGCAGCTCTGACTGTGTCTAAAAGTGAGCTTTACGCGCGCAGCATAAACAGCGCGGAGGCTGAAAATGATTAAATGTCTAGAAACAGGAAGAAGGGGGAAATAACACTTTTTAATTTGGCTCATGCTTTAGGCTATTTGTGTGGTTAATATTACAGGGGCGAGGCTTAGATATGCCCTCTCAAATCAGGTGGGACGAACATGTAATGAATCCTCTTTTTTTTTTTTTTCCTGGTTTGGAGTGTAAACGCGCAGCTCGCCAATTGCATTTCATTAAAACAAGAAAAAATCAGTTTGGATTCGCAATCAATTAGGTAATGAGTGTGAATGCATGTTTCATATGTTTCCTCTCGATTCTCCTCAAGCTAAACATTTATGACATTGTGTTGAAGGAAGGAGGTGGAGGGGGGGATATTATGCAGGGGCAATTGTTTTCATAGCACTTGACAGCTTTCACTCCTCCTACACGAGATTTTTAATGTTTCTGTGAAATGTTATGAGCTCATAAAATCTGCCCTTTTTTGTGCTCATGTTTTCTTTTTCATCCCCTGAAAAATGGACAATTCCTGTTTGACTTCCTGAGCATTCCCCTCATTTATAAAGCCTCGCTGCAACTAAGCCTCATTTTAGTAATACTCAATTAATTAGCCATTTAATATTGACATGAATAAATTGAGCGCAAATGGGTATAAAGGCATTAAGTTTTTTACTTCGTTAATTGAAATTAAACATATGATCATCTACTCCCCGAGCCCCGCGTCCGCCTCCGCCGAGCCTCCCCCATTGGTGGACCCACAATACATGCGGGGCGTCATTGGCCCACGGGATTCGCTCCAGCCAATCCGTGCGCTCCCCCCCGCCCGATTCTATCAAGCCTTGGAGGTGACGTGGAGGCAGCGCTCGCGTTGTGATTGGCCGGATCCGACGTGAGTGACGGGCAGCTGGCCGGCGCGTGTAGGTTAGGGTTCCAGGGGGTTGGGAGCGCGGGCGCTGTCCGCACGAGAGCAGGTCCTGAAACGCGGCGTGCGCCACCGTGGATGCAGGGCGCAGGCAGCTTCTTCCTCTCTCTGTGTAGTTAAAGAAGACTGTTTATGTATATTTACACCCGAATCCGAGGCGTTTTTACGGCGTGAGCGCGGAGAAAACTACCTTTTCATTTTGGACAGGACTGTTTTTTGCTTTTTTTCCCCCCCCAGAGCAAGAGCGAAAAAACGCGTCTCCAAAGTCAAACCGGGAGGTTTGTGCAGCGAGTCCCGGTCAGCACAGAGAGAGAGGGAGGGAGACAGAGTGTCCAAGAGCTGCCTTTGGTTCCTACAAACGGGATAACAACTCTCACATCAGCCTGTGCAGCTTCCACTCAAACCAGAGAGTTTTTTAAATTTATTTTCCTGCTGCGTAATTCCGTCTCCCCCCCCACCCCCATGTTGGCACGCTGGATATGAGACTTCAAGATGTGAGCACTCATCCGCTCTCAGCCGCTTTATTGATGGGAGATTATCAAGTGTTAATGTGAGAGAGGACCAGCAGAAGAAATGTGCAGCAAGTAACCTGGAAGAAAGAAAGAAAGAAAAAATAATAACCGTGGATCTGTAAAGATTTTTTTTCCCGAACTGGGTTTTATTTCATTTTTCTTAATTATTTTTTATATATATATATATTTTAATATTTCAACAGACTGAAAGGAGAAAGTTCAACCCCCCTCCACACACACCATCACCACACACACTCGGTTAAGTCGCAGTTCAGGGGTCACGACCAGCGGACCGAGAAGGAGAGAAAAGGAGCGACTTTGTTTGCTCTCCATATTTTTATTTTTTATTATTATTATTTTTAATTTTATTTTTTTGTGTGCAAAAGTTTGAATCTCTGGACTGACTGTGGAGACTCGATGCAGGCGAGCAGCTGATGGAATGAGCACTCCTGCTGCCGTTTCCCTCCTCTGGTTTTTGGAGACGCCAGAACAGACCCGGTGTGGTGTCCCCGTCCCCATGAGGAGGGAGCCCGTCTCTCATTCAGATTTCTTTTTTTTTTTTTGACCTGAAAACTATCAGTGGGAGTCAAACTACAACTTCTTTCACATAACTAAAAAAAATCGTTTTTAATTAGGCTAATTAAAAAATAATCCTCTCCTTGAAGGGAACTGCTGATCTGTTCATTAATCGGAGGTCAGTCACTAAAGTGGCCGAACTGAAGAGGGGGAGTCCGGTGGCATTTCTTTCTTTTTTAAGCCTCATATCGTATCTGGGCCCTCCAGTCCTCCATCGTGCCGATGGAGATTCACTGTAAGCACGACCCGTTCGCTGCGATGCACAGTAAGTTTGTTTTTTAAATAATTTCCTCCATCTGCATGACCCCATCTTCCCTGAACTGAACTCCACCAACCACCACCACCCTAAACACAACATCACCAACTCTGTGTGCATAATGCAATAATAAGAGCGGAGCAGCAGCAGCAGCAGCAGCAGCACCGCACACTGCAAAAAAACATCACTGCTTATAGTGTCTATAAGTCTGTTATTAATTTGATTTTAGTCTTAATTAAACGACAAAAAAAGTCTCCAAATGCAGCTGAAATAATAAAAGAAGTCGCACTTTGTTCATGAAAACTATAAATAAAATAAATTGCAAATCATGTTTAGATATTTTATTAATTTGACTTGATTTAACATTTAAAACGCGTCGAAACTTGTTGTGCAAATGAATTCTCTCTTCCTCTTTATGCAGATATTTTTCTATTTTTATTATTTAAAGACTTTCTACAGTTAATGACTCAATTCGAGGTGGATATTTTTTGCAGTGTTTTAAATGCGCATGCATGCAAAAGTTTAGGTCTAAATTATAATATTTTACAGTGTTATCTCCCCTCGTTTGTGAATTTATCTTTCCACTTGTTTTTTTTTTATGTCTTGCCTCTTGCAGTGTTTTCTATATAAACTGTGCATATTGGATAGATTTGATGTGAGGCGTGCAGCTGAAGTTATTTTATTTTTTAAAAATGAAGAAATGCATTATTATTCAGGCAATGCAGGCGTTCATTTAGCTGTATTCGCTTGGTGTCTTGTGTGAGTTTGCTGTGAGGGGAAGAGGAGGTGCAGGGGTCAAAGAGACACACACAGAGAGAGAGAGAGAGAGAGAGAGAGAGAGAGAGAGAGAGAGAGAGCTGGGTAACAAAGCATGACTAAAAGCTGGACTTGATCCACAAACAGTACCAGTGTTCCTGCACATAACCAGGTTAGACAGACACACACAGGTACAAGCAAGAGAGGCTGCTCAGGGTCTGCAGGAATAATAACAAGGGTGAGACTCTGCAGGGGAAATTCTCCTTTCAGGTCACACAGGTTCATCCTCAGAACCAGCAGACAGCTGTGCAGTGCAGTGTGTGTGTGTGTGTGTGTGTGTGTGTGTGTGTGTGTGTGTGTGTGTGTGTGTGTGTGCTGCCCAAGGACACTTCAGCAGCGCAAGGTGCTTGGGGGACACGCTACATGAATGGGGAGGGGGACACAACTTGTTCACTCAGTCGTGACATGGCGGGCACTGCTTTGTTTTTTTTCTTTAAGTCTACTTTCTCTTCCCTAAAAACACCCTTCAGGTGCGATTTTGCAGCGTTAATATCGATAAAATTTCAGTTTTTTCATGATTTTTTTAGTCTTTAACGGCAAAAACAAACTGGGCTTTCAAGGAAAATCACCAAACAGTGGCTGGACCAACTAAATCTGCACATTTTATACATGAAATTATTATTTTCAGATCAAAATCTGGCTGTAACGGAGGCCCAAATAAGAGAAAATAATTAAATTACGTGTCCATTAACGCATTTCTTAATGATTTCAATAGAGTCTCATATTCCGTGGCTATCTGCGTCTGCACTTCCAAGCTGAGTAAAGCGTCCTACAGGCATTTCAGCGTGTAATAGATTATGCATTATATATTTTATTGCACTTTAGAGCCGGAGAGGAGCCGTGTTATGTGAGTGACAGAGGTTCCCACGGTGCGTTATCCTGCTGCAGGATTAAAAAAAGAAAGCTACTGCACAGCTACACACTACACACACACTACACACACACACACACACACACACACACACACACACACACACACACACACACACACACACACACACACACATAAAAAACTAGAACGAATCATGTTTCCTCTTCCCTGCCGTTTCACCAAAGCCAATGATCCGCGGTGCTGACGGTAACAGCGGAGCTAAAGTTATATATGTCAAAGCCCGGAGACGCTTTAAAACGATTACACCTAAAAAATGTCAAAGGGGGAGAGAGAGAGAGAGAGAGAGAGAGAGAGAGAGAGAGAGAGAGAGAGAGAGAGGATGGGGGGATGAATCGGCTGTGACGCGTGGAAATGTGGATGTGCGCTGTGTGCGCGCACTGTGTGTGTGTAACACTTAAAAATCAGTAAAACATCCTGAAGTTCAGGATGTTAGGATTCTTTGTTGCACGTGTGTGTTTTCTGGAGTTATGATCCTGATTTTAAAAGTTTTATATTAACGTTATATTTCTGATAATACAAAGGGTTATCACACGTTTCCCAGCGTGCACTCTGTGCGCGTTTACGCACACACAAAGAAGTCTGTTTTCTTTTATTTTCTCCGGTGAAGCATTTCTTCGTTGAGTTGTCCGTTTTGTGTCTCACAGTCTGCTGAGAATCACAGAAAAAATTAATATTTTATGTTTCACATGAAGCTGAAACAACACCAGCAGCGTGATTAGAACTTTCCTAACTTTGGAGCGTTTTTTTTTTTTCTTTTTTTGGCACCATGAGCAGCAACATATATTAAAAAAAAATCCATAGCAGGTAATTGTGATGATAATGAGTTGAATTTCATAATCACGTATTGTGATGGTAATGGTGGCATGCTGAATATTAAGTAGGCTGTGTGGCCTACCTTTGGTGATCGACTCATGCCTTAAAAAAAGAAAGAAAAATACATACAAAGTAGAAAAAACAGCGACTAAAAAGATGATTTCGACATGAAAAAACACAAATAATCTTATTTTAAAAAACGAAAGTAAAGAAATAGATTTCATTTATTACATTTTTACGTTTTTTCCTGACGTGGATCTCCTTAAAAAAAACAGACTTCTCCTGATCTAACATAACTATTTATAAATCTAACAGTTTATTAACGAGGCTCCCTTCAGCCGACAAAATATTAATTATTCCACCTTTCATGAGAAAATAACAGTTCACGTCCAAAACGCCTGCCTGGCACATCTCACAGATCTATTCTCTGTTTGCTCAAGGAAATGTGCTTCATCTGTATTCTCACGGGCAACTTTCCAAACGGGGGTTTCAGCCAAAAGTAATTTCTAGTTTCTCCTCATCTCTATTTTTTTTTTTTCCAAGAGGAGAGAAAGAACTGGTGGCGTTTTTTCTTTTTTTTTTTTTTTTGTTGTTGTTGCGATTTCTCTTTTTGCTTTATTTTTGAGGCGTCAGGCCGTGACGAGACAGATGAGAGATGAGAGAGAGAGACCTATAGAGAGACAGAGAGAGAGAGAGAGGGAGGAATGTAACGTGAAGAGAGAGAAACAGAGAGCCTAATGGACCTTATTTTCTGGATGGGGGAGCTCGAATATATTCTGCTTTATCTCTGTATTTTTTTTTTCTCCTCCTCCCGGAAACAGTGAATCAATCAAACATTTAAGGAGGTGCTGGGCTTTTAAAGTCAGCTCCTATAAAGGGTAAATAAATAAAATACAACAGGGATGCATAATGACCCTCTGGTCCCCCCCTTCTCTGTCCCTCTCTGATTTTGTGTCTCCAGGATGAAAATGAACAGTTTCCTCTTCCCCTCTGGAGACTGTAGGTTCAGCTTTTTTTTTATTTCTTTATTTATAGGAGCCAAGAGCCCTAATTTGGGGAAAAAATCTTTGTATCTAATTTGCAGCAAAACCTCCCCGAGCGGGGCCCAATGTTGATTGAATTTCTGGGAGCAAGTGGTTAATTTGTTTGGTCAGTGTGATGAATTACTGGACCTCTGTCACTAAAGTCACACACACAGCTGTGAGGGAGCCAAAATTTCTTTTGGGCATCCGTCCACAAGAAAAGGGACGAGGTTCCACCCGAAATGCACGACGATTTTAAGAGTATTGAACTGCAAGATCAGATGTAGCGTATGCAATTTATTGCTCTACCTGACGCCGAATACTAAAGCTGTGTAAAAACGTGGCGTGAAGTCTTTAAAATACAACTTGTATCACTTATTCGGAGAATTATGCCACAGACGGCGATAAACAAATGCCTTTATAGAATGTGTAAGTTATTTCGTTTGTCCCTATCAGTATTTATGGGCTTGGAAAATACATTTTAAACACATAATCCCCATAACCTACCCCAAGAATGGCGAGAGTCTGAACGCCTAATGCCAACAGTAAATACACAGATAAGTGAATAAATAGTTATCTGGAGGTTTTTGTAGGTCACAAGTCATTCCTCTCCATCTCTTTACAAAGCAAAGGCGTATTTCAAGCCCTGGCCCAGATAGGAAGGGTGAAAGGAACCATTTCATTTACTCTTATCTGAGAAAGAGGGAGAGAGAGAGGGAGAGAGGGGAGAGAGGGGAGGGTGGGTGAGTCTTCTCTGCAGATACCTGTGGTGAGGAGGACGTAGCACAGTAGGCTTCCATAAAAACGACCCTGCGAAAACTGTGCTTTTATTCAGCCCAAAGGTTTCAGGACATAATAATAAAAAGGCAAGGAGGAAGGAATAATGCCTCCATACAACTATACAAAACATTCACAGAGAGCGAGAGAGTGTGTGAGAGTGTGTGTGTGTGTGGAGGACTTGAAAATGTCCATGTAGGTCAGCTGGGTTGCTGTCGCTTTGAGGAATATCTGGGAAAATGTGTGTTTGGTGAGTTTTCTCTGCACCCTGTGTGATGATTTCCAGTTAAATCAGCGGATTAATCCTTTTTTTTATATTAAAGTAAGAGACGAGAAGTGTCGGGTTCAAGGGCACGCAGGTGAGATTTGGGATTAAGGCACTGACCATGAGCCGCAACATCCCTGATTTCATAGCACTGCATTTCAATCCCCTTGTTTTCATCCCTCGTGGGGTTCAGCACTGGTTCCCAGTATCACCAGTGAATCGAGGACTGTAACATGCTGCACAGATCTTAAAGTCCACATTTGACTTGACTTTGCACCCTGCACTGACCCAGGGGCAGAGAGCACAGAGTAGTACCTGCTTCCATCAAAGCCAGCCAACAGAAAAGCCAATAAATCATCACGTTGGAGTTCATGCTTACAGATCTATATTTCATTTTTAACAGCACAAAGGACAAAGCGTCTTCCTGGACGTACGCCCCAAAGCCAGATCAGCAAGTTGCAGCTATCAGATTTTCTCAATTGCCAATGAATCACCTGACAACAGCGTGTCACACGTGATCTTACTGCATGGCTGCCCATCAGGCATAAAGAAATATTAACACATATTACTTAAAAATCATGAATTTCCTCTGGCTAGAATGTTTTCTCTGCCGCGCAGATTGCTTCATTAACAGGGTGAGATAGTAGAGGAGTCCTGTCTGTCTGACTCAAGCTCCAAAAACACTAAATCCTACACTTCCCATCATGCAAACTAACACTCCATGGTCAAAGTTTGTAAAGCAGAGTTTGTAGAGTTCAAATCAAAGAATCAAAGCTGAGAACATCTTCTCAGGACTTGATAAAACTCCCCCAGAGCTTCAAAAGACATCACACAACTGTTTTCTCGAGCTGAGCAGTGACCTCCACGATGAATAAACTCATTTTGATGTGTAAAATCGGGTAAAAAGGAGTCCCACCGCAGGCGCGCAGTGATAAATGCCCCTTTAATTGAACAGGTTTGATGATAAATGCTTTTGATACAGACGACGTGATTAAATTGTCTCTTAAAGTTCATGCTGGTTGTTACATTTCATGCCTTTTAGACATTTGAGCCTCGGCTGAGACCCGCTTTCATGGACGCTGCATAAATAAATATGACTCTCTGTCTATATATGTGGCTGTCTTTTGTAAAGGGAGCGATTGCTTTTCAAATTGCGCTGTCTGCAGCAGACATCTGCATAATGAGGCGTCTTCTATCTCAAAGAATAAAGTAGTAAGGAAGAGAGTGACCATCCACATCAGCCGTTTGGAAATAGCTTTTGTTTGGAGACTCTCTAGACTTTCACAGTTCTGTTTTTCATCCTCTGTGTGTGGATCTATTTATATTTGGAGCTGGAGGAGGTGTGTGTGTGTGTGTGTGTGTGTGTGTGTGTGTGTGTGTGTGTGTGTTTATTTTATGCTGAGGAAAGAGCAGGACAGGGGGACAGGTTCAGGGGACAGCTTTGTGTTTAAGGGGGTATCCCTGCTGGGGTAATGTGTTTAAAATCTATTACCCCCACAGCTAGGATTAGTGTGTGTGTCTGAGTGTGTGTGCATGTGTGTGTGTGTGTTTCCCCTAAAGACGTAATCACTATGGTAATACAAAAGCCAGTGGATTATGTGGTGGAAAAAAAATCTGGTTGATTTATACTCTGCCTTTGGTTAGATACATACATATACAGTACATAAACACACTGCTGGAGAGAGAGAGTGTGTTCTCCTTCTTACTTCCTCACTCCTGTGTACTGTATCCCACTACTGAGCTGATACAGTGGTGTAACATTGTTAAGACGTGCCTTCTGACCCGGCTTGGCTGGTTGGAGCTTTATAATACAGCAGGAGTTTTCAGAGATGTGGTCTGGGCTTCAGTACTGGTTTTAGAGCTGAGACTGTTAGTTGCTTAATCCATTAGTCATCTGAGAATCGGCAATAAGCGAACTAGTTTCAGTTCCTTTCAAAAAGATTGTTGGTCTTCCATGATAGCGAACTGAATGTCTTTGTGTTTTTTGGGCTGTGGGTCGGACAAAACAAGTGATTTAAAGACGTCACCTTGCAGCATTTCGTGATATTTTCTAACTAGATGCAAACATATCATTGCAAATCCGCATGCTTGGTTATACTCTGCTCCAATCCACACTTCTGTTATCGTCCTGCTCTTTCGCTGCTGCCGTTTAAATCTATCAAGTCGACGTTTGAATCTGCAGCTATGATTTTGTCTTCTGTCTCATGGTTGCAGTCGTGGAAGAGCGAAGGATTATAATGAAGTTCAGCCTCTGTTCTACTCGTCTATTTTCCGTGTATACCAGCCTTGTTCCCTTTCATACATCTCCTCTTATGCTTTCATCCCTCAGGGGGAATATTAGTGCTATCTTTCAGTTTGAGGCCAGGGCCGAGCCTTGGTCAATAATTAATTGAAATCCCTTCATTTACTTAAGATCTTAGCTTTCTCTGCCACCGGGTGAAAATGGGCAAAGTTTGCACTTTGGAATAGTCCAACTGGCAGTAATATGCTGAGCCAGCCAGAGAAATAAGATGTATGTATGAGATAGTAAATTGCTGTGGGAACAGCTGTGTGATCTAACTTTAGAGAGCGTGCTGGAGTCTATACCTCTGAACCAAACTTCATAAATAATAATCATACACACAACTCCAGATTTCTTGTTTATGCAGTGAATATTTTCAGTGTTAGCAGGCTTAGCTTTGCCAAGTGTTGAAACAAGCTGTTTATGACACGAACACTGTTGAAGCCTTCGTGTTGACTTTTGTCTCAGGAGAAATCCATGACTGTGACAACAGGTAGCTCCTGATGATGTTTGAACATTAGTGATACGTGTCTGTCTGAGCAGCTTGTTCAGCAGGCAGCAACGGTGACTCCCTCCTGAAAACTTCTGCCTTTTAAAAATATACTTTTAATTAACGTAAAACGAGATTATCTGAAGTTCCAAATGTCTAATTATCTTAGCTTGGGACATGAATGATGAGTCTTTATCATTTATTTGTTGATAACTGCACACTTTTATACTTTTTTGTTGCACATGCAGCTAAATCATCTAGTCCTCTCAGATTCTTGTCTCATTATTGCCTCGTTTGCTCGCTCACATTTGAATAAGTTTATCTTTCTTTTCATTGCCTATAACCTAATTAAATTTCTTCAGTGGCTCATTCCTCTCTTCCTCACTCATCCTTGACCTCCTTTTTGATTCATTCCTCACTCTCTGTCTCTCTTTCTCTCTTGTAGGACATGGCGGAGTCAACCAGCTCGGAGGTGTGTTCGTAAACGGCAGGCCCCTCCCAGACGTAGTGCGACAGCGGATAGTAGAACTCGCCCACCAAGGGGTTCGGCCCTGCGACATCTCACGTCAGCTACGAGTCAGCCACGGATGTGTCAGCAAGATACTGGGCAGGTAAAAAGACACCTCAGCACCCACGACCGTAGGGTGACAAGTCGTGGAAATATTTAACACAGGAGCGCGCCAACAGCCTGTGAGGTTGTGCGACCTGTCACAGTCGGCTAAGGCCGCTTTGACTCCGTCTTTTATGGAAACAGGACAGCTGAACATATTTTTTGTTATCAGGAGACGTTCAGTGTTGGCTAAACTGAAGTGCCCTGTGAGGTCACGCTGACTCATTTAGTGTCCATTCTGCCGCCTCTTCTGTTCCTGCAGCATGCACAAGCTGCATTTTTCCAGCACCGACTGCTTGCCTCTTATTTCTCTCCTCTCTTTTCACCTTCCTTCTCCCCTTCTCTGTATCCTATATTTCTCGTCCAAACCCCTCTCAATATTTGTGTGTGTCTCTCCTCGCCCTCCCTCCCTCTTTTCTCTCTCTCTCTCTCTCTCTCTGCCTTTTCAAAGCTAAATTCAAGAGTAAATCCCTGCTCGTTCCGTCCCCCAGAGAAGAAAAGGGGACAAAAGGGAAAAGATTCATCACTTTTTTGGAATTAGCATCAAAATGAAAGTGGCACCATATTTCTGCACCCACAAAAAAAAAAAAAGAAGAAGACAGAGGGCGATGGAGAATGGGAGAAAGACAAGAACAAGGAATACAATCAAAAAGGGGAAAAGGCGTGTTAAAGAAGAAGAAGAAGAGTGCAGGGGGAGAAAAAAAGAAACGAATGAGAGACAGAGAGACCATTTGAGGGGACGGAGGGGAAGGATTAGCTACAGCGACCCTCAGCTATATCAAAAAAATGTGTTGCTCATTGTTCTCCCTTGCCTCTCTTTCTCTCTCTTTCTATCTCTCTCACTCTCCCTCTCTCTCTCTCTCTCTCTCCCCCTTGTCCTGGCCGTTCAACTCACTGAAGCGTTACCGTGAGGGGGGGAGGAGGAGGAGGAGGACGAGGAGGAGGAGGAGAGGGGATCGAGGGATGGAAGGAGGGAGGGAGGGAGGGAAGGAGGGAGGGAGGGAGGGTTGTTTTATCCTCTCCTCTCTGTCTCTCTGGTGCCAGCAGAACAAAAACACCAACTCCACCACTGTTTGAGTGTGTGTGTGTGTGTGTTGGCTCATCGTTGTGCGGATATCAATAACCATGCTCGTTTATTCACCAATGATTTAGCTGTGAATAATTTAAATAGTTTTCCATTTGGAAATAGATTGTTTTTTTCCTTCTAGCTGTGTTTATACTCCAGCTGTGAATAGTCAAAATGTGCAACACACCCCACATTTTCCTGCACGCACACACACACACACACACACACACACAACGAAAGACAAGGAAACGGCACATTTACAGGAACACACATCTTCACGGAAAGGATTACTCTACCGTACAGCGGTGGAGAGAGAAAAAGAGAGAGAGAGAGAGAGAGAGAGAGAAAGAGAGAGAGAGCAGCAGGTTTAAGACTGACTGACAGCTTGCATCCACACACAGCACCCCCCCACCCCCTTTTTTCTGCAAGCTGTGTAGCACATTTGCTGTCCTCCCACCCCCTGCCACCACACACACACACACACACACACACACCCATGCCCCTTCTGCATGCAAATACATTCATGAAATAGCCATGGTGGACACGAAACGCCTGAATCTGTGACTGTGTGTTTGCATTAGTGTGTGTCTTCTTACCTCTGTGTCACAATGTGAAGACGAAACAAAAGCCAGCACGACTCAGACATCTCAAATATTTTCCGGGGTGTCGTGTTGTATCGTTTAGATGACGCTGTGACAGCTGTGACACGACAAACAACAATTTATTTTACCTGAATTTAATCAGACAACTCCCGCTGAGAAGCACCGAGAGGTCAGCCTCACGTGTTATAAGCCTTTAACCTGCTGAGAGATATCGTTATTGTCCTGATGTTAATATTTTGACATCACTACGACGGCTGTTTTCTCATGATTTCATTATGTGACGCAATAATGTTTATTTCTGGTGTATGATCTGTGTAATACCGGGCGTAATCAACAAGATAAACTTTAATGATCACACACACTGGGGAAATTTACCTGTCACAGCAGTAAGGTGGATAAGAAATTACTCAGACATAAGAAATATGAATAAAAAGCCCGACAGCTGATGAAGACCCTGTGAGGTTTAACACAAGATGTTCGGCTGAACAAAGACTTTGAATATAACTTTTGACAAAATCAAACAACAGACAGATTATTATGAAAACAGACAACAACACTAATAAGACCAAACAGAGCTAATAAACAGAGACAAACTTCAAAATCATAGAATTTATAATCGCCTAAAATTTAGCCAAAGCAGAAAACATTAAAGTTTCTATCTTCACCTCTTTTAGAGACTATTATTATCACACTAGATTGGAAGAGTTAGTGTTCATTAGTGTTATTAATTCTCAATTAATTAGAATGTAAGCTGTGCAAAACACTGCAAAAACCAAAATGACGAATGTAAAGACAGATTAAGTGGATAGTTAGAAGAAGAATGTAGTCTGAAGTTAGTTTGAGTCTTTTAAGTGTGAAATGTTTCCTCAGAAAATGATAAACCACAGCTTGACTAAATCAGACTCATTAGTGTCAGATGAATTCAAGAAAGACGAGGACTGTGAATTTGCATCCTCTTTTAATCTTAATGGGTAAGTGAGCATTTTGTCCTTTAAGAAACGAGACAGAAGACAGGAGGATCATCTTTTATCAAAATCAGGTGCAAATGGAGGTTGGAGTGTGAGGGACAGGCCAGAGGGACGTCAAGTGTTTTTTTGAGAGAGCCAGAGCGTAGTGGGAAGGTCATTTCTCTACTGGAGAGCCAGCAGGGGAAAGAGTAGTGACTGAGTGGAACGATGTCTAAATAACCGCATCGAGGGCTGAACCAAAGGGCCGGTACGACGACAGAAAGGTGTTTCTTTACTCATGGGTCTGTTCTTTGGAGTCCAGTGTATAAACGAGTTCAGCAACGAAGCAGAATAATTAAATTTCATGGTCCCATCCATCATGATGTGACTTCAGTATTTATATTTATATGGTAAAGATGGAGGCATAAGGAAACAAATAAAAGGTGTCGAATTTAAAAGATTAAACTCTCCAACAGTTCCCCTTAAAAATACACTGCAGTACAACCTTCATACGTCTCCCCTCATGACCAACGCCAGCTATCCTCTGTGCTTTGACTGGCAGGTACTATGAAACGGGCAGTATCCGCCCCGGGGTAATCGGGGGATCCAAACCAAAGGTTGCTACTCCCAAAGTGGTCGACAAGATCGCCGATTACAAACGCCAAAACCCCACCATGTTTGCCTGGGAGATCCGGGACAGGCTCCTGGCCGAGAGAGTGTGCGACAACGACAGCGTCCCCAGCGTCAGCTCCATCAACAGGTACTACAGTCTGTGTAATGTGTGTGTGTGTTTGAGTATCAACTTATAGCAACAGGTACCGAGTGAAGGTAGAGAGCAGAGCAATATAATATCGTGTGTTTTATGTGTGTGTGTTTGTGTGTGTCTGGGAGTGGAAAAGAGAATGGCAAAGAGGCCCCCGGTCTCCATATGTATGAAGTGGCTGCAGCTCAGTGGTTCAACACGATGGTACAATGACAACCCTTTCCCCTGAGCATAGAGGCAGAGAAAGGGAGGGATAGTGAAATAAGAGAGAGAAGGAGTGAGCAAAGGAGGCGGACAAAAGGGAAGGAAGGTGTGTGAGGGTACGGAAAGAAAAACAGACACAAAAGGAAAGGAAAGAAAGGGGGGAAAGGGAAGGAAAGGAAATGAGGAGGACAGGAGCAGGAGAGGAAAAAAGGAGAGGAAAGGAAAAGAAAGAGGAAGAAAAGGGCTTGCATGAGCAGCCAAGCAGGAAGTGTGAGGCCCCTCTGCCATGTCAGCCTGCCTCAGCCACTTCACACACACACACACACACACACACAGTTTTGCTCCCACGATGGTCATGTTCCCTCTGTCACTCATCCCCTCTCTCTCTCACACACACACACACACACACACAAACGACCACTTCACACACACTAATATCTCCTCTCTCCTGCTGCAGGATCATTCGGACAAAGGTTCAGCAGCCGCCCGGCCAAACGGGCTCAGTGTCGGCTCACAACTTAGGTAGGTCGCTGCTCTGAAAAATCCTGTTTCCAACTGTCAAAGCAAATTTTACAGCGGAGACATTTTGGTGCGAGTCTCTCAGGAGGCTGGAGCCCCGTGTGCCGCATGTGGAACGACGGAACAAATTGAAATTCTGGACCTTAACGTACAGAGAAAACACGGTGTGAAATGTGTGTGTGTGTGTGTGTGTGTCTGTGGTCGAATGCTTTAATGAAGATGTCACAAAATGAAGAGATCAAAGTGAGCTAACGGGACGTAGGTTCCCTTTTTTATCCATTCTGCTTCATGAGAACATTCAGATTAGTGAGAGTTTGAGAGTTTAAGTGATGGCTGCTTGGTTAATCGTTTCAAGTACCTGTTACTTCACTGGTCACACGTATGACGTGTGACCAGTGAAGTAACAGGTACTTGAAAGGGAAGTTTGGAGCAATAAACATACTCCAAACCTGTCGGCATAGCAGCAAACTTAAATCAAATAAAATGACTGAATCACTAAAACACATCAACACATTATGCACAACATAAAACAAATTAAAGACAACTACCACGTTGGATCATATTAAGGTTATTTTGGATCAGTTTCTCTGCATGCATGTTGGTTCTCTTACTTATAACACCACAGGGACACACTTAACTAAACTAAATTCTGGTTAGTCTGCATTAAAAACAAATAAAGTTCTTAGTTCTTTTAACCGTACATAATTTTACGGGCTATGAAACAAAATAAATAACCCAGTTACAGTACCTTTTTGTGCCCTTATTGTCGGGTGTAAAAAAACGATGCAATTACGCAGTCAACGTCTTTAACCCAAAGCCCACCGGGACACTCAAATTCATGTTTCAGACACACACACACAACTCAGCTGGTACACTGGCAACATTACTGCACCTGACCACAGACGTGCAACGATGTGACATGAATGTTGCACATCACCCTAAACATAACGCTCATAACGCAAACTTTCATTCCAGAAGACGTTACAGCGTCACAACAATCAATCTGTTTTCACAACTCCCTCAAAAAAAAAAAAGGAAAACTTAATGCCAATAAAAGCGGAGATGATTGTGAACAACCCAGTATTCAGTATTAATGCTCACAAATTCTAGCAGTGAATCATATAATCAAGTGAAATATTAAAGGCCTCAAAGCAGGTCTTAAATTATCATAGATCTGACTGTACCTGTCTTCTAATGAGGGCTCCGTGCCAACATTTACACAGTGTCTGTTCCTAAACCAAACGATCACAAACACGGGGCCACAGCTTTGACACTCGGTTGGTTAATTCGGCAATGTTTTGTCTTGCCACCAACAAGTGGATAGAACGACGTCTGAGTGAATAAACAAAGAAATAAAGTGATTCTGTCTATTAAAGTTACATTTAAACTTAATAAACAAACTAAATAAAGACCGTGAACTCTCCCTCTCTCTCTCTACACATGAACAAGGCTTCGGCTGTGTGTTTTTTTTTTAATCACGTTACAGACTGAAGCAATATATCTATTACAGCTCTGACTGAAACATTATTTCCTTTTATCCAATGAATATCTCACAGTACAAATAAATATGAGAGCCTCATCTCTCTCTCTCTCTCTCTTTGCCCTGCAGTGGATTGTGTTTCGGTGTCTCTCATATCTTCATAATCGCACATTGTCTATTAATCTAAATTAATTTCACACACACTGCTCCCTGACTCCTGCCTTTTACACACATTTAGAAGACACACACACACACACACACACCTAGATGCAGCCCGACACACACACTCTCACACACTCACACATTGCACGCTTACAGATTACACAGATAAATGGGTCCCACTCCCAGGCGGAAAATTGAACATTTGGATTTGCAGAATAAAAGCGTTACGTTCTGATAAAAAAAAAAGAGAGAGAGAAAAGAAAGAGAAAGGAAAATCAGATAATTGAAGTGCTAAATCAAGTGATGGGAAAAGAAGGGATATGCATTCATTATACTCTCCATGTCGTTAGCGAACGAGTAATAGTGGAAGGGACCTTGATCGTCTGCTTTATCTTTGATTTTTTTTTACCCTTTTCTTGTCTTTCTGTGTTTGTGGGGTCTGCTGGGAGAGAGGATTAGGATGTCTGTCTCCACACCTTTCTGTCCCTCATGGGATACCATACTGTCACTCAACCCGCACGACCGCTTACAGGGGCACAGATAAGGGACCAAAGAATCAGTGACTGTATGTTTTGGTGTGTGTGTTTGTGTGTGTGTGTGTGTGTCAGTGAAGCGGTGACAAGTATGTCGCTGTGTCGCCCAGCGAGGAACTTGTCTCCTCCAGGGGGAAGATTAGAGGGAAAGACACGAGGAGCAAAACACAGACAGACTCCTGTCCTTTAACACACAAAAAAAGGTTCAATTTGGTGTGTGTGGCTGAGTAAAGTTAAAAATCAGGAGATAAAAGTGAATCTGTGTGAAAGATTTCGCTCATTGTTATTTGCTGAATCAAGAATGTTCCTCTACGTAAAAAGAGAGATAAACGCTGAAAATCTTGACATCGTATGTAGGTATGACTCAACATTACACGTGCAAAAACAGTCGACACGACTCATTTCGTGTGGGTAAATATATTTCTGGTTGAATGATTTCCGCCGTGTCTTTTCACTCGAGTTCTTGCTGCCGTTTTCAGTCATAGCATGTGTTTCGTTTATGTGGAAATACGCTACAAGGTTCTGGTCATGCAGTGCGACTTCATTTGTCTGTTTCATCGTAGGATGGAGCCGTTCTTTAAGATGCTTTTAAATAGTACATGAAAAACACACAGTGATACTGGGCTCCTGGAAAGGTGACCTTTTCTGTTATATACTGTGTGAGCACCAAACAAGATACTTTACAGTCTTTATATGTGAATTTCTCCTCCTTCCCTGCAAAACTCAAACATTATCCACCTGAAAAGCTCAGAGCTGTGATAGTTTGTTAAAGTCTGGTTTATTTGGAGGCTTATACTTATTCTAATATGGATTAAGTGAGGAAGATAGTGCTCAAAATAACTGCAATGTGGCCACAAAGGTTTCATTCAAATATCAGATTTTAAGTGTCTCCTTTAGTGTTTAAATGCGGGACAGCATGGTGGTGCAGTTCTGGGTTCATGTTCTCCACGGGGCTCCTGGCGACCTTCACCTCTCTCGCCTAATGTTGGCTCCAAGCTGTGACCCTATAAGTGGATAAGCGGTTATGGAAAGCGACTTCTATGGGCCACTGAAAACACTCAAGCATGCACACTATTCACAAGAAAAAAATATGTTTGACTCTCATCTCCTTGGTCTGTCTGCAGCGACGTCCGTGGCTGCCACACAAGTGTCAGCAGTGACCAGCGACTCGGCCGGCTCCTCGTACTCCATCAGCGGCATTCTGGGTATCAGCTCAGCTGCTGATGTTGGCAAGAGGAAGAGGGATGAAGGTGAGTAAAAGAATATGTGCGTGTGTTTACCTGCGTCACTGTATTTCTGGGTGGTAATGGCATTTTTTTTTTGAAGTGCACACATAAACACATTATATGATGATGGACAGCTTCAGGACCCCCTCCTTAGCCTTCCAGCATGGAAAGCCCAGATGGAAAGAACTCAGCACAGGAGGATCAATGACAGATGTGTGTGTGTGTGTGTGCGTGTGTGTGCAATATGGGAGTTCTTAACCAAACATCTTCATTGAGAAACCACATTTTGTTTACTAACAGAGCTTCACTGGAGAGGCACCTGAGAAGTCAGTTTATTCATGCACTATTGATCATAGGCGCCGTCATACTGGATCAATGCTGCATGCATGTTAATAGAGGTGTGAACTTGTGGGTGTGTGCACATTAGGGGGTTCTCACATGTGCTGTATGTATATATTTGTGTATGTGGGTGTGTATAGGTGTGTGCATGTGTGCGTGTGTGTGTGTGTGTGTGGCAGTGTCAGCAGCATTAAAAAGCCATCACACAGACAGTCTCCTGCGGTAAATGAGACAGGACCAGATGTCGGAGCGAGGGGGGGTGACAGAACGCCACTGGGGGCTTTTTCTCACTCTCTCTCTCTCTCTCTTTAACACACACACAAACACACACACACACAAACACACACGGGTACAGTATGGAGTCCCTTTCCCACTGCTGATGAATTTCCAAAAACATTCCAGCAGGTTCCAGGATGAATCCCAGGTGCACCTTGAGCATCCTGATATGCTCGGATACGGCCCACTTACCCATCACCAGAGCACAAAGACTTTAGACCTGATACACACACACACACAGTACAGGTGAATAACGATGACATTCGGTCTAGAGACCTCTGCATTCTCAACGCAAGTGAGGCTGATAGTTTGTTTGTATCTGTGAACTTAACAGCATCTGTCCCTCGTTAATTGTTTGATTTTGTAATCTGAGTAAAAAAGTGAAAACGCAGCAAATTTGATAAAAAGTCTAAATATTGCAGAAAAGTTTTTTGAGCTTGGCAGAGGAGAAAAAGTTTGTGTATCGATGAAAACAAAGTGAAAGGGAAACAGCCTCGCCAATAAATCATGTGACTAATTTGTCGCTGAAGCTTTTGTTTTAAAATATTGAGCAAGACAAAAACATCACACACGTGTGGAACAATAAGGCGACTACATTAAACAAACATAAATGCCACATTTCTGTCACGTTTTCAATCTTGTCGCACCCTCTTCTTCTGCACCTGACTCCAGAATTAGCGCCACAATCTATTTATCGTAATTTGTGTAACAGAACTTTTGCAGATTTTCCAGAAATTCAGTTAAAGTTCGGCCAATACGGATGGAAAGTTTATTATAGCTGCCACTCTCACATTAGACCACCAGGGCCCTGACAGAATGACCTTTTTGACAGCAGCCATTTTGACATGAAGCAGTAGATGAACACAGGTGTTACCAATGATACTAATTAAGGTTCCATTCCATTCAGGTCAAATGAAATGGAACCTTAATTAGTATCATTGGAAACACCTGTGTTGACCCTAGTCAAAATGGTGGCTGTGGAAAAAAACAGTCTATACTGACCTTCAGTTGTCCTTTTCACAGCAGATATTGTGGCTTTTTATAGGTAAAAATAAATCACAGGTGTAATTAATAACTTAATATAAATAATAAAGATGGCTCCATTCCATTAAGGCGTTCTTCTTCCGGCGCTGTGGTGTTAATGTCATTAGTTACACCTCTGCTTTTGTAGTTTTAACAACTCAAAATATATCCGGGGTCTACTTTTCTAATAAAGCCGTATTTCATTGACAAGAATAATATGAGTCACGTATAATTACACGAATATGTGTGCTCTGATGTCTGTGGCAAAGACTCTGTGGTTGAATGTGTAGTTGAAGTCGAGGCTCTGTAATCTAATTAGCAGCGTTATTGTTTCACTTTGTTCTGTATGTGCTACACCGCGTGCTACATGTGTGGTCTGTCTCTTGTTTCACTATGACTGGACGTCGTGTTTCATAATTTATATTAGAAATATTGCATCACATCCAGACAGCGTCATTCGAGCGTTGTTGTCGCTCGGCGTTACAGTTTATCTGCAGCGTTTCAGCGTGGCAGAGGTCTGCGCGGTTGGCTCTGTGGTCTAATTAACAGCATTGCTAATCACAGCTTCCATTAGAGCAGCCCCCGCTGGATAATGACACACACACACAGCGAGGGGCGACAGTTGGAACAGCATGCACTGACATGGACAGACAAACACATACACAGATACACAATAATGCAAGCTTCACACACACACACATCCATATGCTTGTTGGTACGAACATTTGTACACAGAAGGAAAAAAAAAAAAAAAAAAAGACATAAACATACACAAGTCAACCACACACACAAGGCCACAATCACACTGCCTTGTTAGGCTGACTTTGTCGTGTCTATCTCTCAGTATAGGTGAATTTTACACATGTAGTAATGAGACAGTTACAGTGAACCCACGTGCATCAGACAAGGTTCAAACCTCGACTATCTGAATACGAAGAAGAGCATTTATCAGCCTGATTAAATGTTTTTTCTCCCCAAAACAAATTCAGGAAAAAAGAAATCACCTCATGCCCAATTTTAATTTGAACTAACAGACTGCTGTGTTTCTACGGAAGCATACTGCTGCTACACCAAATACAAATTTATCGGTATCATGTAATGTTATAATATGAAATGTTGTGTCCCTCCAGCTGATCAATGAGAAACAACTCTACCTTCAGCGGGTCGGACTGATTTTTTTCCTCGTGTACAGCCCCGTGCATCTTAAAATCCTTCTTACTGTACACATACTGATCACAATATCATCCACTGTGCTCAGTGACAACAGAATCTCGCCATGTCTCAACCCCAGCGTGAAACTGAACTTCATCAAGTCATGTAAATGAGTGATATAAGAGTTCCACATTTTAATAATATAAATTATAATCGTATAATACCCGCACATTTTTATTTTTCTGGTGTGACAGCACGTATGTTTCAGCGTGAAAGCCTTTTGTTTTCCTATATAATGTTAAAGATGGCTGAATACCATTTTGTTTTTCCTGTTTAGTGACCATCATATAGTGCGTCAATAAAAGTGAGCTACTGTTAGTGTTTTTACTGCCATCTCTGTGTTTCTTGCTATGATCCAGTGAGTCAAAATGTCGGCATTCAGTGCCACTGTTTCCTTTTACGGGCTGAAAGTGGATTAAACACTCGCTAATCCATTCAGGTTTATAATATTGTATCTTCTTAGATGAAGCTTCAGATTTATGCGTCAAAAGGGGACCCAGGTTCAAGTCACTGACCCCGCTGCTGTGCCCTTGAGCAAGCCTTAGAAGTGTTTTTATTGTGTGATATATCATATCATATATGTAGATGTGAACATGTGTCCAGGAAACCTTTCACTTAAGAATAGAAATGGCAGCTGTGCAAGTGATGGGAACACAGGAAGGTGGGAGGCGTGTGTGTGTGTGTGTGCATGTGTCGGCAGAAGGATTGCGTGTGTGTGTATGTGTGTGTGTGTGTGTGTGGGGGGGGGGGGGGTAAAGCCCTGTGGTGACCTGTGCCCCCAGCCAAAGCAAGGGGAAGTGGGGGGTGACCGGGGGCAAAAAGTAGATGAATGGGAGTGAATGGAAGAACTTGACTTGTGGGGCCAAAAGGGGACTATTGTATCTTAACCTATTCTCTGATACACAGAGGGTGTGTGTGTGTGTGTGTGTGTGTGTGTGTGTTTGTGTGTGCACATGCATGTGTATCCAACATAAACAGGTGGACCTGATCAGTTTTTTTTCCGTGTGTGCAAATTATTCTCAGTGCACTTGAAGAAAAATCATATTTAGCGGCCTCTGTTTTGCACGAAGAAGAAATATCGTCGCCGGCGTTTACCCAGAATGCCAAGATGACCTCTCACCCCCTTGTGCATCCACTGTGACATGCAGCAGCTTACCAGATAAAAGACGCTGGGAGCAAGCAAAAGATGGAGGATGGAGGAGAGGGAGGGAGGGAGGGAGGCGAGCTCCGCCCTTCACCCTGAGTTCCTCTCAGTGCTTCTCCCCCCCTGAAAAAACTTTGATCTCTGGAGTTTAGATGGGGCACAAGAAGCTGGGGCTGTGAGGTCAGACTTACAACCCTTGTCCTATCAGTATGATAATCTATGTCAAGTGCAAAAAGATGCACGCCGGCGGTGTCCTACCCCCCGCAGACAGACAGACAAACAGACAGACAGACGTATGCGCACACACAAAACATGCGGCGGCGACACACACAAACAGGTGACAACTCTCAAAGGTATTTGGATTTAATAATTCAACTGTTCCCAGGTTGTCCAATAAATGGCAACGGTAGAGTCAGATGGAGCTGGTGATGGAGAGAGAGAGAGAGACAGAGGAGGTGGAAGAGAGAGGAAAAAGGCAGAAAGGAGAGAACAATAAGGGCTCATTGTTTGTTTTGTTCTGCTCTGAAAAAGAGGGAAGAGAAGCGCTTCCCTTCTGAGACTGACTCACAGAGATAGAGGCAGCTGTGTGTATATGTGTGTGTGTGTATGTGTGGTGTGTGTGTGTGTGTGTGTGTATCCAACAGTGAATAGGATTTAACCCGTCACGGCAATGAGTTTCTTTACCCATCCATGGATACAATGAGACCAGCCGGATATCAAGCTACCCACCCACACCCACATCCACATCCACCCTGAGACACACACCCACACACACACACACACACACACACACACACACACACACACACATTGATTATCATAAATATTGTTCTTACTGCTTGATTACAGTACGTTCGGTCGTCTCCTTCCTTCTCCGTCTTTCTCTGGTTCTTTGTGGGCGCTCTGTCGTGGGTCAGTCTTTGAGTGTGTATTTGCGAGTGTGTGTTTGTGTGTGTGTGTGTGAACGACAGAGAGAAAGCAGAAAGCAATAAGCTGGCTGAAATGGTGCCATCAGAGCTACATGATTGATCAATTGAATTCCATCATGGGGACTGGCCGGTGGGATTAAATGGGTCGCCGTAGGTTACCAGGCTAAAGCATCATACTGGCTTTATCTCCCACCTGATTGGTCTGTCACCAGAGACCCCAGACCATACACTCACACCGCTCCCAGCATCTGTATATGAGTGTGTGTGTGTGTGATTCTAGTAGAGAAAGAGAGATTATGATCAAGCAGTGTGTTTGTGAGAGAGAGTGGGTGAAAGAGGTTTTGTGTACTGAAAAGGTGTAGCCAGGTTTTGTGAGTTATGCAGCGCTGTGTGAGTGCGAGGGCTAGATTCTGTCTCGTGATTTGAGGTTTACTAGAAGTCTCTGAAATGAACTGAAAAGCACTCCTCGTGCCAGGTCTAGATTTATCTTTTTATTTAGTTTTCTACACAGAAACATCAGATACATGAGGTTACTACTCACACTGGAAAAATACAGCTCGCAACCAGGTTTAGTGGTATTATACCGATGTGGAACTGCAGATTAGTATGTGGGTAAATATGCTAATCTACCATTTAAACGATTTGGCCTCTTCATCTTTCAACCTTGACCCATACTTGCCGTAGTTGTGCAGTAACATACAGCAAATGGAGACTTTCACCTCCAAATAAATGGTTTAGATAATCTGGCTAAAGTGTTAGCTTGTTTACATCATGTCTAATCCCGGGATTACGTTCAGTATGTTTAGTTTGGGAAAGATTGTGGATTAAAATTAGGCAGTTGAAACACTTAGCTAAAGGGAAAACTTAGTTTAAAGGTCTTGGAGAGTTAAAGACCTGCAGCTTTACTGCATGAAGTCTGATAAATGTCCTCAAATGACATCACTTGAGTCAAAGTCAGTTGGGGTCAGTGACAGTATAAAGAGTGGACGTTGTATCCATGATGTCCCCCATAGGTTTTCTGAATATGCGGCTCTGAACGCCATCATATTTACAGTCCCGCCTCTTTGGCCTCCAGGCTAATCTAAAAATGGCAAAGACCTGTGCTGAATGTCACCTGGTTGCTGTAGCGTCCACGCTCTTAATCCTGCATAACTTTAAGCCTTAATATAATGTGAACAGGTGAGTTGTATATAAATTCACCCTCAGTACAGTTGTCATGAACGGGGAAATTAGCTATAGAGACCAAAGCTGTTTTTTGTACCAGGCTGTAAACATGTTTATTTCTGCTGTGAAGTTGGACGTTTGAACATGGGGACTTATGGAGACTGACTCACTTCTGCAGCCAGCCTCAAGTGGACGTTTGAAGAACTGCAGTTGCAGTTTTTGGCACTTCTGCATGGGCTTCACTTCACAGCTACAGGCTGTCACTTGGTTGGGGCTGCAGTCAAGTTGGATTGTTGGTAATGTAGGCGTCAGCCTTTGACAAGGAAGAAGAATCTGTGTGATATCTCCTTTGCTGCAATTCAAATCCTTTTATTTAACTATTTAAACTGTTAATTAGCTGTAATGCTAAATGTGTTAAAATACTCTAGCTTGTTAACTTTCTTCCTTCTTGCTACAGCACTCCTTGTTTTTCCTCAGGATCGCAGTCTGGCACAAATGGATCTGTATTTTCTGTCCAAATGGAAAAAAATATATATATTTGAAGCCCCTTCCCCATCTCCACCTGCCTGTCATATCGCCCCCCCCCCCCCCGCCCTTGCTGCCGGACACACACACACTTCACACACACCAAACACACAGTGACCCCCAGGACTAAAATAGGCTCTCAGGAGCGGTTTGGAGCGATGAATTGGCTCTATAGCGGGGGATTTTCACCCTCATCCTCTTTTTCTCTTTATCTTTTTCTCTCGTTCTCTCTTTCTAATCATTTGTGGGCCGCGACTCTTCAGAGTTCTTATAATTGTCTCGTTCAGTCCCTCAGCCTTGCAATAACTGCAGGATACGAGAGCTCACAGTCTAATACTGATACCACAGCAATATATATTTGTGTGTCTGTGTCTGTGTGTTTGTGTGGGTGATACGACAAGGAGTGTGTGTGTATATATATATATATATATATATATATATATATGAGAGGCGAGGGTGTACTTTTGAGAGATCAAGAAGGAGAGACAGCGTATGCTTGGTAATGGATTGCATTTGTATAGCATTTTCTCTGAGTCTCCACAATCTATGAAGTCACTCAGTCCTAAATCAGCTTACTGCCTTTCATTTGAATCCAGAGTTTGCTCAAACTTCTCTCTCCATCAGCTTCAGTGATTTTTTTTTAATCTCTCTTTGGTCCTCCATCATCACCGTGTCTGGTCTCCTTTATATCCCTCTTTAAACCTCTTCTTTTTCCTCTTATTCCTCCATTAAATATCCTCAATTTACAACCTCCTTTCTCCTGTTTTTTCCGCGTAGGTCTGCAGGAGTCACCGCTGGCCAACGGGCATGGCCACAGTGGGCGGGACTTCCTCAGGAAGCAGATGAGAGGGGAGCTGTTCTCGCCGCAGCAGATCGAGGTATTGGACCGCCTGTTTGACAGGCAGCCACCCTGTCCAATCCAATCCAGCTCTGACCTCTATGTGAGCCCTGACTCTGGCAAGGTAAGGGCGTGGCACTGTGCAGGCTCTGGGCTCAGGCTGAGTCAAGGTCAACCAGACTGTAGGGTGCTCTGATAAAACTTACAACTAATGTGGGTCAAAACTTTCTATTATAAACTGATAAGCAAGACTAGCAGAGACAATGAGTGGCCAGTGGCAGCCAGGGCCAACATAGACTATAGCCAACGTGTTGCAGGTCCTTGGGGATGCCTTTTAGCTGTGCATCCATCCATTTTGCTTCCCCTCCCCAACCCTCTGTTTTAGGTTTGATAAGCAGATTTCACACGCTTGCATTGCTCTGCTTTGCTAACACTTTTCATAGTTGTTATTCCTTGTTTTTGTTATTTGTTCGAGAGGGGTGTTATTTCCATTTTGATGACATCTAGTGCTTGTTCCTATTAAGTTTGAATGCACTAATCTCAGCCCATGGCACAACGCCAACAGGACATATTTCTGTGCCAGCCCAAAGTAAGTAACAGCCTGGCCATCCCTTTGAAAACTGCTGGGCTCTGCCACTGGTCAGAGGTGCCGAATACATCAACTGAAAACTGAAGTACAAAAAGGGGAGAAGAGCATGTAGTGAGATTATATTCATGGACAATTTTATGCATTTATTTTGGATATAAACAAGCAGAGATAGACAGGAAACTGGAGAACAATTTCAGGGACTAGGTATCGTAAAGGGTATTAGATGAGTGAGTTGTGGGAAAAAGTTTTCTTCGCGAGGGGTTAAACTGGGTAAATTTTGGTTGTAGACCCGTGAAGACGTTTCACCTCTCATCCAAGAGGCTTCTTAAGGACGTCTTTACGGATCTACAAGCAAAATGTTGCCCCAGTTTAACCCAATGACCTGGACGACTGAGAATCTTCGAACCTAAGACAACTTAACAACTCTCTTGCGTCTTTGGTGCTAGATGAAACGCTTGTCTCTGCTTCTAGCTAAAAGCCTGTCCTGCCTGCTATGCCTTGCCATGCCATGTCAATCTTAAAGAAACCAATACTGAGTCATTGCTTGATTTTACGCTGCTTCTTTTATGTTTTTTTTCACTGACTGGTCTAAAAATGTCAACATCAAACTGTGTTTCTCTGACAGTCTGACAAACTGCTGTGAGTTTCTGTGGGCGGGCCCGGCATATTGATGTTCCTATAATCTAGAGACACTGCAGGAGTTAATGAGCATATTGACCCGGGTCTTATTATGACCTCACTTCCTGCTGCTCGGGGTGGGAACGGCGATGGAGCTGTCCGCATTGCTGATGCATCTTGGGAATGAGCTGCGTATGTGTGTGTTGTTTGCATGTGAGAGGAAAAAGAAACGAGAAAGGGTGTGTCTGTGTGTCTTAATGTTGCATCCAAATTGACCTGCCGCCCTTTCCCTGCAGTCGGTTAATGTAAATCTGAGTGGAATGGACAGGTGTAAGTAGTATGCTGAATAACAAAACGACGACAAGCTAGCATTTGTATTCTCTCTCTCTTTTCTCAGATGTCCTCTAATCTGCAGCCCTCCGCTCCAAATTAAGGAAATAGCTCAAAATGACACGTTCACTCCCACAAACCTTTTAAAGATGTCCCAACTTCAGGTTTATTTATTCAGCCAATGTCAAGGGCAAAAGGACAAACACACACTAAAGGAGTAGCAGTATATGGAGTCACGTACAGGCTACAGCCTTAGACCTATAGGGCACCGTTTCATTCACATCGCTCTGACCGACATGGGGAGTGGAGTGCCACAGGGCGAGAGGTCGACAGGGATTGGCTCTGGTAGCTCTATAGACTACGACTCAAGACTATAATACCCATGATTCATAGGTCAGTGTCCTCTCTGAGCCCGGTCAAGCCACTGGGGTCGTGGATAGAGGGGGCTTTAAACTGAAGGTCGCACTGGGGTCAAACTGGAGCTGCATTGTGATTACAAAGAGCTGCGCACACACACACACACACACTTTCTCTCTCACACACACACAAATCTACATCACTATCTGCCGCTCTACCTCTGCTCCCTTCTCTCATCCTGTCTAGTCGACCACCACCACCCACCCACACCTCCCCTTATCCTGGCCTGCATTTCCCAGAGGGAATGATTGACAGTCATACCCTCTAACACTGACACACTGACAGCTACAGCTCAGCCTCTCTGGTATGTGGACTGTGTGTGTGTGTGTGTGTGTGTGTGTGTGTGTGAGGCGGTGCTGGTGAGGTTTGTGGTCAAGGAGGGTCACGCTGTGTTGTGACTGACATTCCTAAAAGATGCCTGATGTATACTTGGCCCTGCTGTTGATGTTGATGGTGCTGTGGCAGCAGGTGGGGGTGTGTTTGACGAGTGTTAGTGAGAAACCGAGGTGCGTCTGGCTCTTTATCAGGTACCAACAGTATATTATAATGGTATACTAATATACTGTAATTTCAGCGGTTATTTCAAGCTCCTCGTTATCTTTTAGCTTTCTTGCGCTGAAACACGAGCCTTATTCATTATTTCTTCTCCCATCATCCCGCTGGAATAGATAAAAAAGTGAAATTGCTCACGTTCCTCGTGAGCAAATCTTATTTTATCTGTCACCAGCAGTTACTCTCCTATCCTGTTTGTTTCAGACCTTTTCTTTATCTCTCCTCTCTAACAAGCCATCCTTTTATCTCATCTCCCTCTCCTGCTCTTGTTCCCCTTCTCACTGTAGTCTATTAAGTCCCACTATTAATTTGTGTGTGTGTGCTTGTGTGTGTGTGTGTGTGTCTGCATGTGTGCCTGTCAGAGGGAGTTCATTTGAATTTCCCTTCAATCACTTCCTATTACCCAGGTGATAAATCAGCACGGCTGATGGAGCCCCCCACCCATTCATGCTGCCCCGGGTCCAAATGCCCACCCCAGCACCAACCAACCAGTCTGGCTACACTGAGATATACAAAGAGCTTAAAAAGGAAGTAGAGAGGTCAAAGGTGAAGTCTTTTAAAAGATGGAGATGGTTAGACTGGTCAAAAGAAGCTGACAGACTCATAATACAGCATGTAACTGCCCTATAAACAGATTGTTACACTCATCAACTGGATGACAAAAACATTATTCGAGGATAAGACTCAAGACCAAACCAAATGTCAGTCTCTCTATACTTTCTGAAAGCCTGTCTATAGCTCTCAACCCCAAAACTATTCGTCCCTACAGACAGAAAACAGGTCAAATAATAAATGAATAAAATCTCTTTTAACGTAACTTCCTAAAATAAATGGGCACTGTAGTTTTTAAGCAAACGTTACTCAAACTGTTGGGGACTATTTTTAACCGCGGATGAATGCAGATTTTGTTTCTGAAGTGCTGTTTTGAAGCCTGTAATATGCAGCACTGGGTTCTTCCACCTTCCAGCTAATCTAAAAACCAACAAAGACGAGTATCGTCTGCGGACCCACAGTTGTCATGAACAGGAAACTTAGCTGTAGACATCAAAACTGTTTTTTGTACCAGGCTGTAAACATGTTTATTTCTGCTGTGAAGTTGGACATTTTAACATGGGGACTCAAGTCATTTGCATGAATTTGACCACTGCACCATCTGTGCAGTATCTGTTGGTTCACCCAAACACGTGGATTTTACGTTACAGATATGTTTTCAGCTCAAACTAAGACTTTGAGCTCACACAGACACGTCTTCAGCTCAGTTTGCAATAATCCAAAGGATCTGCGTCTACCTGTGCCCTTTAATCATCATCTTATTTCATTTCAATTCAAAATTTAAATTGATAAATCATTCAGAAAATAGAAATGTTACTCCAATTTTCCATTGAAAATGTATGAACTTTTACAGCCTCTCCCCAGAGCTGAGGTCCATCTGGCTCGTCGGGAAAATGAATACTTTCCGTGCTGCCGCCATGCTCAGTTTGAGCACAGATGAATTCCTTCCCTGCAATCCCTGTCTCAGTTTGTGGGCCTCTGAGGGAATTGTATTTGTTTAGAGTCGAGCCTTTTTTCCATCAGGAGTACACAAGACAATATGAAGAGAGAGCGAGGGAGAGAGAAATGGAGAAATCTGGAGCTATTTGGGGAATGGAGAAAAATGGGAAATACTATTATGCAAATCGCGCAAGCCAACAAGGCCAGTCTCTCCCTCGCGCTGTGTGTGTGTGTGTGTGTGTGTGTGTGTGTGTCAGAGGGCCGATTAGGGCTCATCTGTTATTGATGTGAAATTTGGACCAAACCATTACCTTCTCAGATATGAGTCAGTAGACCGACCTGCTGTGTGTAAGTGAGGAGTGAGGGAGAGAGAGGAAACAATAGTAGCGGCCACATACGGTCAAAATAGAGGACTATTCAGATATGAAGTCATTTATTTTCCATCATTAGGACATAACTTGTTAGTTTAGCAGTTTGTCGTTCATAAAGATGCTCTGAGACTTTGAAAATGGGAGCAGAGAGACTTGAAAGGGAAGTATAAGGAAGCAATCAACACATACTGTTTTACATTTTTTGGCCATGGATTTCAGGCTAAAGAGTCTGAAATGCTCATCAGTAACTTACAAAATGACACAAATCAGACAGAAACTGCAGAACTGAAACAGCACAATGGGGCGTGTGAAGGCTTATCAAGTGCCAAAACACTGCAGTGCAGTTCATAACACTACGGGGAGCGAGTTTACATCTCTCGAAGGTTATCACACTGGCAATCACTCCAGTGATAAATAGTTCAATTACGCTGCTGAAGTTACAAAGAAATCCAACAGGATTTACTTGCAGCTGATTAGGCAACGCAGCTTTGCAAGATGATGTTGCACAGTTTGGGAAAAGAAGTTGACCCAGGTTCAACTTTTATGCTAGAGCTTTGTGCGTACTGTACCAACACACAGTTGTTAATATTGGTCTGAATATGGCCTAATCCTTTCCCAAAACAACCATGCTTCTTTGTTGTAATCTTTTCCACATAGCTCCCATCTGTGTTACATCCATCTCTATCCTGTCTCTCTCCTCCTGCCTATCACCTCTCATCCTTCTTCCTGCCCCTGGTACAGCTCCCCCCTGCCACCTTTTCTTTTAACCCTCCATCCTGCCCTGTACAACTCCCTCACCACCACCAAACCCCCTCCGAACCCCAACCTCTCCACGGCACGGCAGCTGCGTCCCTCCTCTTTGATGAGGGCTGATGGCGCTTGTATGAGCGGTGGAATTGACAACATTTACGGGGCCGAATGAGAATGATCCATCTTCCTTAGCGGGCCTGTCACCCCACTGGCCAAACTTCATCATGGCCAATTACCACGGCAGACCCCTTCCTCACTGCCGCTGCTGCTGCCCGGCCCCCATCTACATGGATACATGGACACATTAGACACCATTATAATAAGACAGAGAGGGGCCAAGAGAGGGAGGAGGGGGTGCAGGGATAGTGTGTATGATTGGGTGAAAAAAAAAAAAACTACAGGTGTGGTGTGTGAGGGGGAAGAGAGGGGGGGGGGGGCATTAAGTGAGAAAAAAGGGCTTAAAAATGTGTCTGAAGTGTAAAGAGAGAGAGAGAGAGAGAGAGAGAGAGAGATGTGTGTGTAGCGTACTGGGTAAGCTCTTATTTGGCAGGTCACAGTCCAGTGGTTGTGTTGTGTGTTGACGAGCACAGGGGTGTTTAAGAGGTCAGTGAGCACAAACACACGCCTACACTTACAACTCCACACACACAGATGCAGAGGTATTAAAAGGGTCAGTGCAAAACTCTCACCTCATCACCTAAAGGAAATTCTGATTGCTGTCATTAGTGTACACACACACACACACACACACTCTCTCTCTCTCACACACACACACACACACACAGGTCAGCAGTAACACAGAAAAAAAGGAGTGGAAGTGAGACATTTTTTCAGCTCAGTTTGCACACAAAGTACGTCGTAGCCAATGTGGAAGTGGATAACATTTACATACTACACTATGGAAGGAGCAATTAAATACCAACCAAGCTACAGCATGTATGTAACCATTAGTTGGCTGCCTCTAGATGAATATGTGCGAGCTAGAAGTGTTCACTACATGTACGAACAGTCTGAACGGACTTTTGCTTACTGCTGTACGTACTGAAGCATTTAAACAACACAAACCGCACAGTGACTGACTAAGGACGTACGTGACTAGTCAACTAGCCGATTAAACATCGCTGGCCTCACTAGTTGACACCAGAAATACCAGACAGTTACACAGAATATAATATTTTATTAAAGTACGACGCCGACCCCGGACAATAGTTTTCAATGAAAAGGAACAGCAGTCTACTGGCTGTTTTATTTTGGGTTTTTTTTTTTTTTTTTTTTTTTTTTAGAAATGTTGTACATATAATTTTCACTTTCAAAATATACAAGAACAAGGAACTAATTTCCCTTAACCAAAATTATCAAATCAATGAAGTGCCTTTCAAAATATCCTAATAAATTCAAATAAGATAGCTAAAAATGTGCACTTTATTGGCAATACCAAAATATCAAAACTCAAAACTTTTGAATTCTTCAGATGAAATGGGCTGTTGAATTAAGAGTCCAACACACCTGTACAGTGGCCTGTAGGTCCCTCATAAATCTGACAAGAGCCCTGACACTATTTACTAAATAAACTTTTCCAGTAAAGGGCACAGCAGAGAAAATATCAAGTTACACAGACAGGTAGACTCACGGTTTAGTGTCAGTCCTGCAGAAACAGCATGAATCTCATGAAGAGATGACAGATGAAACCAAACAGCAGCTGATGTAAGTCCTCACAGGAAACACAAACAGTCCTTTCCGGGCAGAAATGGCGTCCTCTGATCCAGCGACTCACTGACTTTTAGCTTTATCTTAGTAAGCCCATAAAGTATGACACGCTAATTAACTGTGGTTAAGCAAAGCAGGGTACCGTTCGGAACATTTTTCTTCCGTTAACGCAAATATTTAGCGGGCTAGCTGCTCCAAAGTTAGCATTTTTCCCGCTCCCTTTCTCTCGCTTCCGTGTTTTTTTTTCTTTGTCCACGCCCTTCAGCCAATTACCAGCCAATTACCGTGGGTGATCTTGATTGATAGCTACAGTAACCAACCAAACAGAACATCTGAAACTCAAGTTAAACGAACGTTTACGACCCGTTAACTGAAGCCGACTTAGTGTTGGGATGTTCGAGTCTTTTTACTGAATCGGATCACTTACTCTCACTTATTGAACTAATCTTTTTTTGAGTCATTTCGTTCACTCACTAGTGCGGCGCTATAGCCCTCTTGTGGGCGATATAAACGTGACAAATGAACGAAAGACCGACCTGTATGAACGAACCGCTGTGTGTACTGCTTGTCACACAGGCCCGTGGCTGAGCTGCTCCTCACCTAATAAATAAACAAAACTTGAATACACGTCGTTAAGTCGTGAACTAATCATTTCTGTTTCCTGGTCTGACTGAGCTTATGCAGCTGCCATGTGGCGAGGGAACGTACTGCATGAAAATGAACGAATCACTCACTGAGACTACTCATTACTCCCCATTAGTTCAAATTGAACGATACGTTCACCAACGACACACCACTAGAAGCCGTTGATGTATGCTCTCTTCAAAGCCAACACAAAATTTGGACTCAGGAGGTATACGGTAACATTTAAGGAACATATATGTTTAAACTACATTACTTTATATTATTTTTTATCTTTATTTATAATCTATAACCTTTATTTAACCAGGAAAGGTCCCCCCCCCACACACACATATAGTCAGCAGGCAGGTCATTTACCCATCATGAGTGTCACAGCCCTGAGAATCAGTGGTTAATCTATATATAGTTGGTCATCAGTATCAATGCCATCACTCTAAATCACCACACACACACACACACACACACAGCGCAGAGAGATGAGGATGGATGGGTCATGGCTCGGTGTTAGGGTCAGTCAGAGGTGAGGGCATGGTTTCTATTATCCATCTATCTGTCTGCATTTAGAGGCTGCTTCACAGTTTGGTCCAAAAGACTACATTTTTCTTGTCTTATTTTTATTTTTAACATTTATTTTGCCATTTCTAGTGTGCTTTTTTTCTAACATGTGGCACACTAGTAGTTTATGATACAGAAAAAATAAAAAAAAGATATAATTTGGTCCTAGGAGTATGGAAATAAAATATATTATTAGATATTCACTTTATTTAACTTATAATTTATAATATTTGACAGTGTATTCTATTAAAATGAAGTTTTATAGTCTTCAAATGTTAAAATATATAATTTATAATATGGTATATAATTTCCATTGACATGTAAGTTACTGTATTATTGTGACCTCCATTTGCACAGAGCACCAAAGTCTTACGTTTATAAAATTCTCAAGAGAGTTTGCACAAAGAATAAAAACCATACAACTAGACAACAATCAGATATTGCTTTGTCACTTCAGTCTTCTCTTCTCTATATGTTTTAACTTGTGTAGAGTGTGTGTGTGTGTGTGTGTGTGTGTGTGTGTGTGTGTGTGTGTGTGTGTGTGTGTGTGTGTGTGTGTTAAGAGCACTGGGAGACCGTGTACGTGTGTTGAGATGATCACAGTTCTTATTGTTGTTGGTATCTGGGGAGACAAGAGGCTTTGTGTTAGCCATGGTCTATGCGATGCCACTATGTGTGTGTGTGTGCGTACAATGTGTATGATGTATGTGCGTGTGTGTGTGTAAGGGTGAGAGAGGAGAGCTGAAGAGAAAGAGCAAGCTGATCCTGTGGTTATAGACTGTTGGACCTGGTTGTACAGTAAATCCCTGTCTTTGTAAACAGATCAATAAACTCTCAGCTGTAGGTGTGTTTCTGTATGTCCGTGTATGTGTGTGTGCGTGGTGTGTTCATACTAAAGCTTCCTTGCTCTTTGCTTTAAAGGAGGGGCAGCATGTTGGAAATGTAGCAGGATATAACAAACAGATTGATCACAGCTGTAAGCAACATCCAGCACTATACAGTATATTCATGTTGGACCTAACAGAAAATCTCATGTTTTGTTCTCTCTTCACTTCCTGCCTCTGCCCAGACGTCAGATTACTCGGCCATGGCCTCGCTAACTAGCGGACTGGACGAGATGAAGAACAGTTTGGCCAATCCGGGTACAGGGGCGGAGTTAGGAGCCAGCGTGTCCGGTCCACAGTCCTATTCACTCGTTCCAGGTAAGAAAGATGTCCAACTGCAAGAACTCCAGTCCTTGGGCGCCAGTTAGCTCAGTTGAGTGAAGGTTCAGTTAGGTTAAATAAATCTGTGGCCCTTTGCTGTGTGTCATCTCTCTATCTCTCAACCTCTTCAGCTATTTCTCTCAAACAAAGCCTGGAAAGTCCAAAAAATATCTTGAATATCTTAAAAAATAACTGCAGTCCTGGTCTGAAGGTTAAAATTCTAAATCTAATTGTGTGAAGAAAAAAAAGACACGCTCATTAATTGGCTGTCCAAAAAGAATATTTAAAATGTTTCAGCATCACAAATGAAGCAGTTCTTGTGTGCATTTTGAGCCCTTTTGAGCGTCCCTTTCATGCCCAATGTGGTTACATTTGATCAATGTTGAGAAGCCTGAAAAAGTCAAATAGCTTTTTAGTAAATTCCCATAAAAACCTTCAATGAATCCAACAGTACAATGACCTTCTTTTCACATATTAACAACAGCCATTCATAAAAATTAGGTGAGAATATAAAATTGCTAAATGATCATGGCACAAACTAATGCTAAGATGCTAATTTAGAGCAAATTAAGCTGATCTTGTTGCTCTTGCAGTGTGAGTCACATGACTATATGGAAGAAATCAAGCCTAGTGCACACAGGTCTGACATTAGTATTACATAGACTAAAAACGCAGTAATTGGTATTCCAATCACAGTGAGCAAAACGCCTTTTAAGTCCACATCAGCAGTAAAAGGAAGCTACATGGATTCTAAGTGAGTCAGTACTTTGGAGATCTCAGGAGAGGCGAGAAGCCCAGAGGAACGGAGGAAAGGAAAGGTGGAAGGATTGAGGAAAAGTGAGCGCCTCGTCTCTTCTCCGTCTCCATTTAGGGGCGCCGGGGAGAGGCAGCGGTTAATTAAGAGTAGACCAGGGAGCACTTGGACAAGGCTTCAACGTTCCCATCTGTAATGAGGGGAATCATAGAGCTGGGAATTTGGGATATCTGGGAAAGGGCTCTTTTTTTTGCCCTTTCAAACCACTGAGGAATATTACCTGCTCAAGTCAGGAGAGAGAGACAGAGAGAAAAAGAGAGAGAGATAAAAATTTCCATTTCTGCTTATGCATGCAAACACACACACACATTCATATTCACACACACACACACATGCTGAATATTATGCATGCATTTCTTTGCCTGTCTTTTCTCTCAGAATAGAGCTCCCTCTAGGGGATCAGACGTCTGTGTGTTTGACGCAATGTTATTGCATCCTTGAAGTGTTTATGACTCCGGACACACGCAGTAGAGCAACGTTTACACATTCAATGTTTCCAAATCTGTAGGGCATTTTCCATTCTTCTCCCCACCCTGACCCTGACCTAGTCCACTCGAGTCCAGAGGGACACACTGTCCCCTCCCCTCCAACTCCCTCCAGGTTTGACATATGTTGCTCTGATGGCTGTTTGATGTGGAGGAGTTGGATAGGGAGACAGGAAAAGAGAGGATGCGTGTTCATCTGTAGCTGCAAGTGAGCACGGAGGAGACTTGTACTTGTTCGTTGACCTCTACGGCAAAGCTGTGGAGAACAGATACATCAACACAACTGGCATACATATGCACAAATACACTGCGTGCACACACACAAGCACACACACACCTCAGAGGATCTGGCCCTGTCTGCCCCCTCTAAGTTGGGCTGTAGAGAGTCCATCTCTCCTCTCTTCCACCCTCTCCTCCCTCTCCTCCGTGCCCTGTGCACTGACCCTGAGCGGATGAGTAGCCCGTCTGCACTAATGCCTCGCTGTCGCGTCAAACACAGAGAAAAACTTTACTACACTGAGACAGGAGAGAGGAGGCGGAGAGGGACAGAGGAGGCTGGAGTAAAAGAGGGGATCTGTGAGAGAGGAACACGAGAAGAAGGGAGGGAGGTGAAGAGGCAAATATTAAGTGAGGAGGGCAGAAATATGAGAGGATGAGCCTGAGATGTTTAACCACACGTTTTTTCTTTGCTTTACCTCATGACAACTCAATTTCTTCCCCCCATTTCTGTTCCTCTTGGTGTTTTCTTTTTATTGATACCAGATTTCTAAGATTGACAGTGATATTTGAGAACAATAAATAGTAATCAGTTAACACACAACACAACTTTTTGAATTAAATTAGATTTTAAGCCACATCATTGACATGTACAGCAAGTATAGTCAGTCCAGGCTGCAAAACCTTATACATTCATGGTCCTCAGAGGATGTATCCGCATGACTTTTATGATCCAGTGGCTCTAGCGCCACCAGCAGGTTGACATTTCTAGTTTTCAGTGAAATGTTTCAACAACCTTTGAGTGCATATTCCCTCTCATGATGACTTGTAGTTGCTTAACTCTTCATCTAGTGCCAACACTGTGTAAAAATGTGAATGTACCCTCACATCAGCCTCTGCTTTATTTTGACTGAATGAATCTGATAATACTTACAGTATGTACCTTTACTTAAAGGAGTATATTTACATTGTAGTATTACTTTTAAAGTAAAGAAATACTTCTTCCACAACTGCTCACTCCTCTACTCTTCATCTTTGTCTTCCCTATTCTCTCTGTTTTGTTCTCTCCTCCTTGTGTTTTATGTTCTCTTCTCTATTTCCCATCTCCTCCTCCTCCTCCTCCTCCTCCTCCTCCTCCTCCTCCGCCCGCTCCTCCTCTCAGTTAGTTAGTGGTGGTTAAGTGGAGGGGAAGTGAATGGGATTGATGGTGTTAACATCTGAGCTGTTTATGATGATGATAAATGTGTGTGTGCAGGGCGGAGGAGGAGGGTGTCTGCGCTTGTGTGTCTGTGTGTGTGTGTATATGATGATGATGATGAATGGAGGGCTCCCTCTCCACGCACTCCCAATGTCTACTGCGTGCAAACATAGAGAAATGATTTGGGCCGACACACTGTCATGTAGTCTAATGCAGTTATATATCCAATCCACCAAGTGACAGACAGAGGAAGGAGGGGGGTGATGGTGGTAACGAGGGAAGGGCTGGTAAATTAATAGATGTCAGCAGACGGAAAACGAGGAGGAAAGAAACAAAAGAAAGAGGGACGTCCTGAATGTGTTCCTGCAGGGTTTTCTCAGGGTTTATGAACGTATGGAAGTGTGTATGAGAGTGTATGAGAATGCTGCTCTGTTCATCTTGAGTGTTCATTATAATTACTGTCAAAGAATACAAGAAATAAAACTTAATTTGTTACTGTAGAGACGCTGACTATTTTCAGAGCATCACTTAGAGAGTTTTTAATCGTTTCCACGGTTACCATAATCTCTATATTTATGGCAATTAATCTGACAGTGGTACACTAATGTTAAAAACATGTTTCATAGTTCCTTTGCTGCACAAAAGTTACAATTAAGTCAACGTAACACGTAACACCTGAAGCTCAGATGTAAAATTTGTAACAGCACAGGGAAGAAACAGTTTTACATTTTAAGCACACGTCACCTCAGTCCCATCCATCCATCCATTTTCTGTATCCGCTTATCCTCATTACGCTCGTGGGAGGGTGCAGTCTATGCCAGCCGATTTAGGGTGAGAGGCGGGTTACACCCTGAACAAGTCGGCAGTTCATCCCAGACACAAACAACCATTCACACTCACGTTAACACCTACGGGCAATTTAGAGTCACCAATTAACCTTAATCTCACACAGAAAAACCCCAGCTGAGGTTCAAACCTTAATCTTGTGTGTGTAAAACTTAAAACTAACCCCTGATGATGGTATCGATAGAGTATTGTTAACTTTGTGTGTGTGTGTGTGTGTGTGTGTGTGTGTGATTACAGGTCGAGATCTAGCCAGCACCACTCTGCCAGGCTACCCTCCTCATGTTCCTCCCACTGGACAGGGCAGCTACTCCACGCCCCCCCTCACTGGCATGGTACCTGGTGAGTACACACATACACACACACACACACACACACACACACACACACACACACACTGACTCAAACAGTTTCAACTTTTCTCAGGCTTTCCTTTACAGTAATAAATTAATCCACATCTCGCCACCCGTCATCTGAGCATATCTGTACCTTCATATCTGTTTAAATTCCCATTGGGTGTGTGTGTGTGTGTGTGTGTGTGTGTGTCTTCAGGGGGTGGTAACTTAGCTTTGCCACTTCCTCCTTCTTCTCTGTCTACACTAGAGCTGACAGTGCTCCCAGGGGGTTGCCGTATGTGTGTGTGTGTGTGTTTGTGTGCACTTATAAGTATGTATATGTGTGTTTGTGGCCGTGTTGTGTGTGTGTGTGCCTCTCTGTGTATCATTAGAAACCAGCCACAGTAGCACAGCTGTCCCTCCTCAACATTAGTAATTTGTTTTTAATGAGAATCACCAGTGACCCACGACTAATTCATTCATTCCCTTCCACTCCGCCTTCTACGCCGCTTTTGTGTTTCAATCCTGGACCGCCATTCTTCTTCTTCTTCTTCCTCTTCTCTCTCTCTCTCTCTCTCTCTCTCTCTCTCTCTCGCTGTCTCTCTCAGCCTTGCAGTGGTGGTTGTGGTCAGTGGGATGTATACTGCAGAGGAATGAAAAGAGAGAAACACAAACGGCAGTGAAACAAAGTCAAAACAATGTTGTTTACAAGTTCTTGTCTCTGTGTATTCCCAATCATTCAGTCTGTGACACACACCCTCACACACATATTAGTGGGCTGATACACACACATAACACACACTCTCAATGGACATGTAAGAACAGCACGTCTAAAGATGGGTAACCCTGTCGCCCTGTCCCCCTGCGCTCACCCCGTCCTCTCCTCAGGTTTGACAGCATATTTGTGTGTGTGTGTCTTTGGGTCGGTGTATGTTTATGTGTGTGCTGGCATGCCGTTGTTTGTGTGCATGTGTGCGTTTGTTTTTTGACAGTGTGTGTATGTGTGTGTGCGACCTTGACACTGAGCCACACAAGAGAGACCCCTGAGCCTCCTCTCCCCTCCTTCCTCCCTTCCCCTCGTCTCCTAAACAACCTGACACGTTGCCGTCACTACGGTGATGACAAGGGGAGGATGTTCGCACCCAGGGATGCCATGGAGACCGCATCTCGACCCCACCTGACAGACGCAGCTAAACATACACACACATAAGCGCACGCACACAAAGGGTAGAGCGAGAAAGACAACTTCTACATCCGAACACACACACCAAGCACAAACAGTGTCGACATCTAAATTCTTCTCAGTGAATATTCGAAGCCGCCTGAATCCCCGAGCTGACTGGACGGACTGGAGGAGATAATCTCCCAACTTTGCTTCTCCAGCTTCAGCGTGTTTTATCTCAGCACTTCTCAGGCAAATTATCCTCCTTTTTGTCTGCTCTGTCTAATATCATACCTTCATTAAGCAAGCAACTCTCTACTGCTGTTCTTCTCCTCTCTCTCTGTCTCTCTCTCTCTCTGCAGCAGGGGGGCTGACACTCAGAGGGGGTGTAGAAGAGCAGTGAGGCAGAACCGACAGAACGAGAGGGAGAGAGGAGGGATGGAGGGGGGAGGAGGAGGAGGGGGGGATTGGTGGTGGTGGTGGTGGTGGTGGTGGTTAGGTGGGGGGGGCATCAGGGTCTGTGACTGTCAGCTATGGGAGAGGGATCCCCCGGGAGGAGTGAAGGTTCAGGAGAAAAGAAAGAAAGAGCAAAAGAGTCAGGGAGGGGAAAAAAAAGAGAAAGCAAGTCAGCGGAGAGATGGAGGAGGAAAAAAAAGAGGAGAAGAAATAAGGAAGAATGTTGTTTTGATGTGAAGGGTGACGGGCGGGCTGTAGTCAGGCGGGCCAGAGGACGAGAGAGAAAAATAAAAAGAGAAAGGGGTGAAGGGAAGAGCGGGAGGGGGAAGACAAGAGGAAGAGTAGACCCCAGACAGTGAGTAGTAAATGAGGGAGAAAAGCTACGCTATCATCCACTGTATAGGAGGACTGAGATCTCCAGTTCAGTCGCTCTCTACTAGTCTGCAAAGCGTTCTGCTGAAAACGAAGGGAAGGTTAAAGGAAATCAAACTAAATGACGACATTCGTCATCGCCTTTAAAAACAAGACAGCTAGCACCACTGTGGATACGGTTTGGTTGGGTGTGGACTCTAAAATGACTCGGGGAAAGATCACCAGGGTTATTTAAAATATATAAATTAGTTTAAGTAGGTAACCAGAAACAGTTAACGTCTCAGTTACACCTTTGCTTCTGACAGATAACTTAGTTATAAGGTTCATACAAGAGGTTTTTAAATAAATAAAAACAGGTCATTTTAGGCATTTAAACAAGCAGCTAATGATGTCATTCCCCTGGTGAGACCAGCGCTTTTACATGCACACTCATTGTTTCAGTTATGTTCTGGAGCATGTATCTATAGTTATATAGTTTTCAATGAGATGCAGCAGCTTATATTTCAGCTCAAAATATCCTGTATGTCCAATCATTGCTGCACCTTCCTCAAAGCTTTAACTCTAGCAGTAGCTTCTGTCCTTGTTTAGCTGCCCCGAGTGTTTTTCCAGGTGTCTGATCACTGTTTGCAATCATGAACTTAATTTATGCATCAGTTAGTCAGTAAAACAAAAAATAATGATGATCACACTGAACTCTAAATGAAGGTCTGGCCTCTCTCTCTCTCTCTCTCCCTCTCTCTCTGGTCGATCTCGTCATCCACTGCCGGCGATCAGAGGGAGAAGCTAGATATTTCAGAGGAATGTTTAGGCAGTCAGGAGTAACACAGTCGGTACAGAAATGACAGACATACCCGCGTGTGTAAAACATCCTATTTCTCAAGGACAAAGTAAAAGATCGTCCCCTCCATCCTCTGCTGTTTCTAAACAAGCTCTTTTTCTTGTGTTTTCTTTCAGGTGGAGATTTTTCTGGTCCATATTCTCATCCCCAGTATTCCACATACAATGAATCGTGGAGATTTCCTAACCCGAGCTTATTAGGTAGGTGTATCCCAGCGCACAGTTCTGCTGACCAGAACTGGATCAATAATTGTATCAATGAATTTCATTTCATTCTACCTCACATCCCGGCCCCGGCCTCTCTAAGACTCTTGTAATATGCTGTATCTTTCATGCTCGGCTGTTCATTTTTTCATTACATTACATTTCTTTCTGTATTGTACCGTAGAGTACAATACATCATAGACATACTAATGGCTCTGTGGAAGGATTTTTTTAAAGGCCGGCAATTTAGGGTGTGAATGGATTTGAAGAAAAGGAGAAGACAGGCAGAGAGAGGAGGAGGAGAAGGAAGTGATTAACAGCCGTTTATCTGCATAAATCAACATGTTGCATTTTGGGATTTGCAGGATTTCGTTTTGTGCAGTTTTTGTGGTAGAATTTCATTTTGGCCACTTATTTTTCATTTTTCATGCAGTCATCCTCACGTTAAGGACTAAGACTGAGCTGAACTGCCAACAGCAGCGATCTGCGAGACTGCAATATTAGCTTATATGAATTAATTAACTTTGAAAGGCAACGTGAGTCTTAAAAACTTGTTTTCAGAGAGGTGTGCAGATAAAAATGTATTTTATCAAATACTGCATCAATGTCCTGTTATAAAACGACATGTCCCATGATAGAGGTTTCCCAGCTCAAGGCTAGAGCATCATAATCATTAGCTAAATACATAATCCATCAATCTTTGCGATGAGACAACTTCACCTTCCAAAAACCATCATGACGTGATGCTGAAAGACTGTCTTCACATCTTTGCGTCAGTGTTTACGAGGACACATTAACCCCGAGTCAGTGTCAAAGTCATTGTCCGCAGGGAGCCATTTTAGGGTCACGCTTAAAGGTGAAACAGTCATGGGGGGGTGACAGTGTAAAGGTCAATAGGTGAGAAAGGTCATTGCCGTGCTGACCTGTAGTCTGCCCCCACCGTTTCCTCTGCTCACCTCTCGTCTCCCTCCTTCCTTCCTTCCTTCCTTCCTTCCCACCTCTCTGTCCCCAGTGTTTCAGCAGGATTATGGGTCTCTCCTGGGGACGGAAATCGGCTGCTCCTCCAGTCTCTTCACCAGCCAGGCAGGACAGATGCAAGGTAGGTGGAGAAGGAAAGAAAGGAGTGAAGTGATGATGAAGAAAAATGACGTAAGAGACGAGGGGACGAAGAGGAAGAGACTGTTAGGGAATTTTAGGATGATAACGGATGAGCGGCCACATAATATGAGGACAAGATGCACATTAGGAGACACTGAAAGGTTTAAGATTGATGGCAGGGGAATGGAGAGAATGTGAAGCAGAGGAAAGGTGGGGAAGGAAGCAAGAGTAGAGGTGACAAATGAAAGAAAGGGGAGTTTAAAAAGAAGCGAGAGGGCGTCTGAAGTCTTGACTGAGACTAAATAGTTTGTCAGGCCGGCTTAATGCCTCACTTCCCCAAAGAGCCTCCTGAGATTACCTGGACTGTGGACAGACATAACCTGTCAACACACAGCTGGGCTGATTGATGGGAGTGACAGAGACAGGTGTGTGTGTGTGTGGAGGTGTGTTGTTACTCTGTGTGTATTAAGGTGTGTGTGTTTCTGTGTGTCTTTGGGGTTACAGTATTGAATTGACCTCTTCCCTGAGGAGAGAATAGACTCAAGGGATCAGCGGTAGTAGAGCTGTACTCAGTGTGTCAGCTTAGACTGTCACTTAGATTGTGTGTGTGTGTGTGTGTGTGTGTGTGTAGGAGATAGAGAGCGAGTGAAGGTGAGAGATGAGGAGCAGAGTGTCAGAAAGTAGACTGAGTTCATTTTATTGGTTGTACACGACACAGAGACTAATTTTTTCTGTCATTAGCTTCATCGGTTCATGTCATCTCATCCCCTGCCTTTCACCGCTCACATTCAAAGTAAAATATAATCTCAACAGAAAATTGAAGCTGCTCATTTCCACATTTACACTCCGAGTACTCAAAGGATAATTCAGATTTATTACAACTCGGGTTGTATTTTTTTTTTTAACATCATTCCTATCTGTAATAAAAAAAAAAGTTAATTGCTAAGATCCGTGAACATGGCGACATTTTTACAGAGGTCCAGTGGAGGAAGAAATCACACACACACACACACAAGTTTTAAACAGATTTCCTCAAGTTAGTGTAGCACAGCCCAAAAAATCAGGTGTACTGTGAAGACCAAAAACTGAATAGATGCTCCCAAAAAAATAATTTATTAATTTACCATGTACTGAAGACTATACGTCTTCATCAAGTAATCCAATAAGGGATTAATGTTGCCAGTTTTACATTCAAATAGTCATTTAAAGCTGCGACAGTCAATATTGTTGAATATTTTCAAGTGACACAGTCATACCAACTCTGCAGTTGTCCTCAGATCTGTGGAGCATATTAGGCCTGTTTATTTTGCTTTTCTGGCCCTCAGCTTTACTGTTTTGATCCACTCTCACCTTGTTTTCAGCAAAAATGTCCAATAAAACCACAGTATGTTACCTGCTCAGCACCAAACAGCAGAGAAGCAAAGTTAGCGACTAGCTGGTTGAGATTGTGGGAGCATTTAGCAGCTAAAGAACCAGATATTTCTGCAGGAGTTGGTGCAAACCAAAGCAGAGCTCAACTCCAAATAAATGCTAATGTTGCACCATATCTATTGTTGGCAATAAGCAACTGTTTGCTAACATTTTCGCCATATCAGCGTCATAAAGTGATAATATGTCAACGTGTGTTTAAAGCTAGTAGCGCTGCCCACAAGTGGTCAGAAATGGAATTAATGCAGGTCTTAAATAATCTGGTGTCACCATGTTCCCAGATTAGAGCACCTGGTTAGCACAAAGATATATTAAATAAGTCAAAACTACAAAAACAAGACTCATCTTTCAACACATTTCCATTTTTAGACAAATTTAAGAGAACTGAACGAGGGATTTGTTTCTGTTTTCCTTCTCAGGGTCACCGTACTACTACAGTGCGACATCACGGGGTGCGGGCCCTGCTGCCACTGCAACAGCCTCCGCCTACGACCGCCACTGACCCCTCCTCCTACCGAAGGAAGAGGAGGACGACGAGAAGGAGATGAGAGGAGGGAGGGACGGATAGCACCAGCACCGCTCAATACAAACCCGCCTGCGCACGAACAACGATGAGGACGAAGATTTCAAATTTTTGACGTCAGTGAAGTTTGAATTTTCTTTGACTGACACTGCTGGGCTGCATCACAGACAAACTGTGTGGGTTTCACATTCGGACACGGGCATGGCAGTGTCAAAAACTGATAACATTCACGTGTTTTTGTTAGATTTGGACCCTCCTCTAATATCAAGGCTCGTTTTTAACCAATCATCTACAAATCCTGAGACGTCAGTGGAGCAGTGACTGAAGCTGTATTGTGATCTTCTGGGTAAAATGTTGTGTTTTCAGGTTGTTTTGATGAAACTATTTGAGTTGATTAGAACAAAATTCACTTTTTTCAAACAAGCAACAAACTTTTTATGCCCCGACATCAATCAATCAATTTTCTATGCCATGCTACGGTGAAGTAAAGACAATCCAACTCTCATAACGTTAAATGACCAAAACCTCCCTTATCATCATCATTCCAGTCTCTTTGCTGCAGATTCAACACGTTGCCCCTGGGATCACAATGCTTACTCGATAAGATACTTTTTAATGGGAGCCTGTTTCACGATTGACCGTTCGCTAAGCCCTAGTTACCGTTACTATGCCTGTCATGCTTTCTGCTCTCGCACAGCACGCGTGCAGTTTACAGTGATAACAGTAAACCAATGTGTTTGGCAAATTTAATATGATCCTGGTCAACGTTGGTTGTGGTTACTATGGTGACAACTGTAGGTACCAAGCTAGGTTGCTAACTCATAGCAGTTCCTTAAACGTCCACTTGAGGCTGGCTCCAGAAGTGAGTCAGTCTACCATAAGTCCCCATGTTATAATGTCCAACTTCACAGCAGTAAATAAACATGTACAACGCTTACAACATCTGTTCTTTATACTGTCAGCGGTCCAAATTCACTAAAGTATGAGTTCATGATATTATCAGCTCATTCTTAAGCTCAGAAAAGAAATGCTGAACGCCAAAAATAATTATTTTGGCCAGCTCCACCTGAGAAAAACTGTTAATAATACTCAAGATATTACTCTAATCTGTAGCATATATCTAAGTATTAATACCTTAGGAGGCAATAAATGAAGATGAAGTATTAAACTAATCAAATATGCACAAAATGTACACAAGTTACACACTGTACTGCAACCGATGAGAGGAAGGGAGACAGACAGGCGCGGCAGGTGTTGACATGGATGTTCATCCAAACTCTTAAAATGCAGAGTATCATTCTGTCTCTCCACAGCCCCGCGCACTCGGCTTCAGCTGTGCAGAAATCCAAAGCTTGACAGGCCTGCCGTGCCTGGTTACAGTACGGCTGCTAAGATATGATTGAATAATCACTGTTCGGGAGTGGGCTTTAGCAGGCGGTCAATTTGAGTGGTCATAGCGAGATGAACGTGTCCCGAACTGTATCCACAAACATCCACGCCTCTGACTGATGGACAGGCCTTTCAGTGAAGCACAGGCTACAGTCTGAGCCCTCTAGCGTACATGTTCACGTCAGACCAAAATCCAAAAATCCACCAAGGGAGTGTTGTTGTTGTACAAGGAAGGTGCTATCCTACCTCCCCAGCCAAGATTTAGTCCTGATCAAGAGCTATTTATAATGGAGGAGACACAGAGTAATATATTAAGAAGCTTTTTTCTGCGCTGCACTCCGTGATGAGAGTGAATGCCTGTAATGATTTATAATATGTGTCACGCTGTTGTGCTAGAATAGTGATGATGATGATGATGATGATGATGACGACGATGCAGTGAAATATGAAATCTTAAAAACTTTCAATATGACAAGAAGTCTTTGTTTATAAATATGATCCGATTGCGTTTTTTTTGTTTTTGTTTTTCCTGTTTATAGTTTGTTGCCTGGTAACAGTTGACACGGGTGCCGACGAATAAGACGCCATTTTTTATCCCAGCTTCCTGAACCGAGCCGGGGAACTAGCGGCACCCTTTCTTTCTCTCTGTCTCTCACTCTCTCTCTTTCTCTCTCTCTTTAAACTCCCCAAAGATGGGCCCCCCCTAGTGGATCGGCTGACTAACTACAAAAGCACAAAGAGACTCAATCATCATTTAAAAGGCGCCATTTTTACTTTTTTGACTTCCTTTCAGAACCATTACTTCTTCTTCTTCTTCTTCTTCTTCTTCTTCTTCTTCTCCCCCCTTTGGAGTGCTTGTCCTTGTGCTGTTTGACATCCTGAAATTGTTTATATAAAAGCATTGCTTTCGTGAAAAAAAAACAAGTGAAACTGTTTTTTTTTGTTTTGTTTTTTGGGGGTTTATTTGTCTCCTACATCAGTTCTGCGCTGTGACAATGTATGACACCAGGGTCGAGGCCTTACCCATCATGTACAGGACAGAGTAGGACAGATTTGCCCTCCGGCGCTGATCTGAAATCAGTGTGTTATCCCTCTCAAATGGCCCAATGGTGCAACATCTTTCCTGAACCTGTACGTAGCTTCCTGTCTCACTTCTGTCCATACAAGATTTGTACAGTAATCAGTGAACGAGAAGAGAAGTCACAATGTCAATAGCAATTTCAATTATTCACATTTTGAATTTAGATTTTAGTGATGAAGCTTTCTTTTACGATAAAAAGACTTAAGAGGTGTGTGTGCTGTTGTTTTTAGCCATCGTCTGCGAGTGTTTACTTCTCCTCTGTTGGTTCGTTTGTTTCGGGTATGTGTGGCTGACCGTAGCGCTTCAATTGCTACTGTGTAGTTTTACTAGCTAACAGATTGGAGGCACCAAATCTGCAAGCGTGAGACATAAAATATAGCTATATAAACATATACCTATAAACACTGAACAAAGCTGTTAGTTTCTCAATCTTTGTTGTTTCTGGGTTTTTGAAATAGTGATAGAGTGGATCCTTTTACATATGTAGACCTTAAAAAGTTGTGTGCACGCAACTCTAAAGAAGATTCTTCTTATGACGGCTCGCCCGCTGTGCTGCCACAGCGTGCATCGCAGCAGGAGCCTTTCCTTATTTCTGTCTTTTCTCTCTTGATCTTTCTGAGGCATTATTGAACCTGAACCACACCAGCTGAAAACAAGGACAGTGCCTTTAGTTTTATATGTCGACACTTACCCCCGCTTTGACTGACCACGCATCACTAAAACAAAGATTCAGCGTCCCTCCCTGCAACTCCTTAAACAAAAGTCTGCCTATCTGCCCACCGAACACAAGGTTGTAGATTATATAACGCCTTCCACAAATAAGTACTAGTGCTAATTTCAATACCAACATCAGATAATAACTTTCATACATTGCACCTCTGATAACAGGAGCGAACCCTGATCCAGCACCCTATACTCACGCGTCACGGTTCTGCATCAGTATCAGTGTCAGTCTGATGATAATGTTGAATGTTGTTGTACAAATGGCATCAGGCGGCTGGAAAGCAACAAAATAAAATGCATTAAAGTCAATATAAGTCATGTGAATCAGTCATTCATTTTAATCGTTAGTATTGCTGCGATACAGCTTCAAGCCACCAGTGACAGGACTGAATGTTCTGCTGTGGAGCAGCGCTACAGTTGATTTTAATAGTCCTTTTTCTGATGGAATAAATGTTTTCAGCCATGTGATTTAGTGAAATTTGGTGTATGGTGGTGTGTAGACGTTCATGCTCCCCAGAGGATGAATCCCAGTGACCTTGGTCTTAACTTGATACAGACCTTTTGATTCCCCAGAAAATATCTGACGTTTCTTCTGGTGCTGCCATGATTTTGGCATGTGGTCGACTGTTGGATGGATTGCTATGACCTTTAGCTACACATATTCACGCCCCCCTCAGGATAAACAGCTACAACTCTGATGATCCTCTGACTTCAAATCTTGCATCGTCGTCCGGTCAAAATTCTAATTTGTTTTGATACTTTGATTTATGCTAAACTATTTCCAACATTAATCCAATCTTCTGTATCTATATGTGCTCATATTTTATGAGAATATATCTGGGAGATGTCCATGCAGGACCGTGACGCGTGATACGTGACCCTGGATCAGGGCTAAACATGGCCTGACTGTGAGTGAACACTGAAAAAAGGCACAAAATATCCCAAAAAGCCAAGTAAGCAACAGACATATTACACGTCTAGTCATTTATATTGCTTTTTTTATTCAACCAGAGCGTCTTCTAAATGAATTACACCATCTTTCCACACACACACTCACACACACACTACTGTAAATGTGCAGAAATATCGATTGAGAGCCGTTCCAGCCGTGCCTCCACCAAACCGGCCAAATTCAGCACCCCGCGTACGCTCCGGCTTAGCCACGAATCCAGTGATACATTAACAAGATTATTTTGTTAACTATGCATCTCATAGTGACACAGCTTGCCTTGCCATTGCTTTGACCTGATTGGTTCGCATGGGGGAGAGAACGGGTTCTCATTGGCTCGCAGTCGCTTTCTGATTGGCAGCCGTGACATTGACTGCGGCGACGAGAGGGGGGACTGTCATTGTGGGTGGTACTGTAGGAAGCACGGCGGGCAGAGGCCACACACACACACACACACACACACATATATATATAAATATAAGTACAGACACACACTCTCTCCCTCCCTTTGTCCTTTGCCGAGTGGTGATCGCCCCTCCTCTCATGCCCCTGTGTTCCCCAGGGGAGGCCAAACCTGCTGTGCCATCAGAAGCTCATCCCGTCTTTCTTTACCTCCCCCCCTCCCTCAGCCCTAATCTCATCATATCTCATGCACTCACCCCCTCCACCACCACCACCACCACCACCACCACACTTCTCCTCTCCAACCCGTCCTGTAGCACTGCCACACCACCCCAGATTAGGAATATTAAAACTATTCTGTTGATTTCAGGCCTGTGACCTTCCTCAAAAAGTCCTCCCTCTTTCTTCAGACAGCCCTTTTTATTAATCCTTTTTTTCCCCCCCCGCTCTCCTTTCTTACTTTTCTCTCTGACTATTCAGACGTGATGCTCACTGTCCTGTCAGAATTTTCTGCATAGGAATGAAGCGGTGGTGTTTTGTGCCTAGGCGAGGTCATTTCAATGGCAATATTGCTGCCGGTATCTTTTATTTGGCCCACGGATATTCTGCTAGATCCTATCACCATGTTCATGTTTTCTCTTCGTGTATCTATAGAGCATTTTAAAACACAAAGAAACAGATCAAACATTTCATTTCCAGCTTTGCTACAGTTTACTGTCCATGAAAATACAATCCTATCCTGATTTTCTTTCCCCTTTTTTCTCTCTCCCAGCTCCAAATCAAACAGAAAACTGAATTAAATGCAAATGAGTTTTTTTCTTTATTATGATTTCTCACCAAGTGTGCACCGCCTGACTGTATCTCAATATGAATCCATGAAGATGGCTACTGCCTTCGTAAGAAAACCTGAGGGGATTTCAGCATCACATCTTGACAGCAATTAGTGGCACAATCTGTTTCATGCTTGCTGATATAACTAGGCTCTGGACAGATCTCATACTGAAGTGTTACACTGTTCTGTACATCTTAATATTATTCAACTGTGGAAGAGGAGAAACACACAGGACTCTCAGCCTACAAAAATCAACTGTGCTTTTTAAGCAGATGTTTCAATCAAAAAGAAAGAAAGAAAAAAAAAGAGATAACATGATTTTTCACCTTACTGTGGCCTTTCGTGTAACAATCTGGAGTTTTTTTGTGTCCATGGCTTCCTATCTGGGGTGTTAAAGAGATCTTTATATCTGTAATGTTTTGGTAAAAAAGGAAAAAAAAAAGAAAAGAACAAACAAAAGACAGAAAGAAACACGTCCAAACACGATAATTAGGTTTTTAACGATTCAGCTTGCTCTATTCTTCAAAAAAATTCAAACAAAACGCGACAAAAAGAAGAAGAAAAAAAAAACACATATCTGTAACATTCACCAAAGCCTGTGATGCCTGTTTTAAAATGATAGATTCTTGTACAAAAAATAAACATATAAAATAGCAGAAAAGACTTACAGATGAACAAACACAAAATGAAGATAAGAAATGCCTTCAAATATTCTGGAGGGGCGGAATTTAAAAAAAAGTAAAAAGAAATGCTTCTTTAAGAAAAATGTGTATGTTTTTTATTCGATTTTCTAGTAGTTGCAAACAAAAACTTGGTGTTTTTCTCTTTGTGTGTCGTGTGTTGTCTTAATATTTGAATGTATTTTACTGCAGTGCGAATTTGCCAAAGATATCATATCACTTGATTTCTCTTCTTTTATTTTCTTTTTGTTTTTTTGTTTTTTTGTTCCTGAATTGTGACCAATTTTGTTCAGAAAACTGGAAATAAATGGTGAATTTGAATATTATGCTTATTTTTCATATTTCTATTGTTAATATTATTGTTATTATTTTATTTCTTGGGTTTGAGTTTACTGTGAAATATAAAATTGCAGTTTGCTTGATGCATCTCTTCATACTCAGTCTGTGTACCTGTCCATCCGTCCACCTGAGTGACTGTTGTTGGTGAATTATTCCATTTATGTACCTGTAATGTGAAGCTAAGAAGTAATTATTTGTAAATATTTGCCATAATTTTATTGGTCCTTCAGAATAAAAATAATTTTTTGGAAGTTAAAGGTCCTGTGTCGGTCAGCATGCATACAAACACACACACACACACCGCTGAGCTAAATACTACATTCCTCAACATCCAGCATCCTCCAGCAGGAGGTGGTTTGTGTCTCGGTGTGACCCCGCAGTGCAGCTTTCATCCTGGGGACACAGATTTCATCTCAAGGTGTCTGTCTGGAGGCGAGGGGAGGGCGAGGAGAAGGGGGCACAGCTAAACCTCCCCTCCTTCTCCTCACCACCACCCCACCACTCTGAGTGAATGGAGTGTCCCAGTGCTGCAGTCTTGGCTGCTGGCCGAGTCCAGGAGGGGGCAGAGGTGTGTGTGTGTGTGTGTGTGTGTGTGTGTGTGTGTGTGTGTGTGTAGAGGAAAGGAGGAGGAGGAGGAGGAGGAAGGGGGGTGATAATAGGACACAAGCCACGACATGGCGACAACACGCCACACACACAGAAAACAGCACAAACCCAGCTTGAGACATAGGCCGGGCTGTCCGCGGCTTGGGTGCCTGCCCAGGACACCAGGACGGCACAACACGCTTAATGTGTGTGCGCGTGTGTGTGTGTGTGTGTCCAAGCTTGTTTTGGTTCCTGGCCAACTAAAGGCAGGTTGTGAATCATATGGTTAACACTCAAGTGAAAGTGAACAATCACTGTTTTATTCCAGCAGTCAGGGCTGGATTAACACGCTGAGGTTTTTCCCCACAGAGCTCCACAACCAGACTAACCAGCATTCCCACACTCCCCAGGTTTTGTGTGTGTTTGTAACAGTGTGATTAAAAACTATTTGATTTAAAGGGACATTGCATCAATTTTACATGTCGAAGTCAATTTAGTGGTCAGACTGAGCTGAGACGCCAAAAGGTGTTCAGCAAGATGCTGTTGAGTTGCCTCATGGGAAATGTAGGATGCAGTGTTTTTTAGAGCTTGACTAGAGACTAAAAGTCAGGATACCTGCTGCTTCAACACATGGATGTAGTCTCTGTGACATCACCCACAGGTTTCTGAAGCTCAGTGTGGTGGCTCAGGCCGCTGTCTTGTCAGTCATGCCTCCACTCACCTGTCACTCAAAGCGGCCGTGCTCTTAATCCTGCTTAACTTTAAGCCTTAATATAATGTGAACAGGTGAGTTGTATATAAATTCACCCTCAGTACAGTTGTCATGAACGGGGAAATTAGCTATAGAGACCAAAACTGTTTTTTGTACCAGGCTGTAAACATGTTTATTTCTGCTGTGAAGTTGAGACTGACTCACTCCTGGAGCCAGCCTCAAGTGGACGTTTGAGGAACTGCAGTTTGGTTTGGACCTTTTTTGTTTTAATCTGTCTCTTACAATATGAACTGAAACATTAAAGCATTTTAAAACTCGACTGTGAAACCGAGTCCGACAGCCAACCTTTATCGTGACGTATCAGGATTTCATTAAAAATCAGGCGCCACCTCGAGGCTTTGGTGCACATAACCAAACATATGTGCAATTAATCATTACTAATTAATCCAAATATTAATTGTCACACAAATTATCTGGAGCCTTCAGGGACTTCATTTAAACATTCTCCCTCTGTACTTATGATGCATGTGACAAAAAACAATCAGATTAAGGTATGGGTGGTTTCATTTTGCACTGCTATAGTTTAAAAATCAATGCTTTGCTAGAAGACAACTTAAATTTGGCCAAACATTCACTGCTACAATGTTTGTCTGAGAGCTACAGTGCTGATGCAGGATCTGTCTCATCAATGTCGGCCTGAAAAATGAAGGTTTGACACTGTTGGGTTAGTTAGAAAGCAGTGCCACGCCCTCTGCCCTCTTTACCCTCCTCCTATTGCTCCGGATTACATAACATGACTAGGTACTGACATGTTCTACCTCCTCCTCCTCTTCCTCCTCCTCTGGCTTCCTATACGCAAGCAGGAGACAGACAACAGTGGTACTTATGGAGGCCAAGAAGTCATGCAAATTAACGTCAGTCAGCATCAGTATTTTTTGGCCCTCCAGAGCCCCTGTAGGGAGGAGGTGTGGGGCCAACTGAGTATAATTGGGCCTCAGCTGATTAGTGAAGAGGGGCTCAGGCAGGAGAGAGAGAGAGAGAGAGAGAGAGAGAGGGGGGTGGATGAAGAAGAAGAGATGCTGAAGAGATATTAGAAGTGAGAGAGCAGGGCCTTTGATTCAAACAGGAGGAGAAGGAAGATGAAACTGACAAAACATACAGAAGAGGATGGAGCGAGGAGAGTGCTAATACACGCGTTGCATATTCATGACAGCCGTGTGTGCATCCCCGATCTCCATTTCTACTCGATATTGTTTATCTCCACATGTGAGATGCCCCGTATTCATGTTGTGTGTCTGGATGTAGAAACACGACTGAATAATGTGCACCAGGCGTACGGTGCATTATTTCTTATTTTGTATTCACTTGTTTACAGGATTCCTCTGGTTTATTGCAACCTGTTAGCTATGATGTGAAGATTTTACCAAATAAGTTTGTTGCTGCGATCTGGGAATACGACAACGTTCTGCAACAGTTTATCAAATTCTTGCTTTTTATGATATCTGCACATGAGAACTAAGGTTGCTAAGGTTATGGTTTTGATTGTGCAACTAAAACACTTGAAGTTTAAGGGACAGATTGGGGTTATGATTAATAAAAAGGTCAATATTAATCACAAACTCCAGTCGTCTGCTAAACCTTCTAGACCGCAGAGATCCCATTCTGTATTTCACTATAGCACTACTTCACTATACCCCGATGTCCAGAGCTTTGTACTGTAGATAGTTTAAGTTGTCATCTGTAACCAGAACCTGAAATATACATTATTAAGTTGGTATCTATGATTTCTTTTCACAAGTTTCGACCTGGTTTCCACTGTAAATCCAACAATGTCTCAGCCAACAAACTGTCCCTGAGTTTACAAGCTTATGGGAGCTGTAAGATTGCGCTGTGAGCGAGATCCTGACCAACTGTGCATAGTGGAAAGAGACAAAGACATACATGTTCGAGTGTTTCGCTCACATCACATCACATCACATCATCACCATCAGAGGCTCTAACTGAGGCTGTTTTCTGGGGACAGTTCGCTGAAGAGTCAGCAGGGAGGACTGAGCGGGTCATGGTGACGTTTTTTCACATAAATTCAAAGATCTTTTGTTTTATAAGTTACCAAAAACACAACCTAATACCACAGGAATGTTGCTTGAATTGTCATCACATAATCACTGCAGATGAACAGCGGGACTTCACTGGATCTCACTGCTCAGGCTGTTTTCCAGAAGGCAGTTTTTTTCTCGTGTAGCTATACTGTTGTTTGTTCAGACAAACACAGTAGATGCATGAAGTATTAATCTTCAGAAGTATGAAGCTGTTTTGAGGTGAAATGTATTTTAAATCAAGCTGACGTTAATTTTTCTTCCTTTTGTCTAATCAAATCTTTTATTACGAGATAATTTGACATCTTGGTTGAACTAGCCATCACCCAGTGACATTTACAAACTGATGATTCAGTCTCACTTTCACGTGTATTTGCATGAGACCTGCTTCTATCATCGCCTTTGATAATTATCTGGTTTAACTGCTGTCAAGCGATTCTTAAAAAAATTCTGAGTGGAAGAGAACAGAGCTGGTCCTCCTCCGGTCGGACTGTTGGCTCATCAAACGAACAGAAACTCTCTGACAGGCTCACTGTGGGGAAAAAAAAAAAAAAAAAAGTGGTTTGACCTTTTCACAGAAGACATTTGGACCTCACAGAATGAGCTTTTACATGCAGCTCGTTGCCCTTTACAGCAGCGTGCATGTTCCCACACTGAAGTCACAGGGATGATGATTACACAGTGACAGTGGTAAAGATGAGCGAGGCTTGTACTGAGTGCTTATGTGCTGTGTTTCAGTCATTAAAGCCCCCCCCCCCACCACCACCACCACCACCACCACCACCACCACCACCACCACCACCACCACCCCCCATCGCCCCCTTCTACGGACACCAGAAATGACGAGACACGTAGTTCCATGTAAAGTTTTTTTTTCCTCCCCCGGCCCGTCACTCACAATCACTCCCTCACACAGATACTACATGTAACAAATGTCAGACGTGAGCACAGTGTGTGTGTGTGTGTGTGTGTGTGTGTGTGTGTGTGTGTGTGTGTGTACATGTGCGTCAGCGTGTGGATGTCGGACCATTGACAGGCATGGAAGCAGCTTGTTGAACTAATAGCCTAACTAATGTGTCTACATTCCCTCCCTCCCTCCCTTCCTCCCTCCCTTCCTCACCCCCTCTTCCCTCTGCAAAACTGACATCTATGAACTGAGAGGAGAGGAAAGGAGGGAGGGAGGGAGGATGAGAGGAAGGAGGAGGGGGAAAGGGGGGGAAGAGGAGTATGTTGACAAGCGGCAGACCCTCTCGCCCTCCCGTCTGACTCCGTCTATCTCCACCTCGCTCCCTGAGGGTTTGTCTCTGAGGATAGTGCTATGATGAATAGGCCTGTCTAAGCTAACCTAGCAGAGACCAATTAGAGGGAAGAAGGAGAAGAAGAAGAAGAAGAAGAAGAAGAGGAAGAAGAGGAAGAGGAAGAAGGGGAAGAAGAAAGATGAAACAGAAAAACAATGAGAGAAACTGAAGCAAAGGGAGAGGAAGAGACAGAGAGGGGAAAGAAGAAATCCAGAGGAAGGGCAGATAGGTTAAAAAGGAGGAAGGAGGACTGAGGTGAAGAGGAAAGTTTAAGGCAATGCATGTTGGGAGCGCAGTTGTCTTCATGTATGTGTGTGTGTGTGTGTGTGTGTGTGTGTGTGGGCGAGCTGTCAGTGCTGAGGGAGAGGCAGTGTGAACGGGGCTGGCCTCTTAAGTCTTAACCTCATCTGCTGCTGTAGGAGAGGCTTTGACAGCAGAGACACACAAACAGGACTGACCCTCGCAAAACACTTCCTCCTCCTCCTCCTCCTCCTCCTCCTCCTCCAGAGAAACCTTTCACTGCTGCGATCCTTGTTCTACGTCTTCCTCTTCCCTCCCTTCTTCCTGCTGATTATTCTGTTAGTCCTTCGTACATTAACTGTTCTGGTGACTTTCCCTGAAATCACCTAAATCAAAGAGAGTAGATCAGTTATTTCTTAGATTTTCTGTTATTAAAGTGATTTATTTATTTTTTATTCCAATCTTTGACTTTTGATCCATCATCTGACGACACGTTTCATTCTCCTCAATTTGCAGCTGTGCATTTTATTTCCTGAATTCTCAAATATAACAATGATTCAAACATCCTAAAATCTCCTTTTAATGTCCATTACAGAGTAAATCTAGTCCTGTGTTTATTATTTAAGGGTTAACTGGAGGAAGGAGTGATTTAAATAATCAGCATCTGTTTCCAGCTCGTCTCTGGCATCCTGGTTTTTGTGTCTCTGGCAGCGAAAAGGTTTGTCAGCACAAGAAGACCTGGGCAGTTAGCATTAGCACTGATAGCCAACCCAAAGTAGAAAATTCAATATAATCTTTACTGACACAAAGTAAAAAATATGCCTGTGGCAACATGCAGTGCGCTCAGATCAGTCAGAAAGTTCTTCTCTTCTGTAACTTCTCAGTGGTCGCCACTTTGGCTATGCAGCAGAAGTTGGAGAGACCACCAGCATTGTGAAAATGGCAGCCGAGGAAGCCGCTGGAGCTGAAGCAGCTGTGGTGAACACTACACTTTACAAACAGAAGTTATACATATGTTTTATATTAATATTATGAGAGTCAGATGTTGGCGCCAATGCTCCGTACAGTTGTGATTCAGCGAAGAAGAAGCAGTAAAATGTTACGATCATCACGTCTGGTGCAAGAACGGCCCGAACTCGAATTGAGACAACACTACCCTGCTGAAGTTAGCGCACTGTGCCAGGAAGTACACAGTGTACCACATAGAAGTATCTGAATTCAGAGTAACAAAGAGTCAGAACGGAGGATCTACTGCAGTTTCCAATACCTGCAACATTTGCTACCAGGCTCAGATGAAACTTTACAATTTGGTTAAATATGTTTAATTGTGTGGTAGTTACCGTAAACTGATACTGGACTGCAGTAGGTCATGTGTAATCAGTCCCTCATCATCCAGTTAGCTAGCAATAAGCCAGTAAGTGTTGATGTCATGTTGGAGTTATTGTAATTATCAGTTTCAGATGTTTTGGCTTGAAAGTTTGGCTTTTCTGAAAGCGCCAATACTTCAAACTTTGTGCTTCAAGTGCCTGAAAAACAAACAAATGATACGAATACCTCATGTCGTCTTAAATCCATTGTCTGATATTGGAACATTTCCACCTCTACCATCCGTCCCATATCATGTGATTGTTGCTTTATACTGGAAAACTTTGGCTCCTCGTGTTAGGTCCAGTCTGGCCCGGGATCAAATCCCTCTAACTCCTTCCTCGACTGTGTCTGCCAAGCTAATTTTCCTCCTTCAAACAAACATTTGATAAATGGCCTCCTCTCTCTCTTCCTCTCCTTCCCTCCAGACGATCACCGTCGTCCTCTCCCCCCCATCTCTGAGACAATTACAAACATCCCGCTTCCCATTTATCACTAACAATTAAACAGCATGGACGGAGGCTACTTCATAAGCAGAGAGGGAGAGTGGTGAGGAGACGAATGCGAGTGGAATGAAGTAGAGTCAACAGTGAGAAAGAGAGAGGAAGGCTGACAGCACAATTAAGGTTTTTAATTCTCTGCTTGAGTGGGCCGGTCCAGTCTTTATGCTAATTAGGATGCCACAGCCATGTAATAAATCTCTATGATCCAGCCTCATTTCCTTTCTGTCTCTCTGTCTGTCTCTTTCACACACACTCACACAGCATGGAAAGTTCACCCATTTCTTTTTATGGCCGCACCCTTAGGCTGGAGTGTTAATAGTTTTTTGATAAAATTGTTTGTGCACATTTTCAATGCTTTTTCCTCGAGATCCGAGAGCCACAGCGTGTCAAGCACGCGCTGTTTACTGGTTGGCCAAGCATTCGCTGTCTTGGCTCAACGCCTATACCACATGTAGTTTCTCTCCCTGTTAACTCCCTTTATTAGTGTTTTTCAGGAATGTGGTTTGCATGCCCCGCGCTGTTGGACCGCCACTGTATAAACACACATTTAAAAGGCACAATGAATGCAGGAAATATTCTCTTATTCCTATCTCTTTTTCTCTTATCCGCTCATCTCCATTTGACAGACATGTCTAATGATAACATCCGCAGATGGGAAGAAAACAGCACAAACAATCCGCAGATAATTGGGGGTCCACATTTAAAGACAAGGAGAGAGAAAATGAGAGAGATAGATAAGTGGACAACTGCAGGCTGTGTGTTAAAGTACAAACCAGCAGATATATTTTCACCCTCATTTAAGTCACGAGGATGCACACTAATCAGTGTATGTTTTTTTCCCTCTCTTGCTTCCTACAAAGTGTCTCAAAGCCAATTTAAACACAGAATCTGTGTAAAAAAAAAAAAAACAGTTGTATGTTCATTAAATAAATGAAGGTAAAAGCAGGTCCAAACAAATTTAGGTGGATCTTTACTCAAAGAAAACATCTCACAGCACAACTCAGAGCAGACAAACATCCTCAGATTGGTTTCGATGTGACGCCGCTCCAGTTTCTCCAACGCTTTCTCAATCGTCAGCCATTTTGTGCCTTGTGGGGGTCAAAATGGCCGCAACACCAACACCACTCCAATTTCTTCAGCACTTTCCTATTGGCAGCGTCGCCACCGCCGTCAATTTTGTGCTTTGTGAGGGTCAAAATGGCCACAACCCCGACCACCATGGACATGTGAAGGAGGTACAGAGCCACGTGGAAGCAAGTCAGAAGCAGGGTGACGCCGATGTTGGCAAAGCACCAAGGCCAGGCGAAGAGCAGCAGGATGGAGGGACGGAGGGAGGCGAGCCAGGAGTACAGAGACAGAGGAGACAAGAGGAGGGACACCGCTGCCTTGCTCTTGGCTACTACCTAAAAAATAAAAGTGCAATGTGGAAATGTGAGATATAAAGCTGATGAAAAGGAGGTGATGTGGTTCCCAAACAAATGCTGTGCAGACAAGGCGGTAGAATCTGTTATTTTAACTCTGTTTTTGGTCTCCACCAACTCCTGAGGGGAATATCCAGCTCTTTGGCGGCTAAATGCTCCACTATGTTAAGCAGCTAGTTCCCAACTTTGCTCAGCAGGTAGTGTACAGTCAGTTTTTTGGTGCTTTTCTGCTGCCTGCTGGAGCTGAAAATGACTTCATCAGAGCGAAAAGACTGAACCAAAAACAGCAAAGTCGTGGGCCAGAAAATCAAAACAATGAGATGAAAGACCCTGAAATGCTCCAAGGAGCCGAGGTGAACTGCAAAGTCTGGTTTTAATGAATCGGATTAATCCCTGTGAGTGCGACACGTTCACATACAAACACTCTTGTGATCCATTGGTAATAAAAATGTTGATTACAGCCTAATCTAACAGCCTAACTATGTTATTTCTATTTCTTATCCATATTTTGACATCTGTACTGCAGCACAAGTGAAATAATTTCATGTATTTGCATCAACCTACATTAGAAGGACTTCCATACAGGCTGTCATTAGTCATCTGAGCCTTGTGAAGCCCTGAAAAATGAGAAACATACAGATACGTAGTCAGAAGAACAAAAAGAAATGGATGTGTCACGCAGCTGCCTCACAAAAAATTGTTGGACCATATCGGTGTAATGGCATTTCTCAAGAAACATAAACTCACATAGGAAAAGTAGAATGAGAGCGAACGCCAGCAGAGGCCTCATTTCTCCCTGAAAACAACAAACAAAACAGTTAAACACCAAAGCTGCTCTAATCTGCTCGAGCATTCACACAAGGATCAGTCACAACAACTGAACATTTCAACAACTTCACGACAGCCGTTCATCATAAACTTACATCTCTACTTACCCAAAGCTGCTCCCAAAAGTGTGTCAACTCACTCCTGCTTGTGTTACAGTAAAAAGGCCACTGCTGTGTATGTTTGCTGTTTCTCAGAACTCATTAATCCTCCTCAGGACTTTGTGCAAGGCATGCTCATTTATTCTTGGTTTCAACGGCACAGCTTGAATTTAGGGATTTTTCAGCGCCACCTGTTTGAGTGGAGGGACAATGACAAGAATCCTGAGCACCAGCTTGTGACAGGATCAAAGCAACATTGTGTAACTTTTCTCTCATAAACTAACAGATTTTAAATCATGTTGAGGCTACACTGACTTGTAATCAGGTGAATGGTTGTCACTCGTACGTCTAGTTTTCAGGTCTGGGGTGTGGAGGAATGCTGACTGGGAGCAGAGCTGGTGTTGTGCTAGAACAGGAGCTGGGCAAGTGGGCAATGTAACCGGCCTCAGCAGCTTCTATGGACATTGCGTAGATGTTGGTGAGAGCTTTGTGAATTATGCCGAGCTGAGCTTCTTGCTGTTGGACTCTGGTATCACTGGAGTAAAACATCAATTTCTACATGTTGCTTTAAGGCTGTTTAAGACCTGTCCTGTGGATTCTGCAAACACTGAGAGGTTGAAGTAAATGAGACAACATAAGGCGCCAAATTTATGATATAGAACCAAAATGTTTAATAGGAAAGCGAGTTCATGTAGTGGATCTGTTGTGAACGGGGGGAAATTAGGAACGGCCACAAAAGAGGGGAGAGTCTGTCTTTTATGTGAGGAAGGTGACAGCTGGCTTTTAGTCCAGCTGTTGTCTACACCACACACACACACAAACACAGCTCTGATCTTCCAACCCAGCAGGAGTCATTATCACCATATATAATATGGAGGATATGAGCCTGAGCAGGATGTTTTATTTAATTTTATTATTATTATTAATCTCTCCAACTGCAACCTTCACCTCTGTCTTAAATTATCATCCCCCCACCCACCCTCTCTCAGACTCTATTAAGGTTAAACCCCCCTTATCATCCTCTCAACCCGCCATTACCCTTCTCCTCCCTGCTGAGACGCCAAGGAGAACCTGCCACGAATAAATGCCAATCAGCCGCAGCGCTGTTGAGACAGTGGCATCGAGTCTTGGACAAGGAAGGAAGAGGAGGAGGAGGGGGCGACTCTGATATTTTACCCCTTTCAGACGTTGCAGGCAATGATGATCATCATTTAGTCATTTTAGTCAGTCATAACAATCACGCTCCTACAGCCGTTTCTGCCATAACAATTATCGTCCACCATTTTGAGTGTCAAAGCCAAATCATTCCTCTTAATTATAAACTACTTGAAAGCACAGAATAAAAACTGTATTTAGATGATCTAAAGTTTCAGTTTCATGGATAAAATATATCTTATGTGAGCTCCAGGTGTGTGTATTATTAAAAATGCTGAACACACATTGACATTGCTGTTTTCAACACGTGAGTACAGCTTGCATCCAAAAGTACGTGAAGTGATGAAACACTGAAGACATCCGACACCTTTCACCACTTATGTACTGGTGGTAAACGTTGCTGTCACTGAGCTAAACTATCGCCATCAATCTGTGTACCAAAGAGGAGTGAAGCCGAGAAGACGAACAGAAGGACGATGACAGAGTGTAAAACACGCCACTGCTCCATCAAACCGCTGAATGAATACATTTAATAAAGAAAAGAACATAAACACAGGCGTGTTACATTTAAAACTATTTATTTTGTCCTTTTACACGTCAGTAGAAATCTTACAGACAGTTTAAAACTACAAAAAGCACCAATAAGAAGTAAAACAGACACTCCATACGAGACAAACATAAAAATATGATGGAGGGAATGTAAACATGTACATCAAAAAACAGTGACAGCTAATTAATAATGTTCTTTATGTTATTCAATTAAGTTTCGCAGCTACAGGGAAGAATAACATTAAGACATAAATATGCTAAGAAGTAGCCAGAAGGTATGCTGTATATAACATTCTCACACACACACACACACACACACACACACACACACACACACTCATCTCATGAGGATTGACATAGATCCTGTTCAGTTTATGAAGAAAGGAAGTAAAACAACAATATTCTACATAAAACAAGTCGAGCTGTACACTGATCCTGACATGCAATGCTCATAAATTTAATGTAACGTGTGGTCTAGGGGATTGCAGGCTGGCCTATGGATCATTTTAAATATTTATTCTGAATAATGAGGGACTGATCATCAATGTGCTGAGACATCAATCACCGACCAGTCATCCTTCATGTCTCTGACACAAACAGGCCAGTGTCCACAGACTCGCAACAGGAAAGTGCATTATTTAAATACTGGACGTGGAGAGGATGTCTTCCACCAGGTGCTTGTAGACCCAGGCGTCCCCCTTCAGCCTCTGGCGGCGGACCCCGACGACCTCCAGCCTCTGCAGCAGGCACACCTCCAGCTCGAACGCCATGGTTACCTTCCCAAAGTCTCCCCAGGTCTGACACTTCAGGGTGTACCTAAAGGAAGGGGCGAGGAAGATGATTAGGATTGGATCAAAGACCTCGGCTGCTGATGAGGAAGGAGGATGAAGTGCGTCTTTTTTTTTTTACCCTTTTTGTGTGAAGTCGACGTTTTTCTCTGGCAGGATGGAGAGGATCTGGTTAAGGACCTGGTCTGGGTTGGTCTGACTGGTCAGAGTCACGTTGTATTGCGCCTGGTGGGAAAAAGACAATGCTGTGATGTGACAACACTTTGCATGCGACACAGGACGGGTGACGAGGTGTGTCACTTCTTTTGTACCTTGATCTTACGCGGCCCGTCGCGCAGGGCTCGTCTCTTGCTGGGAGTGAGCATGGTGATCACTTTATCCAGGCCTCTCTCCAGGGAACCGAACATCTTTCCGCCTTTCTTCTTCTTCCCGCTGTCTCCTGTGACAGCCATGTCCAGAGAGCGAGACCTGGAGCAAAACAGGGTCTCACATTTAATCACTCTGGCAGATCATTTGATCAAACTTCTTCCACTTCTGTCTAATTATTTAATAATTTAGGTGTTTCTCATTCAGACTTAGAATGAGTCTTGTTTGCTCATAAGCCAGCCTGTAATCTCATCTTAATCCTCCCTCCTGCCCCATTATTGTCAGTATTTACCCCAGTCTGGTGCCAACTCAATCATTTCTCCTATTTTTGACTCTGTCTTTCACCTCAGACCTTCGATCCGTCCTGCAGGCCAACTCACCTCCTCTCAGGACTGAAGGTGAGGATTTCAACGTTGGGAAACTCCTTGTTCTCTGCTGCCTTCTTCTTATTGTGCTCTTTAGAGGCACTGCCTCCTCCTGCAACACACAATACACACTTGGCTTCAGAAAAAGTGAATATAACGTCATACATGCCGCTTCAGACTAACTATTATTGGGTTTTGGACAAAACAAGCCGTGTTTTATGGAACAAATTAATCAGCCTACAAATGTCAACATTCTGATTTGGTGTGTACGAAATGGTGCACAAAACAGACAAATGATCATTTTTGAGTTCGGGTTATTGACTTGTGTCACTCAGCATCTTACAGCTGACACAAAAACAGACAATATGGAATAAAATGATTTTTTCCAATGCTCAAAGCTTCTTAAGTGGAAATAAAAAGAGGAAAACTGGATGGTGGTTAAATGAGGAAGTGACCAGCAGAGCCCTGTGCCTCTTACGCATGCAGCTCGCTGGCCTTGACATTGAAGTTGTGAACACAAAAGCTTTGGTATAAACAGAGAGAACGCCTGACACACACACATACACACACAGACAGACACATACATACATATAGAGAGAGCTAGGCTTTAGTGGCAAGAGAACACATGTCACTACAGCCCACGTGGGACGGTGAGCAGAGGAAAGAGACAGCTACACCTGTCACAGCACACGCCTAGGGACAGACACACACAGACCACATGTCGTGTGTGTGTGTGTGTGTGTGTGTGTGAGGCAGCATGTCTGCACTGTAGCTTAGAGAACAAGAGGCTGTAAAAAAAGAAAAAAGAAAAAAAAGCAGCAGCACTGAGCCACATTTCAAAAGGTTTAACACCAACCGGGTCAGCCGTGGACGAGTTTATGAAGGGAGCTAATGAGGCCGGACGTCTGAGCAGAGGATTCACTTTGATGAATAATTAAGACTTTAATGATTCTCCATTCATATTAGTGTCCTTCATTTACAGATAAGTGAATAGAATTAGCTTCCTGATAATAAACCCCACCTTTGAGTTGACAGTGATAATAAGTGTGTATGCGAGGGAGTCTGTGTGTGTGTGTGTGTGTGTGTCCATTTTTCTGTGGCGCAATGACAGCTAAATCATAGAAATATGAGTGGCTTTGGAATATAATAATATAAAAAAAAACAGGCTCAATAAATGAGTTTATTACCAGAAGACAATTTACTTGCAAATGTGTGGCATGTGGATGTGGCACTTGTGATTATGAGAGCTGCATGAAGGACAGATAAATGAAAGAGAGCAACGTGGAGAAGGGCCAGTTGGCTAATGCAAATAATCTAATAGAGATTGTACTTCAGGGCTCTTGTTTGGCACAAAAAACAATTACAGTATACAAATAAACTGTATAATGAGGTGAGTCCCTGCATCGTCCGCACTTCGCTGTGCCCATTGGTCGAGGCTGTTCTTACCTTTAGGTGTGACTGCGTTGGTTTTAGTGCCGTTGACGTTTTGATTGGGCGTGGTCAGCACGTTCTTGTTGGGCCGTGAGTTCTTCTTACTGGACACGGGGGTTCGAGGAGGAGGCAACACGAAGATGTCGACGCCTCTGTCCTGCGCGGCGACGTTCTCCTTGTTCTCACTGGCTCGTTCGTGGTCTCGCTCCCTCCTTTCCTGGCGCTGGTGCTGAGCCGCCGGTCGCCCCCTCTCTGGGGTCGGGCTGTATGCGTATCTTTTCTCTGCTGATGGAGATGTCAGCCTCTTTGGGAACACAAAGAAGAGATAAATGTGGTATGAATATTGATCTTTGCCATCGCTAACAAGCCTTAAGACAAGGTTTTAATCCAAACTTAGTCTGTAAGGACATAAAAGACTGCAAAAATACCGTGTCTTTGTTCTTTGCGCATCCATCTGGCTGTCCTCTGACCCTCTGGGGTGTATAGTGTGTGTCTGAAACCCACGGGCAGTCGTCAATGTACTCTGAGCAAAAGTCCAGAGAACCCACAATGACGGCGTCTTCATCCTCGCTGTAGTGAAGGACTTCCCTCGTCTGAAAGTGAGCGAGAAAATAAAGAATGAACAAAAAAGATCCACAACAACACTTGACTGAGAAACAGTGAGTGTGTACGGAACACGCAGCTGTAAAGACGGTCAGTCACCCAGAAAAAAGAACAAAGCCTCGTGGGAGTTGTGGTCCCCGAGTCTGACCTGTATTCCCTGGTGCAGCGGTGAGCAGGAGTCCTCACACACTGCTGGTTCGGGGCGCAGGCGTACAGGTTTGCCCCTCTGCTTCTTTGACAGCAGCAGCAGGTAGGTGGCTGTGGTCTGGTCATAGCGCCACTGTGGGACAAAAAAACAACTGATAACGACCTGATCTGCACAATAAACATCAATGCTAAACACTCAAACGGGAGGACGGACAGACACACACCTCCTTGACCAGCGCTGTGGTGCTCTCCCTCGATCGCTTCATGTGGACGGCCATCTCGGTGATACAGTCCACGTCTATGTGGCCAAGCTGCAAGAAAAGAAAAAGCACCAGGACAGATGCTTCTTTTATACACGAGCACTAAAATAACAATAATAATAATAAATCTGTTTGAATTGTTCAGTTTAAAATCAAATACTGCCCACAAACAGTTAAAAGATTTCAATGATGTTTGTAGTTCTGTTTACATCTTTATGTTTGTATCTGTAATACAGTGTTTAAGTATGAATGTGTGTGTGTGTGTGTGTGTGTACCGGCTGCCTGCTGAGCCACTCCACAGGGCTGTTGTAGTCCTTCATCACCCAGGGATGATCCAGCAGCTGACGAACGGTAAGACGTCGCTTGGGGTCCACCTACAGGACACACACGGAAACTACAACTCAACATGCAACTACAGCTTCACACCCAGTCCTCTACAGCATGCCTACAATGTTGTACATCTCTGTACAGGCAGATAAGACTATATTCTAATTATTATTGTTACTTTATCATAAACCATAAAGTTGATTTGTAAGACATGAAAAAGCTAACTGAGTTCTACTGTTGTGTAATTAAAGGTCCAGTGTGTAATTAAAGGTCCAGTGTGTAGGATGTAATAGCGGTGAGACTGCAGACTGCAGCTGCCCCCCTTCCAAGCAGCCCACTCTAGAGTTTGTGTTTGATTTGTCCACAGTGGGCTACCGTACGAATATGTCAGTGCAATATGGCACCTCCGTGTAAGAGGACCTGCATCTCTCTGTAGATCTAAGGCAACAAAAACACAATTATTCATATTTTCAGTTGATTATACACCAATGAAAACATAATTCAATAAGATTATATTCCATCTCTGCCAATAGAACCTCCTAAATGTTACACACTAGAGCTTTAACTGGTAATTATTGGGAGTAAAATAGCTAAAAGTGAAAGTACACAGTAAATAAAAAGAGGACACAGAGTGACTGATTGCGTACCTGCATCATCTGGTTGAGGAGGAGGATGCTACCCGGAGAGAGCCATCTGGGGTTATCGTATTTACCTCTCTGAAGATATAAAAGACGTACAAAAACTCCTTATTAAACATGAATGTACTAACAACAGAAACAAACGAGACGAGCTCTCTAGTTTTGTCTTAGATTGGAATAGTCCTACAGTGTGTCTGACCATGAGAAGACACATTAATCACCGGATCTGCCGGGGAAATGTCTTACCGCAATCTTCCTGTAGAGGACCATGCAGTTGTCGTCGTCAAAGGGCAGATATCCACAGAGAAGAGCGAACAGCAGCACTCCCATACTCCACACGTCAGCCTGCAGGTTACACACCCCCCCACACGCACACACACACACACACAGAGCACTATTTCAGCCTCAAGTGTAGCAGTCGGGATTTCACAGCTCAGTTGCACTGAGTCATGCACCAGCGAATATGATCAGGACACCATGAAAACGCTGAATTGTGGAACAGGCGGGTAATCGTGTCTTTCAGTGGAAAACAAATGCAGGTTTTTGTGGTTTTAAATAAGGACGAATCTTTAAACTGTAACCCAGACTGTACTAAAAGTTGTAAACAGCTCACAGCGCGCGTCTCTCACCTCTGAACCGATGTATGCTTTTCCTTGGATGAGTTCAGGGGCGGCGTACGCAGGGCTCCCACAGCATGTCATCAGCTCATAACCCAAACCTCCCTGGGAGAGAGATAACCTCATGATATACATGCAGCATATTTACACATCATGTTTACACGCAGGACTTCAGACAGGGAGTGAGGCGGTGATGTACCTTTGGTTTGGCGCACAATCCGAAGTCTATGAGCTTCAAGTTGTGGTCTTCGTCAATCAACAAGTTTTCCTGTGTTTCAAAGTGACGAGCATCGCAGCAGACATTAAAATTACCGTGTACAATGTCACAGACACATTTTGTTTCTCTCGTGAATCTGTGGTTGTTCTTACTGGTTTGAGGTCCCTGTGTGCATATCCCTGGCTGTGGACGTAGGCCAACGCCGACACAATCTGCCTGAAAAACACTCTGGTCTCCTCCTCTGACAGACGGTCCTTTGCTATGATGTAGTCAAACAGCTCTCCACCTACACAGTACTGGAAGACAGGCAGAGTGTGAAGATGAACATAATAATATCACATTCACACTCACACACACTCTTTGTGTATGTGCTTACCTCCAGCACCATGAAGATCTGGGTGGAGGTCTCTATGACGTGGTAGAGACGACAGACGTGCTGATGGCTCAGGCTCTTCATGGCCTCGATCTCCACCTTCACACGGGGCAGGTCGTCCTGGGGCGACAAACAGTTTGTAACTGATGTCAGACGTAAAGATGTTCACTTCATTTTTTAAAATGATGATTGCATGCAGAAATAATGAAGACCAACATATAAGAATGAGAAGAATAAAGGACAAATTTTTGACGATGGCAAATAGTTCTCATTCTGAACAGGGTTGGAGGCAGTTTGCTATTATTATCACTAACTTATAGTGGAATAATATCAGATGATATGAACAGATTCTGTCGCCATTTCACAAAAATTTGATGTCCAAATCAGTCCAAGATTAAGAAAAAAAATGTTATTTTAAATTCGTATTTTGAAATTGTGCCTGCTGTATTGAAAAATAACGAAACAGTTAACTGAATTGATCATAACTTTGTCCTTTAAACATGATTTTGCATACATTAACCATATGCCGATTTATCAATATCAGCTGTATCTTCTCAATTTGTTTCCTATCTTTGAGAACCTTTGTTAGTCAGAAAAAAATAAGTGCTTTAAAGCAGGGGTTCCCAAACTTTTCAGCCTGCGACCCCCCAAAACGACGGTACCAGTGATTTGCGAGATGATTTGTCCTTGTTACATATCGTGTAGTGTTGTTGTTGCTGCTGATGTTGTTAATCTGTCATCAGGGGTCAGAAGGGGCAAAGAAAATTACTACTACTTTTTAATGTTTTTGTTACAATTATGGCTAAAATATGCTATTTATAAAAGTTTATTTTTTAAAATTTGATTTCTCAAAATCATCTTGCGACCCTCTTTTGCTGCCTCGTGACCTCCCGGGGGGTCCCGACCCACACTTTAGGAACCAGAGCTTCAAAAGGAGCAGTGTGTTGGATTTAATGGCATCTAGTTGCAGAACCCAGTGTGTCTGTAGATATAAAAGGCTTAACAAAAATAAAATAAAAGTAAATAGAGGCCCATAAATCTGACACACTGGACCTTTTATTTTACATTTTACAGACTAAAGACTGCACACTTTTACAGATGATGCAGGTATTTTAGAGACTATACTGACTAATAAGTTGTCCAGTTCAATGCAAACATGTACAGCTGGTTCACCACCCCCTGCCTGGGCATTATGTCTCTCTGACTCACCCCTAGGTCCTTCTTGTTCATGATTTTAATGGCAACCTTCTCTCCTGTCAGGATGTGTCGACCCAGCTTCACTTTAGCAAAGCCTCCTAAAAACACACACATGATTCATAACACATGAGAGAGGATGTGGCACTGAAAGCAGCATATTTTAAGCAGGTTATAATGATCTTTACCTGAGCCGATGGTCTCATAAACCTCGTAGTATTTGTAGAGCTCGTCGGCTCCGCGGTGCTCCATCCTTTCCACGGGCATCCTGCCTGCTTCGAGCCGGGCGGTGGTAACCTCCCTGCGGGGAGGAGGAGAGCAAAGCGGCGGCGGTGTTAGCACACAGCTTAAGAAATAACACGCAACTCGTTTTAGCGTTAAAAAGAAACGTTGGTAAGTTAGTCGAGCTGCGCTAACGTCAATTAACGCCAGTCGACTTTAAAAAAAAAAAAGCGTTAAAACGACGAAAAACTAACGTTAGAAAAACGTTACGGACTAACTGAAAGCGGCGCTTCTCGACGTGAAGATTTTACCTGATTTTATGTGTAATTACGAGCTGGAGGAGGTCAGATCGGTTAAATACGCCTCATGGAAAAGTCTGCTCAGATGTTTTGTTACTCAAGTTTGAATTTCGCACGTTGGCGGTGACGTCATTTCCGACATCCGGTCTGTGCTTCTTCCGCCCTCTTGTGGTCAACGACAACACTGCGGCCATTTAAAAAATACAGTTTCACAGAGGAGCTGATTCAAATGTCACTTTTTTGGGCACTTTGAGGCTGTGGTTTATGGTGCTGTTGAATTGTTTTGCATTATACTGACTTTAAGTTGTTGTCCATATACACAGACAACAAAGAAAGAGCAATAAACGTGAATAAAACAGTATCAGCAGTCATGGCTGCAGGTATCCATAGAGTACACATCAGATTTATACAGCATACAGTTCACATGTCTCTCGTTATGTCATGCAACACCCATTTTTCTTCAGCTTCCTTCAGCTGAGGTTGGTGAGTCATTTTTTCCATGCAATATATTTCTATCCTTTGTTCTATGATAGGAGATTCAGTCTTGTACCAATTCCTTGCTATTGTCTTCTTAGTGCCAGTCAGTAGTATCTTGACTATATATCTATCATTTACAGTTACATTTCCAAGGTACATAGTTTTGCTTTCGATGGTATTTCATACCCCAATTTATCTTTAATTGTGGCACCAACGTCATCCCAGAAGGAGAGCAACACGGGGCACATCCTGTAGCACTTTGTCTACTTTTTTATCTTAGGTGTGATGAAGAAACGGGTCAGATATTTCCACCCAAATTCCCTACTGGCTTTTTTTTTTTAAATTTGCGTTCTACCCTCAATGTAGATCAACGTCAACAAGGCGCAGGACCCTCTCAGGCACTCACCATCCACCAACCCAGAACCTACATGTTACGTTAACGTAGGGTCTACTGACTCTATGTTAAGAGAGTTCATTTATTTGTTCTCTCAAGATCTCAAGTCAGTCATGTTGATTTATGTCTTATCCAGAGATAACAGGATCATTTCCTCAAGCGCTCAAAATAACGACATAATGAATTTGAGATTTTTAGGATAGTTGACTATATTAAATCATTGTAGAAAACATAATTTAGTGTATGATTTAATAATAAATTACTCAAGATCTGGATTTATCAGAAGACAACAGAGGAAATAAAATGTACATAAACACAAAACATTTTTTGGACTGCTACATTTTGTTAAATATCTTGCACATTCGAAGTATTCTGCACACTGTCAACCTTCACATAATACTTTGAACATTCCTGCACAAGCTGTACAGCTCTTTTTAATTTATGTACATATTGTGCATATATTTATATACTTTAGTACTTGATTTTCTATCTTCCTTATATTTTTTTAACTTTATGTTTGAACACCAAGACAAATTCCTTGGCAAAAAAATACAATAAACCCGAGTCGGATTAAATTAAAGATAAAGATAGGCTAGACAAAATGTTGAAACAGCTCTATTTTTTGAAAGGTAAATAAAAATCTCTTTTTTCAAGGGACTTCTGGCCAAGACAGACAGCAGCACAAATTAATATCAAGAAAATTAAAATAGATACATAACAAAACAGTATTACAACACAGAACATCCGCAACAAAAATGGATTTAAAAGCATTCAAAGATATCAGATCATGGAGTTTTATAACTTTCTGTAATACATTCCAGTCTGAGGGTGGAGAATATCCAGACGCTCTCTCATTGTAAAAGCTGAATCAACACCTCTCTAAAACAAATAGAAAGAATATTATAAACTTTATAAAGGTGGACTGCGTTACCTTTAGCCAGATGTAATAAACTGGCAATTGAGTGTATACAAACATTCATAGAGACAATAACAAATTATGAGGAACGCTTGGAGAAATTAAGGGAAACATAGCAAATGTAGATGCTTCCATATGTGCACTGCATGATAAATTTAAGCAGTTAACATCCTTTCTTGCTCTGTGATGTGTACGAAAACGCTGGGCAGCATCCCCACTTCATCATGATTTTTGGACTGAGGACCGTGGTGGAAAAAGAATTCAGGTTGTTTATATAAGAAATTGAGCAATACCACAACACAGTACTCTATACTCAATTATAAGTCCTACATTTACTGTAGTAGAATAGAAGTATTATCAGAAGAATTACAAAAAGTATTAGAAGTACACATTGTGTGAGAATGACTTGTCAGTGTTATATTATTGTGTATTGTATTATATGAAGTATAATAACTAGGTTTTGGAACAAAGACCATGCCACAAACTCATCCCATTTCCGCACATAAAGTCCTTAAGCACACCTTATCCACTCACTTCCTTTTTGACTCCCCCTCAAACCTCCGTCGTCTTTCCCTTTTTCCACTCTCTCTCTTTGATTCAAATACAGTAATACAGGAGCAAAGAAGAGACTCAGAGTCTCAACTCACTCCTGGTTCCTTCCCCGTCTTCACGCCACCAGCCGACCCTGGTCCGTCTCTGAATTCCTCGATCCATCTACGATCCTGATTTCTCCCCTCATCCCTCAAGCCTCAACCTTCATTCCCCTTTTCATCCTACGGTGCATCATCTTGCTTCAATATGCTATAAACCGTCCATATTGGTGTGGTAACATCTCTGTAAAATATTGTATAGTATCTATATATGCTCATGAGGCATAGGGTTGCCTATGTACCGTATGCATGTAAGGCTGTAGGCCACCAAAGGGAAAGGTCAGAGTGAACAAGGTTTCCTTTCTGGGGTATAGATTGGGCATTTGAGAGTTCAGTGGTGCAAAGAGATTCAGTTGACAGCTGTGGGGGAAGTGACATGGTCAAAAGAGTCATGCTTCATCAGATTATTTTGTTGGACAGTCAGTGGTAAGGGCAGACAGAAAGCCAAGGGAGAGAGAGAGCGGGGTACAGCATGCAGAACTGAACATTGGATGCAGTTATGTGCCATGCGGTATAACCATTTGGCTCCATAGCTTCTCTTTTGGCTTCTCCTTCTGCATGTTCTTGACAAGTTGGCAAGTGCATGGGTGGTGTACAACATGAAACCTACAGTATATAGGCCTGAATGCCCCCACAATGAAGACTCCTAGTAGCTCTGTTACGTTATGGAAGGCACTTTCCTTGCATGGTATGGATCCACTTAATCCCATAGAGGGAAGTGACGTCAATACATTGATATTCCGAGTGACCACCTTTATCCTGTGATGAAGCACGCCATCATCAGTGTGATAATATCTTGGAATATCTTTTGGAAGAATGGCGGTCATCCCTCCAACAGAGTTACAGAGACTTGGAAAGTCTATGCCAATTATCATTGACGCTCTTCCGAGGGGCTCATGGTGGCCAAACGCATTACAAGGACATTTTATTGAATTTTCATCTCATCTCTTCGTCTCATCATCACGAAACACACACTGTACAAATAAAACTACCCTTTGTGTACCCCCTCAGTGCACCATCGCTTGACCGAGACACTTAAGAAAGGAATGACAATCAAAACAAACAAGCCCACAGCCTGATATATGGCACATCTGAAAGGTTGTGGTTAGCTCCGAAATTTACCTGCAAACTTACATTCACATGCATTCGTGGGCAGGTATATACAACCTGCAGGATGGAAAGCACATATGTCGCAATGTGTGAACTCTTCTGTTTGACCCCCGGAGGTATGTGGTTGCAGTAGCTGACCAGAGAGGTGTATTTATGGTGTCAGAAGGTGTGTGTGCGCCTTCACCTGCACAGCTTCTCAAGCCTGTAATTAGGAAAAGGTGAGAGGTGAGCTCGGAGACCACTGGATGTATCTTTTACAGACCCCTGTCTTCTTGTCAGTCACCTGTAATGACTGTACCACTCTCACTGTCACAGTTTTCTTGTTGGGCCGTAAACACCACAGTAAACATTTCTGTCTTGGTCTTTGTCCCCAAACGCATTCTAGAGGACAACTTACTGCACCTGTTCCTGTCAATTACAAACAGGTCAGCTCTAAAGCTCAAAGTAGCGACACATCATACTTCTTAGATCTTGTAACAAGTCCTGCAATCACCTGTAAAATGTAAAAAAAAGACCTGAATGTTTACAGAGTGAAAATATTACATCCTGACACTCGGCCATCACTGACAGACAGCTGTTGAGGAATTTCAGTGATTGATCGGTGGTCGCCCGGTGTTTCTCATGGTCGTTAGGGAAGAAGTTGGTCGTTAGGGAAGTAACCAGTGGTTAGGGGACGTCCAGGTGTCAGTGGGATGACAGAACCCCTCATTTGGTTTCTGGGGCAGCTGGCCAGGACGGGACAGAGCGACATCAAACAACCCACAGCTGGAAGAAAAAAGAGAGAGAGGGGAAGACATGAGAAGAGGAGAAAAAACGGACAAGGAAAGAGGGGGGAAATGTAGAAAATCAGGGGAGGTAAACGAGAGACATCTTTAATTTCAGCATTGAGCTAGATTTCTGTTGACTGTATTGTTCATTCTCAATGTCTTTAACCATCTTGTCTTCTTTTCTTCTTAGTTTTTTGTGGTCAATGTGGCCAGTTAGGGCTCTCACACACATCGAATTACTGACAACAGAGAAACACTGACTGAAACATATTTTAAATAGTCTCATATGGTTGATTCCCAGGGAAAAAAAATCTATCAATAAGGGACTCTTTCATTCCAAAAATCTGCATGAGCTCACAATTTAACTGCACATTAAAACATATTTTTAATGTACTGTAACATACTGTAAGCCAGTGGGTGTTCCCCCCCCTTATAGTCCTTTTTATAAGATGCAACTCTTGCAACTTTTTTTCTTTCTTTCATGAATAAAAATATATAAATAGCTGAAATGCGTTTGAGGGCAAGTTCTGTTACAGTCAATGGTTTTAGCAGACAGCGCAGGCCTTCCATGGCCAGCCTGAGTTTGCGTGAGGGATTGCCAGTTAAGTTTCACATATACAAGCTTCTGTAGTGAATCATAGCAGTGGAGCACACTCGACATCATTAGTTAAATCCCAGTGTAATCACATGAGAAGCTGCAAAAGATGATGACATCTCAGAATATATTGTACAGCATTAACCTGTTTGTATGAGCCACATGTTCGCCTGTGTACCGCATGCATGCAGAGCTGTGCATTGCTTCTACATGTCACTCCTTGAGCATGTCTGTGTGTTAAGGAGCTGCTGTGCCGCTTCCAGCCGCTCTCATGCACTCAGTGTGTGTGCGTAATCAGACATGGCAGCTATTAAGCTGTCACAGTGGAAAACAGACGTTGTAGCCCTAACAGCGCCTGTCTTGGACAGAATTCCCAGTATTCCCTGACAGACTTTTGGAGGTTCCCTGAATGTCTGTGTCATAGCTCAGTGACTACCGGGTATTCACTGCAGGGGACCGGCGTCTTAGATCTGGCTGTGTGCCAGAGAAAGGGGAAAAAAAATAATAAAAGCACGTATGTTTGGCGTGTTTAGGTGCAGGGTTATGCTGTAATAATGGTTTGTGTTGCAGGGCATTAGTGCCTTTCTGTGTGTCGGGGTCAAAGGGCACGGTGCCAAACAGACAGGCAGACAGAAGCATAAAGGCATTAAGACAGAATCAATGATACACTTGGCGTCGTCTCTCTCCTTACTGCTTCCAGAGGCTTCACGTAGCTTTGCAGGGATCACAGTCTGCTTTGTCTCCCTTGATTCACCGTGTATTTCGGACATTGCATCATAGCAATAGTTTATCCAAACATATGTGACTCGTATATCTTTGTGGGGTCCACACATAAACACATGCACCTACACAAGCACACACCATCTAATCATGAAAAATCGGAGGCTCTTAGAGAAGTTGTGAAACTCCCAGTCTTGGCAATTTCACACCCATGTTGTGAACAGCTGCGGTGTCGATCAGCTGGCAGACTAAGAGAGTAATTCTTTAGAGATCTGAGATGTTGTGTTGTGTCTGCCTGCCGCTCCATACACGCACAAAACATGCAGGGAAAAGCACATCGTCCCTGCTGCATCTCTCTGGATTTCTAGAGGAGTTACAGTTGACATTTAAAGCAGTTTCTGATATTTACAGTTCTCATCTCTCCTCGCCCCCCTGAATAAAACAGTGGAAAGTTAAAGAGCCAGGGGAAGCTACATTACATTGTGTGTTTAAAAGGGCTAAAACAGTCCTCTGCCCAGAGCTCCAACATTGAGCCAGGGGAATATATTGCACCCATATGTGTTTGAACTTCTCCACTATACTATAATCTCTCCACATGAAGACTTTTGGAGTGTGTCACTGTGGGGGTTTTTGATTCCTGGCAAGTGGATTTACAGTCATTTCTGAATTGATCTGAACGTTCTCCAGCACGGTACACGGTGGTAAACTGAGTCACCCTAAAACTGGCGTCCTTTTAGGTGTGAATCACTAATGATGAAGGGATACTGAAGCCCGACAGAGCACAACTCTGTTATACATGTGCTGTGTGTGTGTGTGTGTGTGTGTGTGTGTGTGTGTGTGTGTGTGTGAGAGAGAGAAAGTGATAAGCTGCGAAAAGATTTAACATATTTTTTCTATTATCCCCCAATCCTCATTCTTACTGTGGTATTTTTAATTTAGATGTTTCATCTTTCATTCTTTCCATCATCAGTGAAATGAAAAAGAAAAAAGAAAAAGGGAATAACTCAGAACAAGAAAGAAAAATAAAGTGAAAACAAGGAGTGGGTGGAGAAGAAGCCAGAGCTAGATCAAGAGTGATGTGTGTCCAGAGCCTCACAAGCTTGCATGACGATTCACGGGGAGAGATATTGGTTTTGGATAAACTTTAGGATACGCAACAGGAGTCTGTCCTCATGCCACAAGCACACATCGTGAGCTGTCACAACATTCATACTGAGGTGCAAAATGGGTGTGAGCTCAGCTTGAAACAACTTTTCAAAATGTGCCTTTACACTTTCCCCCAGCATTTCTCCTCACATCCCTCCAGAACTTTGTCTTTTTTTTTTTTTTCCCTCCCACCCCTCAAGCCAACCCCACCTCACAAACACAACACTCCCCCCATTAAACATGTGTGTGTGTTTGTGTATGTGTGTATGTGAGTGTGTCCTCCTCCCTCAGTCTCTCCATGGCTGGATTGTGGCAGCAGCTCAGCTCCCTGCGGCAGGGTCGAGCTCTGGCTCTCCTCCACTTCATTTGTCTTCTCTACCTACCCTCAGGTGCTCTTCCCTGGGATAAGAAAGCGAGCCCACCCCCTCCTCCGGAGGTAAGACATCCACATGGTCGTGAAAAAAGGCGTGAATGTCATTCATATAGAGCTACGTGCATGTTTTAAGATGTGATTTAATCATTCATGCACACGTTTTAAGTTGTTTTAGTGATTTATTTGCATAAACGTACTTATGAATTAACCCCTATCTTGTAATTTATGAAAGAGATCATCACTGTTACTAATATATTTAGCTTATTGGAATTTGTTGTTCTTATGCTCACTACGACTGAATGCCAAAATCAGGCAGTGAGGATTGACTGCATGACAGACCACTGGCTTGTTTTATCAAGCTAACTAATGACTAACAGATCAAGCTATAAAGCATCACAAAAAAGGGGGGGAAAGAACCAAAGGGGCTCATTAAAACAGACAAATATGAAAAGAACAGAAGAGGTAAATTCCGAACTTGCAAAATAAAGAGATCTGTGCAGAAGGAGGAGAGGAGAGGAAGACCAGAAAGGTTCCCCAACTCAAACCAACTGTTGGAGTGAACTGAGTGAGCTGTGGGATTTCCAGCGAGAAAGAGAGAGCTGGAGAGTTGGAGAGCAGGATGGACGAGTGAAAATGAGAGAAAAAGAACAGCAACGTGATCCAGCGGAATTTATGATTATACTGTTGAAACACACGCTTGCGATGGTGAAACCATGGCATAAGAGGAGCACACACGCAGCAGAGAGAGTGTGTGTGTGCAGATGTAACACGCGTTTGTACCTGTGACCTGTTTTGTGTGGCTAAAAAGTGGAGTGTGTGTGTGTGTGTGTGTGTTGGCAGGGATTTCAGGTGGTGAAGGGGAATTTCTCTCGGATTTTCCTCCGTGTTGGCTACCATAAGATTGCAGAGATTCCTGCAGGAGCACGTAACATCAGCATACAGGAGACAGTGAAGAGCCGAAACTACCTGGGTACACACACAAACACACACACACACATATACATATATATATAACAGTAGAAAGAGATTTTAAACACTAAAGTGATGCATCAACATGAGGTTTTCCTCCAGCTCTGAAGACCCAAAGTGGCATCTCCATCATCAATGGCAACTGGGTGATTGACAGGCCGGGCATCATCACAGCTGTGGGAACACAGCTGACGTACCAACGACCCAATGAAATCCGCTCACGCAACGGAGAGTCCATCACTGCGCCTGGGCCGCTGACTGAGGACCTGCATGTTTATGTGAGATTCAAGCACACACACACACACACACACACACTGTACACGATCTGTACCGCTTGTACTGCAATATTACATGTCACTAAATACTATATACGCCTCATTTTTCTCTCCACAGCTGATCTACCAACAACCAGGCCCCAGTGTATACTATGAATACAGTATGCCTTTACAAAACACACACCCCACCTCTGAGCCACACACACCTTCTGATATCCTGCCGCTGGGTGAGTGCACACACTAAAAAGGCATAAACACGCACACACGCACACACACACACACTTAAGATCATATTTGAGTGCGTCCTAAATGCCTACAGTGCCATTTTCTCATACTTAATATTCAGATTTGCCCTCAGGGAGCATAACACATAACAGATGCCTCTGTTTGTGTTTGCATGTGTGTGTGTGTTCAGTTTAGATTTCACTGCAGCGTCATGGTGACGCCAATATGTATCGTTTTCACTCAAACTGTCCTTTTGAAAATTTTATTAGGATTTCAATATCATGATGATACAGCGAGGCTTTGTGCTGGCAAAGAGCTTTTTTACCGCACACTGAGAGGATAATCGGTCACTTGGGCTGGATTTCATTTCATTGCTGAATATTTGACCTTCATTAAAGAGATTTAAAAAATTGATTCGCGTCTGTTGATGCTGATGAAGTGATTTAACTACTAGAGATGTTGTGAAATATCTAAAAACAAGAAGTATTCTTACAGGCCCTGCTCATCCACACAGGCGTTAATAATTACTGTAGCTGATAAGACCTCGACTCAGGTTGAATATGGTCACCAAACTTCACGTCTGAAATATTTACAGTATAGTGCAACGGCATTTACTGCCAGATTTTGAGTAATTTGTCATCAAATGCCATCAGAAATTTCTACAATGGAATGAAAGAACAACTTCAGTCCTCACTGCAGTGTGTCACATTTGACAGACGTGAAAATTATGACGAACATGCCAAATGACGATATTTCGTATGTGTCCAAAATCTAATTTTACTGTTCATACTGAGTGTCTGTTATAGGGAGATGGAAATGAATGAAGGGAGTAGTTTTGGAGACAGCTCACATACTAAGAATGCTAAAACTTTAATTTGTCCCACCCAAATACGTTAAAAAAAAAAGGAAGCAAGGGAGATGTCAATCAAAAGCCAAAAGCCAGAATGTGTGATATCACGTGTGTGTTTACCATGGAGGCACAGTAACATTATCTATATTTCTTTCTTCTTCTACCTGTCTGTCCAATCTGGGCTCCGTCCTACAACCTCCCACTTTCTTGTAGTTCAGACAGTACGCCCGACCGACCCAGGTGAGGAGGTCAACCAAGGTGATGCCACCAAGAATGCCATCATCAAAGAGAAACTGCACCCTAACCAGGTTACCTCCGACCCCAGCGTGAGCTCGAACCCGCAGCCCACCTACACCTGGACGAAGAGCGGGCACACAGAGTGCAGCACGACCTGCGGCACTGGTGAGGAAACACATAACGTGGACCGTACGTTGAATTAATGCTGTCAAAATCTTTATTTTACCACATTTATTCATGTAGTACTTATTTATTTTTGGCAAATAAAGATCTTGAGCATTAATTTACTATACAGGCGCCCTAATTTTAAAGGTCCAGTGCGTATGATTTAGGGGGCTTTAATTACAGTAGGGTATGGCCGAAATAGACTAGAAGTAAGTTTGTTATCTTAGTGATCACCTGAAAGCAAGACATTAGAACGAGCTCTTCATATGTACAGGTTGCTTCCCACAGAGTTCGCCATGTTGCACTGCAGTGATGAAGTACAGACAAACTAAACACCAGCTCTAGATAAGGCCTTTGTGTTTTGTGTGAGTTTTGCAGCCAGCATAGGTTCTCCTCAATGACAGTGTAAAGAATGGACAGAGCATGAGTGACGTCACCTGAGGCGACCATCATGGCGGTCCTGCTTCTTCCCCCTCTCGGCTAATCTAAATATCGGCAAAGACGTGGAAAGACCGGACCTTTAAATGATGACGAGAGCGACACTGCAGCTATGAAACATATAAATAATAATAAGATGTTACAAAATCAGTGATGACACACACATATGTAAGCGATCGCTGTTAACTACTAACAGTAGCTGTCACACGCCCAAATGGCTCAGATCACTGGCAAAATACACGCGCCTCGTTCATCACTACACTGGATGAAAACAGCAACTCACTGTCTTAGTCTTTTTTCTGTGTGTGTGTGTGTGTGTGTGTGTGTGTGTGTGCACTTGCCAGGTAGTCGTCAGGTACTCTGGGAGTGTGTTGAGAATGGCTCCCAGGCGACTGTTGCTGCTGACCTCTGCGACCCCGACCTTGAACCAACTAACCGGGAGGAGGAATGCAACATCCAGTCATGTCCGGCATTGTGAGCATTCACACACACACACACACACCTGACGTCACACAGATTAGTCATGACACATGCACGGGATGAGACACACACATACCGTACATGTTCCACAGGGTGCTGTGACTCTCACGGTGCAGCCTTCATCACTCACACATTCCAGCCACAAGTCAGTTACAGTCAATCACGGTGACTCACTTTGGTGTGGCTTTTGGTTTTCATGTCTTGCGGTAAATACCATGAGATCTTACCCTCGCCAAGATGTAGCGGGGTGTGAGTGCATTGACTCAAAGTGCGGTTGAGGCTCTGTGAGAAATTTCACCCACAGTGTCAGTGATCCATGACAGCTGTCAGTCTGAAATATATATGTTTCTATTGGGGATCGCGGCAGCCGGAGAAGATGGCCAAAACGAAATTTCAGTTCTAAGAGAACAAGGAGAAGCATCTGAACTTATGCAGCACAAATTGCCTTATTTTGCTTTTCTCCTTTGTGATCTCCTTTTGGAAAGAGAGCACAGGCTTTATAATGCCCCTCGTAGACCGGGGTCAACTGACCGCATACAATAACTGTGGTCAAAATAAAAACATGGAGCTGGGACAAACTCTGCCTGAGGAAGGTCATTGCTAAATATGTAACCACATCTTTTGTGATGTACTCTGAGCTGCTCTTTATTCCCTCCAACCCGTTCTTTGTCCTTTTGTGATTGGCCCGACAGCTGGGACGTGGGGGAGTGGTCAGAGTGCAGCAGGAGGTGCGGACCCGGCAATCAACACCGCCAGGTCATCTGCCGCCAGGTCACTCACACTCACGCCGTCAATGGGACGGAGACTTCGGTCATCGTGGCACCAGAGCTGTGTGGGCTGTCTGATAGGCCGGTGACCAAGTCTACATGTCAGCTGAAGATTTGCAGCCAGTGGGAGATCCGGTCTGAGTGGAGCCCGGTGAGAACACACACCTGATAAACATCTTTCTTGTCACAGTGGTGGAAGAAGTCTGCAGATCTTTGACTAAAGTGGAGGGAGTACAAGTTTTCTACTTCCAAATTGTACTGAAGTGGAGTGTTTTAGCCCAAAAACAACACATACCTTTCCGTCTTCCCACCCTTCTCTCCCACCTTCCTGTCTCCCTCAAGTGTTCAGTCCCGTGTGGGGTGGGCCAGCGCAGCAGGGAGGTGGTGTGTCTGAGCAACCAGGGTGACGTGGAGGACGATGGGGAGTGTAACATGAACCTAAAGCCAGAAACATTACAGAACTGTGACATGGGAGCCTGTGCACGCAGCTGGTTCTCCTCCCTCTGGAGCCAACGGGTAACACAGAAGTGTGTGTGTGCATGTGTGTGCATGTGTGGAAGGATAAAATAAAGTAAGCATGTCAAAATCTTGCAGTGGGACTGACTATAAGAGAGTCTGTGTGTGTGTGTGTGTGTGTGTGTGTGTGTGTGTGACATTCATCAGTGCTCTGCAGAGTGTGGTCAAGGCAATCGAACCCGGACGACAGTGTGTCTGATAAATCATGCGACTGATCTACCATTGGACAGCTGCGAAGGGGAACGCCCACCGGAAGTGACATCTTGTGATTCAGGCCCCTGCCAGGACCGCCTGGAGTGGTACGCCGGACCCTGGGGTCAGGTAATGTACCTGCACACACACACACACACACACTATGAAAACATCACCTCATTGAAGTTTTTCCACCGTCTGTGTGTGTGAAGTGTTCTGCAGAGTGCGGGAATGGCACGCAGACCCGGAGTTTGGTTTGTATTTTCAACCACAACGGCCTCATGGAGGTTGTGGACCAGTTCAAATGTTCCAGCCTCCCTCAGCCAATCACAGCTCAGCCCTGCAGACTGAAGCCATGTGGCGTCCAGTGGTACGTCACAGATTGGAGCGCGGTAAGTGTCCCGAAGTCTGACCTTCTACCACGCTAATATCATAAAATATAACAATCCCGTGAGGAGGTCTGCTTACATTTGCAACATGTTAATATGCAAGCTCTGTTGTGCTACTAAGAGTTATTATGCTAGCATGTCATCCATCAGTGTGTGTTGGCTCTGGCCACCGCCATTTTGGCAGTACTGACTCCAGCTAATCCAAAAATGCTGAGCATCAGTCGCGGGCTGGTTACTAAAACAATCCACCTGTCAATCAAAGCATTCACGCTCTTAATCCTGGATAACTTTAAGCCTTAATATAATGTGAACAGGTGAGTTGTATATAAATTCACCCTCAGTACAGTTGTCATGAACGGGGAAATTAGCTATAGAGACCAAAACTGTTTTTTGTACCAGGCTGTAAACATGTTTATTTCTGCTGTGAAGTTGGACATTTTAATATGGGGACTTATGGAGACTGACTCACTTCTGGAGCCAGCCTCAAGTGGACGTTAGAGGAACTGCAGTTTATGACACGTCCACGTTTGCCTCCCTGACCTCTTGGTCCAGAGTTTTTTGTTTGTCTGATCATAATATATCAAATCATCTGTTTCATAGTGACTATTTCTTTGTTGGAAAGCAGTTTTAGTGAAACCTGTGCTCAGCAATGTATAAAAAGTAACCAGGACATCATTTCTAGAAAGACAACTTGCTGTTGAGAGTTATAAATTTCAACTTTTATTGCTGTGAACACCTGAAATTCAATTCCATTTTCCTCAATTACAATTTCCAGCACATAAAACCAAAACTATTTGCATGGATAACACTGTAAATATGTGAGAAAACATGTATATTTAAATAAATTGTTTTAATTGCTCATTTACAGATGACTGCCTTGTTTTAGTAGTGGCATTTTAGAGGAAGTGTGGCATCTAAGTGTGGTGTCAGTCCTCAGTCTACATCATATAAGCTGTAAGTGTAAGTCTGCACCCTGTTTCTGTCACCTCAGTGTTCACGTTCCTGCAACGGTGGCTACCGTGTTCGTGAGGTGCGATGTCTTTCTGACAACATTGCCCCCAGCGACCGTTGCGACCCGAGCCTGACCCCAGAGAGCCAAGAAGAATGCAACAAACAGCCATGTTTAGCTGAGATAAGTAAGTCTGCGCTGTTGGATGTAGTGAATAAGACTGGACGAGTTAAATTTGCTTCGCTTCTGCAATTTTTCTTTTTTCTTTTCCTCCACAGATCCGTCATGCAGCGACCAGTATCATAACTGTATGGTGGTGGTTCAAGCCCGACTCTGCATCTACCCTTACTACAGAAGTGTCTGCTGCGCCTCCTGCTCCCGTGCCCACAAAACATACCCAAGCTCACTTCAAAAGAACCACATCCGCAGGTGATGCTGCTTCACACGTCACTTCAGGTCACAACAGTTCAGTCTGAATAATAATAATGACAATAAAAACCAGCACTGTGAACATAATCTATCTGCAGCAGATTAACTGAATCAGCTGCTTCCTTTTATTCTGTTTTCACTATGTAAAGGTGTAGAGTTCTGATCCTCCTCACAGTTTTGATCCTCACTACTACTTGTATATTTATTCTGAATAAAGGGTGTATAACTTCTGGTACTCAGCTGTACTTTGTATTATTCCAGATGCCTGTAACAGACACATCAATGTCTCTCCTGGTTGACTCTGTAGAGGAATCATGTAGAATCAAAGGTCCTTTGAGTTACAGTGTTGATTGCAACACTGAATCAGTTGATTTCTCCATCATATTTTCCTCCAGCAAACATCAGGTGTACTGCTGATCTCACTGTGAATCAACAGTCCAGTCTGCATTTCAGTTCAACTCTATAACACTGTGGACCACAGCACAGAGCTCACACATGCTAATTGGATGCTACCCAGTGGAAACTAGTAGTGAGTTGCAATAAACTTCACTAGTACTTCCATCAGCAGTATTAATAAGAAACCAGCTGTATGTTTCCACAGACTCTTTGTCATGCTTCGTTCTGATCACAGTCTGGCTGTCATCACATTTTTATACCAGCTTCCCAGGACTGACAACTAGAACATGTTGATCTGATGGAGGAACCCCTTTTTATAGCAGATGGTATCTGTTAGCCTCAATAAAATCACTGCTATATACTGATCAGAAAATGGTAAACTGAAGTCAAGAGCTGAAGACTGGGCAGCTTTCAGATTCACAGCTGGATTCAGATTCAGGTTCAGCAGAGTCTCTGACACATTTTTTGAAGTTTAGATATTATTATATTCAGCAAAACTCTCCCTGATATAAATATTTATAATCTCCAGTATTTGAATTTGGGCTGCAGAACAAATTTTAACCACTAGATGTCACTGTCACAGGCAGAGTTACATATTATAGGTTTGCAGGTAACCATAAGTCTCATTAGTTTACATTTTTTGGACAATATAACGTTACTAACTACAAAAAAATATCATGTAATTTGTACTCCTTGTGCAGCTCTTCATTAATGAGGATGACAATGGTGCCCTCTGGTGGTCAGAGGATAAACAGCATGATGTCAGTTTCATTACAATCCAATACCTAAACTGTGTTGTAACTTTGCACACTGACAGCTGACATGCAAAGAGTTTTCCAGCGGCAGCACAGCAGCTCCAAGACATTTTTTGTGAATGAACATTAGGTTTGTGAATGAACACTTCCTGTCACATCTCGTACACTAACTCAGCTCAGTATTTGGCATGCTTGAGTATTTGTCTTTACATTTGGGTTCATCTCATGGTGTTATATTTAGTCCCTGACATAATAGTATGTTTATTTAGATAGAGGTTCCCTCGACATAGGCAGTATATAGATGATGGCTTCCTCAGCCCGAGTCCTTTAGGAAATATAATCTACTGGGCGTACATGTGACTTCCTTCAATATGTACCATACATACCTCTGCGTATACCCAAAATGATATGCAGTGCTCTGTATGAAACGCCAAATATGAAGTTCAGAGCGGGGACTGGTAACTACAGAGGTGCCAGGTCACCTCCTGGGCACCGCTGAGGTGCTGAGCAAGGAACTACTCCCAGTGGCTGCCCATCGCTCCATCTCTCCACATGTGCATGTCTGAACCCTTTGTGTGTGTGGAGTTGTATTCCAGGTAAAAGGCATCTAAAATCTTGAGTGAACGAAATAATTTTCCCTGGAGGGATCGATAAAGTATCTCTTCTGTTTCTAAGATGGTGAGTCTGTTGTTTATCAGGCGTCTGAGGATGAGTCTTGTGCTCGAAACGTCACCGCCTTCTCAGAAATGAGCTCTATGGGAGCTTTGTGGTTGCGTGGTTTCATGGTACATCACTCGGTCCAGTCAAGAAGAAATCACGTTAGCGCTGTACTCATTCAAGATAGTAATACCATTGCTTTAATGGGACAGCCGGGCTGACAGCATGTAAAAGGCCATAATTCAATCACGAGAACTTAAAGCACAGAAAGAAACATTAAATGAACACCAATGACAAATGCACATTGCATTCTCTGTTTCTCATAAAACAAATTAAAAGTAGCATGGGGACCAAGACTCTTGTATACACACACACGTGCACACACACACACACACACACACTCTCACACACACACACACACACACACACACACACACTCTCTCCCATTTTGTAGCTATACATAATCTTTAGTAATGTTCCCGAGGTGCTCCCGAGTCTTTCGGTGTCCGTGGATGCAAGACTTGGAGGACTTGGAAGGGTCCATGCTAAGGAGGCTGTTGAGGATGTGATAGGGAAGGGGAAAAAAATCTTTAGGGGTGAGCCTGGACCTTTGGTACTGAGGGATGCAGGGTCCACATTCACCAACAATATCCACGTCTGTCTCCACTAAATTGCTCGGACACCGTTACCCCAAAAACATTCAAGGCTCGCTTTCCATGCTGATCAATCGTAACCCATTCTAAATATATATATATTTTTTTTACTCAGACACCAAGCTGGGGTTTTGTGAACAGAAATGGCAGCCACGTGTCTTGGCTTCTTCGTTTTTTTTTCTGTCTTGATAGCTTTTTTTTTTTTTTCTCTTTATCCTTGGCATCGGGTACCGGACAGTAAGACGTTAATGTAATAGTTACTGAAGAGTTTTAACAATAAGCTCTCTAAAAACATAATCGTTAGCTTCCCCCCGACCCTCCCCTATTGTCCTAGAGTCGAACAATCACCATTTATACAAGTCAGTTCTGAAAATACAATGGCAAGTGACATTTTTTTTTTCCCACCAAAAAATTTCATTGTGAACAACAAAAAATATATTTCACTCCCCATCTGATTTGTTCAGCTTATCAAATGCAATAACTGGTTTTGTTTTTTTTTTTTCTTTGTAGCATCGTACCAACATTCACTGATTTCAATATTGTAGAAGTTTTACAAAGACATAAATATAGTAAGGATACAATACAGTAAAAAATACAAAATAAAGTTGATATATTTTTTTTTCTTAAATGATAATTTACCAGAGGCAAACCCAGAAACGGATCTTTGACACTAGGCAAAAAACACTAGAATTACCCCCTGAGGTCAAATGATAAAAGAATAGCCATGTCTCAAACCAGAGCTTAGTCCCAGATAACTCACTACTCTCGTGTTATTCATAAGTAGTGTACTATGTACAGGACTATAGGCAAAATGTGGGTGTCCTGCGTGGCACATAGTCAATGTGTACTATTCAAGTGCACTAGTTTGGGTGTTATTACTACACTAGCGAGACGTTAAGCTAAGGAAAAAACTTGAAGGCACAATTATCCGAGGCGGAGCGTGCCTCGAGAATCAAACACAAACAGTTATGGTATCGAGGGAGAGAGAATGAGAGGGGAACCCAAAAGTTTTACAGTTTCAGGTATGGTTTAGGTCTGAGAACAACGAGGCAGTGAATCAAGTTAAGGCCAAATTACTTAAAGATCGTCCGATCAGAACGCTCCGACAGTAAAGATGATGTTAGACCTGACAAATCACGTGGATTTGCAATACGATATCAGTTTTAATACCACAACCCTTTTTCTATATTTTGTCATAGCCTGGCTCGCTACATAGATATTTCTTCTCAAGGTTAAGTCAATTATATTAAACAAGGCTGCTTCTTTTTTTTTTTTTTTTTTTGCTCTTCTTTCAGAGGTTGTTATTATGCACAATAATGTATAAATGTATGTTACAAGAATATACACGGGCTTCAGTCTATAATATCTCAGTAAGGAGTACATCCAAGCATTCAGGGTGAGGACTTTGGCTTTGAAAAGTTAGTCTACATATGCACAAATATGAAACACACGTAGAAAATGCACCATAGAAAAAAAAAGGACAAAGAACAAAAAAAAATGGAAATGGACTAAATGGCTCACACTGATCTACTGTCACATACGACCATTTTCTCACGCAGAACCATTTCCTCTTCAAAAAAAAAAAACAAAAAAAAAAGTTTCAAGTTTCACTTTTTCGTACCCTTCACAGCTTCATCTGCGTTCACAGACTTGTTCGGGGTTGAAATGGAACGAGAATACAAAAAAAAGAAGAAAAAAAAAAGAAAGGCTGGGGGGTGTGGAGGGCTTCGAGGGGTAAAGTTCAAGTTTGTCATTCCTCATGTGCAAGTCAATATAAAAATGCTACAACTCGTACAACTCTCTTGTCAACAAGACAGGTTCAGGGCAGGCCAAGTCCCCCCCTGTAGTTTGCTAAATAAAAAGGGGGCTCGGAAATTGGCAGGACAGCTTGCTCGATCGGTGACGCGATGCACAGTCTCCACTCCCTGTATTTTTTTATTTTTATTTTTTTAATATCTCCAGCTCTTCGCCTCCTTCTGTCTGTCCATTCACGTGAGGGGAAGAGCAACTGTGGGAGTCTGCATCATCACATCAAGAGCCAAAACAAGATCTCCATCCTCCGTCTCTTCTCTCTTATGGCAGGAGAGTCACTCCTCACTCTTTTTCGTTCCTATGACTTCGGCTTAGGTCGGCTATCCCATTCGTTGTTTTGAATTTCTATCCCTCCGCGTGTCTCTCACTCGCTGTCCGTCTCGAGGTCTGAGTCGGACCACTGCACCGGGCTCAGTTTCCCGTTGCGCTGGGCATACTCGATGACTGCTGTGTAGCAGAAGTAGTACTGGTCCCAGGTCTGGATGCTGAAAGCTCTCTGCGTGCGCATCCGCCGCACCGTCTGACGGACATCTACCGTGCCGATATCCTCCAGCCGGGACAGGCAGATGTCCAGTGTACAGAATGTGCCTGGTTGGGAAGCGAGGAGGAAAACAAAGATGGAGACATTAGAAAAACATACGCAATAACACACAGACATACCTAGTCAGAGGAAAGACTAAAACTGTAGTGCAGCGTAGGATTTCAATGTTTTCCATCTATATGGACATTCAGGTATTGGACCAGCTGGTACTGAACATTTTCAAATGATACCCAGCCCTAAGATTGAGGAACAAACAAGAGACAGCAAGACATATATCTAAAAAAGTGTCCATAGTTTAAGTGAATCTCATATTGATGTATGCGTTTACCTGTGCGGCCAATCCCAGCACTGCAGTGCACAACCACAGGAGGGCCCCCTGGAGGCCCCGTCCAACTGGAGCCCAGGCTCTGGACCGCAGCCTCCCTCCTCTGAAGTACATGCTCACGGAAGTCCAACATGGCCGATGCACTTTTGGGCACTCCAAAGTCTGGCCAGCTGACATAGAGGTAGTGGCACACCTCCCGTCTCTCTCCGGACTGTAGAAGAAGTATGAAAGAGAGATATCTTAATAACTGAAGAGATTCCACTGATCAGTATCTAATACATCACATCAGGTTTTAAGACGTGCAGACCATGTGACTTACCTGTGTGTTGTAAAGTTCAAGATGGGAGAGTTTGAAATCCTGAAACACCTGAATGTGTGTGTTCCTGACCAAGAAGTATCCGTGCTGCTCAGTCCTGCCCTCCTCAAGAGGCCAGTACTGACCACACTTGACACGGCCACGTTCTACCACCCTGAGAAACACAGAATACACGTTTTTTTTGTAAATCTCATCAGCCTGTCTCGAGTGTTATATCTTATTACTTGGACTACCACTGTACATCTCTAACACACAATTCACAAAGGTAAGAGGTAAAGGAGTCTCACCTGGTGGTCATGACGATGATAAGTACCATCTGTTCCCACACCATGCGCCAGAAGTCACCAAACGTTTTTGGCAAAGGACCTGAGTTACACGAAAGAACGTCAGGCCACGGTAACACCACGCTGTACCGTGCATGCAGCACTATATAAAGGTAATGAGTGGGAGCACAGTTTGTGACAGCAGCTGCTCACCCTGAGTTGCGATGTAGGCGTTTCCCCTCTTGTACCCATCCATGAAACTGGCGTTAATGTAATCTGACGTCTGCAAAACACACAGAAGAAGACGACAGGTGAGGCTCACGATCTACGGTCACGATAACATCGTGATCATTTGTGAATACCACAAGAAAAAAACAACTGTCTTTGTCTGTTTGTCTTTATCGACTGAAGCTGACGCACGTTATTGGATAGTGGAATGTTTGACGGTATCAAAGTCATGTACAGGATGCAGAAACAAATTTCCTGTAAAGGACAATAAAGTATCTATCTATCTATGATACAGTCGGTTTATGTGGTTTAAAGAAGTGGAAGTAACTGATACATACAAGGTGGAACAATATGAATATGCTGCTGAACTGGAAGTTTGATGAATTAATTATTACCTCGTCTTCGTCGTCACAGAGCTGGCAGAGTCGCACTCGTGACTGATCCAGGCAGAGAACATCGCTGTACCTGTTCTTGATCTGATTGGACAGTTTTCTGTGAAGGCGGGATGAAAACAATGAGACAGGTTTTAACAAAGGCCTGATTAGATTTCTGTCTGATACAGAGAGGCTTAAAATAAGGGAAGTGACCAGCAGAGAGACAGAAGTACACAGAAAATGAGCCAACGGAGAGCATATGTTTGTTTTTTATCTCTTACTTGGAGTAGTCAAAGGTGCCTGCTGGCGGCTCCTTGCGAATCTCCTCGTACTCCTGATAGATCCCCTTCTTCTTCTTCTTCTTCACGTGCTCCACCAGCTCGTGCACCGTCATCCCTCCTTGCTCCGGCATGTGAACGGACGCCTCCATGCAGCGGTCCTCGTCGTCAGGATCCCATGATGAAGACAGGGGCGGGGACTGGGAGGAAGGCTGGTGGGGGGGGCGAGGCAAAGATTTCTGGGGCAACGGAGGCACCCCTTCTTCTTCCTCCTCGTCCTCCTCCTCCTCGCCGTCCTCCTCGTCCTCCTCCTTCACGCTGTCGTTCTGAGACCTGTGGCCGGAGTCCGTCGCCCTGCCGTCCACGTCCCCGTCACCTTTCTGGGAAAGCGGTGTGTCGGGGGGTGTGTCTGACTGGGGAGGGGCTTGCCGGCCACGACCGTTCATGTTAGCGTTGGGGCTCGAGCCACTGACAGCCATGTTGTCCCCGCTCATCGCTGAGCCATTCCAGTGTTGGTGGTTCCCCTGCGGCCTGTTCGCAGCAGACTGCGGGCTCTGCTGGTACTGTCCTGGGCCTCGAGTCCTTCCATCCACCACCCCGCAGTGGTTGTGTGGGTTAGCATTGCTATCATCGTAGCAGTTAGAGTTAGCCACGGCTAGCTCGGAACCTAACTGTGTGTTTATGTGGGTGTGGGACAGTGTAGCGCCTGCGCTTGTGTTACTGCACTCTAAGCTGTACGAGCGCAGCAGGCTTCCCACACAGTCGTGTGAGTCATGTTCTTGTGTGTCACCCTGAACAGTGTTTGTGTGTACGTTAACACAAGACTGGATCCAAGCCACGTGGCTATACTGGGACGTCCCACCCAGGTGTTCGGGGAGGGAGGAGACTGGGATGTGACTGGCCAGCTCGTGGGCTTTCACTGTGCACACCTGGAGGATGGAGAGGAAAGAAAAACACGTTCGAGATGACGAATGACAACGAAACATCCTACTCACTATGATGTAACGCCACAGTGAAAACAGTGATACACACCCTTTCTCTCAGCTTCTCGCGCACAAACAGACGGAGAACCGCGAAAGGTGCTCGAAACCAAAGAGGCGATGACACGATGAAGACGCATTTTAGACGAGCTGGAAAGGCTCCCTAAGAAAAACAAACATCAGGCAGACAAAATGATGAAAAGGGTTTTAGATTTCAGAGACACACAAGAAAATTGAAGGCCGGCAGATCAGAGAGCGACCGAGGATGTTCTTTATATTCACCTTAAGCAAATTGAGGATCTTGACACAGAGCTCGTAGTCAAAGTTGCCATAGCTGGAGTTGGTCATGTCATAGATAAATATGAGTCCGTCTCTTTGAGTTTGTATACTGAGGAGAAATGAACAAGATTTTCTAATTAAAGCAGCGTCACAAGAAGCCATAAGAAATACATTTTATTATCTAGGCACATAAAAGTCTCATAGTGCGAATTTAGCCACATTCGCCAAAAGAAAAGTTGGATGTATAAAGCCTGGGGGCGTCACCTCTCTATGGCTTTGTCCAGCTGATAGATGATGGCCTGCAGCACAGCTTTGTGGGTGGTGACGTCTGGCCGATGGAGACGAGCGGTGAAGAGTGCTAGAGCGGCGCCCTTTGCATCACGGCCAGGCTGGTAGGAACATGAGTAGATTATGTGATTTGTGAGAAAGGGAATGTGTCTGTGTGTGAACATACACGTGTTCATATGTATTAGCCAAGTACAGATATATACAATATATAAGACACACAAATGCAAGCATACATGTGCAGACTGCCCTGCACGTACGTAAACACACACTCTTCTTTAATGACCGTCATGTGATTTTCTGTCTATCGTGGGGTGTAATTATGAAATGATAACCTGCGTTTACTTTGTGAAGTATAATTGCTTCAGCACTCACCAGGACTGTAAATTTGCCACTCAGCAGCTCAGAGCGTAGTGGCTCCTCGTCAGGGTTGATATTGATGATGCCCTCTTTGATTCTTGTGTTCTGCAAAGACGGGAGAGAAACGGGGAGCCATGAGCTTGCAGCTAAAACAGCATGTAAACAAACAACATGTGTAACATTTATTTGTTGTCTAGTGTTAGTCTTTATACCAAAAGGCCTGACATGTCATTTGTGATTTGAACGTCAGCGGCAGGCGACACCTTTGTGTGTTTGCATTTCTGGTTCATGTCGCCGCATCATATAAACATGTTGCATTGCTTTTCATTAGATCTTACGGGTGTCCAGGACTCCCTTGAAAAAGAGGTTTTTAATCTCAATGGGACCTTTTCTGGTTAAATAAAGGTTAAATTAAAAAAATTTAAATATTAATCCCGAAGAAATGTTTCACAATTTAAATAAAAACTCCAATGTTCAGAAAAGGTCAGGTGGATACTCAGATCCTTCAGCCCTAATTAAGCTGTGTGATGTCTTGTTGATGTCAGTAAATCTCAGTTTGATCACCCATCAACGCGCCGCTGTACCTTGTATGCTTGGAAGAGTTCGATGGCTCTGGAGACGTCAAACTTGCGGGCCATAAGAAACTTTACAGCTGTAGGTTGGGACACGAGCCCAGCACTGTGAGGCTGCTCCCTGCTACGCACCTCACCCAGGAACTCCTCCACAGCCTGGACCAACATGAGAGGAGAGATCATGATGTGTCATGTGAGATTAAAGCAGAAAAAAGAAAACCCATCTGTGCAGAAGTGAGGAGAAACACACATCAAAAGATTCAGGATTTAGGAAGTAGAGCAACAGGAACGAAAGACAGAGAGAAGATAAGGGTGACAACTGACATGACAAGAAGCAGGCATGAGTCTGTCAGCCACTTCAGCTCCGTCATTCTTTCCCTGCCAAAGTCACGATAATGTGTGATACAGATGGGAGCAGCGGGCTGTGCCCCTGGAAGATGCAGCTGATGAGAGCAACTCATACGCCAGGAGACAACAGTCAGCTTGTTTTCACCCAAGTGAGCTGCATCTGTCCTCCAAATATGTAACCAGCACAAGGAGAGTCTATGAGCAGGTACAACAGATGAACTTATCAGCTATATACAAAACTCGAATCTCCTCTCTCATGGGACGAAGAAGAAGAAGAATGCACATGTCAAATCAAAAACTAATCCAAGTATGTGGTGTCCCTATGAATTGTTTGGAAGATGTGGTAAACCACACAGACCCTGATGCAGCTCGTCTCATGATCAATTTTAATAGATGACGGGCTAAAGTGTACTCACTCAAGAAAGAGCAACCCAGGACCTTTTTAAGGTAGATACTACACGTTTTTATTGAAGTGAATGTGTTCTAACACCACAGGAAAGCCCTTATCTGCAGTACATGTATGCACAAACACTGAGCCTGCACAGAAAATCTCTATTTAGTCACTTATCCAGTCACAAGTTCACTTGAACAAGACTCGAAAGATTTGTGACACGGTCTGAACACCGTGCCAAGAATGTACTCAGAGCACGCACACTCTCTCTCTCACACACACTCTCACATGTTCATGAACGCTAACCAACACCTGGTCCTGGCATTTCAATCAAGATGGGACAAGCAAGAGATCAAATCAGACACAGATAATAGCATCAAACCATACAATTTAATGCCTCCGGCGTTCAGTCACTGATTATGTAAGTTTATACTATAATGTGTGATTTAAGGAAAAAAAAAAAAAAAAAAAAAAAAAGGTACACTTGTGTGTAGATTTGTCCCTAAATCAAAACTGGGGTGACATTTTCTGGATTTGGGTGCACATTTAAATCACACCAGTTGCCAACCTTTACGTTTATATTTAGGCTCTTTTATCCAAGGCGACTTACAGGGAGCAATTTGGAGGTCAGTATCGACATGCAGCCTGGAGGAGCTGGGGGATCGAACCACCGATCATCTGATTAGTGGACGACCCGCTGTACCAATCCAAAAACAAGGCAACAAGTCGCTGATTTCAGCAGCGGGTTAAAAACTATAAATGCGTGCAGCAAGCGAAGTAAGTGAACCGATTGCCGTTACTGGATCTGGGGGGAAGTGGAGAGAAACATATCGAGGAGGAGGAGGAGGAGAAAGAGGAGTGGGGGAGCAGGAGCAGTGCTGTAATTCAGCTTAATAATCAGTTAACTTTGTGAAGGCTCGATGAAAATAAAACAAGCTATAGCCTTTTAAAACATGAAGCTGTCATCGGAATATAGCTGCGTGACATTTGACGTTTGCTATGAATGTTAGGCCCACCCCCTTTTTACTAGAAAGTGATGGCAACAACAATGCTAGGAACCGGAGGATCACTTCTGTGAATTCTCGACCGTAAATCTGATAGGCAGGACACACACGGCTTAGCCCGTAGCGATGAAGAGAAGCACGATCCCGGCGTGTCTCAACCGTGTCATGGTACAAAATGACCAACATCACCCAAAGCCACCGGCGTTTGCTCGTTTTTAACCTTCACGTCTGATTTTTAACGTCTAACAACGCATCTGTCGAGGAAATTCCTCGCAAGTCAACAATAGCTATTAGCATTAGCGAGCGGCTAGGGTTACATGTGGCAGCTGGATGGCTAACGGTACCGTTAAACACACCGGGAGTCCACATGTATGAGGCAAACCGTACGTGAGGAGGTGTCGCCGGTTATCATAAGCGGTGTGAACGTATCTATGTGGTCCCTGGGATGAAGGGAGCGAGTATTCAAAGCACACAGCCGGTTAAGTGAGCCCTACTACTGCTACTACTAGCGAACGCCATCATGCTAACACACATGCTAACTGCTGTCAGTCACACCGGACTCGGTAGGACTCCGGAGGGTGCGAGCGGGCCAGACCGCGTCGTTCCCGGGAACAATCACCGGGACAAAATATATGAAAAAAACCGCCGGTTAAAGAGGAAACCGAAGGTGACATTTGTACCCGCTGAACACAGCGAGGGGATGAGGAATAAACCCGTAAAGAGAACCTTACCAGCTGCTCCTGAGTTGTCAGGGCTTCCGCCATCTTGAAGCCTCCGCAACGTCGCAGCGGGCGCGCCCACCGAGCCGCTCGCTCACGCCCTACACCCCGAGACAGAGCGCGAGGCCCCGCCCACACAGGCACGAGACGGTCCAAACACTGGATTTATCAATTTATAAACTGTCCATATATCCATATATATGTCATATATGTGTACAGCTCAGATGTGTGTGAACTCATTAAACTGTTTAATACTGACGGTAAAACCAGTGCTACCTCTGTGACTTTCATTCATCTGTTTACAGCCATTTGTAGTATATTAAATCACTGTAGGAAACATCATTCAGTGTATGATTTAAGTATATAATTTATTGCAATAAATGAACATAACAGACTGTCCTTTTGTTGTCTTGAGATCTCAGATTAATTATGGCATTATTCAGGAAGACAAAGTTTTGTTTTCTTGAGCTCTGGAGAAAATTATCCTGTTATTTATTATGATGAGATAAACTAAAATCAAGATATGGAGAAATTAACTTGTTATCAGAAGACAATGGAGGAAATAAATTCTATGAATGTATGACTGCTTAGAGCTTCTGTATATATATGGCTTACATGAACGCACAACATCTATCTTATTGACGATTTTTACAGTTTACAATAAAATATAACAATTATTATTGACATTAAGCACCCACACAACATTTTCAAACAGTCTGTTTATTAGTATTATTAATATTTGTAGTAATATTTGCTGGTAGTAGTAGTAGTAGTAAAGCGGGAACCTTCGTACTCGAGCTTTTGTTCCGTCGAACTGTTTTTTGTGGAGCACCGTGCGGCTCTCTGGCGGCCTTTTTGATTTCAGATTTGTCCGTCTGTGTTTACAGTTAGCGGACAAACTTATTTATTCAACGACGACACTTGTTTGTCTGTTTGTCTGTTCGTTTGTTCGTTTGTTTGTTTTCGCTTCCTTTGGTTTGACACACATTGTTAAATCTAGTTTTTAAACTCGTGTCGGGAGTCAAACTGATGTCATGTTCATTTACATCCACCCGCTGACGCGTTTGTCACACACGGTCAGGCAGTATGAGCAGCTGGGGTCCTCCCCCGAAGAAGAAGAGCTACATGGGGCAGCACCAGGTCAAGAAGAAACAAGGGTAAGTTTCATTTCATTCATAAGAGTTATGACCCGGTTCCTCCTGTTGCCTGGAGACATGAACATCAGCCTCACATGTGGTGAACACACATTTACTCTGAGCGCAGCTTCCAAGCTCCTGATGAGCCCCCAGACAGAGACAGACTGCAGAAAACATCAGAGAACACGGTGAGTAAAAGAGAGTTTTTATTTTATTTGTTTTTAACATCTACATGGATGACACACGACATGTATTTGACTCTGTCTCAGGGTGATGGAGCAGCAGAATCCACATTCGCTCTGGATGAGGAGATGCTGCAGGTGTTGGATGCTGTCGACCCCGTGCGGCCTGCAGCCAACGCCGCCCGTCCGACAGCCGGCACATCATCGGCTGTCTCACGGCCTCTTGCGCCAGTTGGAGACAATAAGAGAGAGAGTGACGGAGCACCTCAACCCAGCAACCGGGAGAGAGTCTGTGGGCGTAGCGGTGATTGTAAGAGACCAGGATGGAGAGCTGACTGCAAAGATCTTGCTCAGAGGCTCCTCTTCAGTGAGGACTCGGAGGAAGCGGAGCATGCTCAAAGGGGTGCAGAGAACATTCAGTCGGCCTCTGCCTGCATCAATACTCAGCAAGAAGGCAGCTCCACCAAGTGAGTCTTAGCCTCCACATCATTGCCCGCTTTTTTGCTTCCAAACTTTACCGTAAACAAATCTCACTTTGTGTGTCTCAGCAGGCGGAATGTTACATCCAGAAGAAAGAGCTCTCCTCGTAGCAAAGACAAAAGTGGGCCAAACATGAATGCGGCTGACCCACCTCCAGATGTATCCAGGGACTACATCTTGTTCAGCCCCACCCGCCTCGCGGCAGCCATGAAGAAGGCCAAACTCCAGCAGTCGTTACAGAACCAGTCCGCCTCTGTGCTCACGGTCCCCAGTGGATTAGACCTCAGTACTCTCAGTGACACTTTACCTCAGCCAGGTGAAGCCATTTGTAATTTATTTGTCTGTTTAAACTTTAATTCAGGAATTTACAAAAATAATAATGAAGGTCTTAGAATTAGATTTGATACATGGATCCACTTCAGGTTGCAGGTTCAAGATCAGGTTATAATGAACAACCTACTTTGAGGCTCTTATCGTGGCAATTCATACTGTGCCTTAGTGGTGTTTCTGAACAGAATTTAAACTGAATTAGCTGAAACAACAAGGCAATTCAGAGTGCTTAAATAAGATAAACTATAACATAATAAACAGAAAAATAAGTGAATGATATAGATGGAAAACCTCAAATTTGATATCAATAAAAGACAGTGGCACAAAGCAGTGAACACACAGTAAGCCTGAATTACATTTATATCTAAGATTAGATTGTGTTACGTTGAAATGAAGTGAATTAAAGTAGCAGTCTGCTGTTCGGTGTGTAAAGTGCTTTATTTGTGCTCTGCTGCAGGCATTGCCTTGCGTGCTCCTGCAGGGCAAGCTGAAAAGCTGCTGTTATCCAGCTGGGGCTTACCAAAACCCATCTTAGAGCGCTACCAGAAACACGGAGTGACTCACATGTTCGAATGGCAGGCGCAGTGCCTCACTGTCGGACAGGTGCTGCAGGGAGGGAACCTGGTGTACTCTGGTAAGAAACTTGAACATACCTCTGCAGAGTGAATCAAGGAGTCAGAATCAGGTTTTTATTTCTTCCTTTTTCAGCGCCGACCAGTGCTGGAAAAACTCTGGTGTCAGAGCTGCTGATGTTAAAGCGTGTGTTGGAGACGAAAAGAAAAGCTCTCTTCATTCTGCCGTTTGTGTCTGTGGCCAAAGAGAAGATGCACTACCTTCAGGTGAGGCAAAAACATGCATGTTGTTATGAACATTGTGTTGTCTGTGTGTGTTTTGTATATATCTCAATCTTTCTCTGGCCTTGTAGAGCGTCTTTGAAGAGGCAGGAATTCATGTGGAGGGATATATGGGCAGCACCTCGGCTGCTGGAGGGTTCACATCGCTGGATATGGCTGTTTGCACCATAGAGAAAGCCAATTCTCTCATTAACAGACTCATTGAAGAGGACAGTATGGGTCTACTAGGTAATATACCACTGATAGTTGAGTGTTTTCTTAAGTATAAAGCAGAGTGTGAGTGTGAAAGGTTGATGTTTTTGCACTGCTAGGTATGGTGGTGGTGGATGAGTTACATATGGTTGGAGATTCTGGAAGAGGATACCTACTGGAACTGCTCTTAACCAAAATCCGCTACATTGCACAGAAGCAGAACACCACTGGGTTTGTATCCGATAGTGTGTCTATCTACATTTGTCTAGAGTGTCTGTCGCTACATGTGTTAATCTATTAATCTATTCAACTCTGTATCTCTTAGGTCTCTCTCTGAGGGTGTACAGATCGTAGGTATGAGCGCCACCTTGCCTAACCTCTCCCTCCTGGCTGGCTGGTTAGGCGCAGAGCTTTACCAGACTGACTACAGACCGGTACCCCTGCAGGAGCATCTCAAGGTGGGCTGCAGCATCTACGACAAGAGCCTCTCCGTGGTCCGTCAGTTCACTCCCGCGCTGCACATTAAGGTAACTGAATGATATTATCCAATATGTGTGATGGATGTCCACTCTTTCAAGAGGAGTAATGTAATCATGGGTGTGATTTGCACTTTCATAAAGGGTGATGATGACCACATAGTGAGTTTGTGCTATGAGACTGTGAAGGAGGGCCACTCTGTGTTGCTGTTCTGCCCCTCGAAGAACTGGTGTGAGAAACTGGCGGACAGCATCGCCAGAGAGTTCTACAACCTCAGACGTGCTGGTACATGGAATTTAAATGTCATCTCAAAATCATCAACTTGTTGCATACACTATATTTAGTTGTTTAACTGTAGCTCATCCTTTTAGATTGTCAGGGTGAAGCAGAGCCACAGCCCGTGAGTCTGGATCAGGAGGGACTGGTGGATGTTATAGCCCAGTTAAGACGAACTCCAGCCGGTTTAGACCCCATCCTCCAGCGGACTGTACCGTGGGGGGTGGCCTTCCACCACGCTGGTAAACACTCACACAACTTTTTCACCACAACAAGCTGCAGGCAGGATGGTTCCGATAGATACATTTTGTCTGTGTAGGTCTGACGTTTGACGAACGTGACGTGTTGGAGGGAGCTTTTCGTCAGGGCATGGTCAGAGTCCTGGCTGCCACCTCTACCCTCTCTTCTGGGGTTAATCTGCCAGCTCGCAGGGTCATCATCCGAACCCCCACCTTCAACGGACACCTGTTGGACCCGCTCACGTACAAACAGATGGCTGGACGAGCCGGGAGAAAGGGGGTAGATACGACAGGTATGGAGGGAAGAAGGGGGGGCAAAAGATTCAACATCTCTCTTTTGGCCTCACTTTTTTGTCATTTTTTTTGTCTCTTCAGGGGAGAGTGTGCTGGTTTGTAAAGAGGCTGAGCGCCAGAAAGGTATGAGTCTCCTCAGGGGGGCTCTCCAGCCAATCAGCAGCTGCTTGGTGAGAAGGGAGGGAGAAGGTGTCACCACCAGCATGCTGCGCGCCATCCTAGAGGTGATAAATGATGATGAATTCACTCACTTAAAGAATAGTTCTATGGAGGACACGGATGCATGGTCAGATTAGTTTACCTTTAATTGTTTTATGTTGCTTATTTGGATCAGATCATTGTCGGCGGTGTAGCCAGCACTCCACTGGATGTGAGGTTATATGCTTCATGCTCGCTATTGGCTGCCAGCATGAAATGTGACGGCAAAAAAGAGTCGAATGAAGAGACCAACAAAGGAGCTATTGAGGCCTGTGTTGAATGGCTGATAGACAATGAATTTATCAGTATCCAGAAGGATGGAGAAGGTACTGCCACTTGAAGCACTGGTACAAAATTGTACTTTACTCAGATGGGAACAACTTTTGAAACATTACAATGACTACTTCATATCTGTTTGCGTATTCAGAGGAGCGATACTGTCCGACTCAACTTGGTGCTGCCACCCTTTCCTCCTCCCTCTCCCCTCCTGAAGCTCTGGGAATATTCGCAGATCTCCAACGAGCCATGAAAGGCTTTGTACTGGAAAATGACTTGCACATTCTGTATCTGGTACACACATTTCTTCTATTAATACTGTGCTTAATACGCAAATCTAGAGCAGTCCTCCAATGCACGCTATTTACAGATGTCCAAATTCCCCTCAGATCACCCCGTTGTACGCAGAGTGGACCACCATAGATTGGTATCAGTTCTTCTGTCTGTGGGAGCAGCTCTCGTCGTCGATGAAGAGAGTAGCGGAGCTGGTGGGCGTCCAGGAAGGTTTTCTCGCACGATCAGTCAGCGGCAAGCTTGTCGCCAAGACGGAGAAGCAGCGTAGACAGATGGCTATTCATAAACGGTAATGCAGATATTTATATAAACTCCACAAACTACTATATGTGTTGCCTAAGAGTCACTGACCGTTCATGAAGGAGAATTTTAATCGCAAACGTGGCTTAAAAATCTAATTTTATTAATTTAATTCTGCTTTATGGATGGTAATTGTTCACGATTATCCTTGTATTTAGGTGCTTGTGCTGTTGTATCCTCTTCCTTTATTCGCAATGATTCCCAAGACTAGGGCCCTTTTGTATAAAAGGTGACCCAGAAGTGAGACCCTTAGCAAACCGGATCCATCCCCTGAGTGTTCAACAACAAATAAAGCTGTTTTCACTGCGTAGGACTTTTTGTCCTCAACATCCTCTCTTTGTCGTGTCTCTTCACAGGTTTTTCACCACCCTTGTGCTACAGGATCTGGTGAATGAGGTGCCTTTGGGAACAGTGGCATCCAAATACAACTGCAACCGTGGGCAGTTACAATCTCTCCAGCAGTCTGCGTCCACGTATGCCGGTACATCGCGGAATGTACCGACTTTGACTCCTACACAAGACTTAACGTTAAAAGAGGAGGGCAGTAACAAGTATAGTAACTCGATGCAAGAAGCAGGAGCACTTTAGAATGACGGATATACAGCGCAGACTTCATTCCATTAGCTGATGTTTCGGCACTTACATGCTTCCTCTGGAGCTATGTATCATTCTAGTTCTCATGCTTCTTGCATCAAGTTACTGTGAGAGGGTTTATGAGGAGCTTGTGTAATCCAGACTGAGTGGGTGTGTTTTTAAACGTGGCTCAGAAAGCATTTTTGTCTGGGTGTGAGTATATCATCCTAATTATGGTGCAAACACAGAAAGAAACCCCAAAAGAATCCCACATGAAAAGCAAAACATTAGTAATTAAATGTCATGAGATCATATTCTCAGCTGTGCATCTGACAGAAACACTCTCTCCATCCCTTCAGGTATGGTCACGGTGTTCTGCAAGCGTCTGGGCTGGCACAACATGGAGCTGCTTTTGTCCCAGTACCAGACCAGGCTGAGCTTTGGGGTCCAGAGGGAGCTGGTCGACCTCGTCAGGGTCTCCCTCCTGAACGCAACGCGAGCCAGAACACTCTACGCACAAGGCCTCTGTACTGTTGCTGAATTAGCGAGGGCGACTGTAGCTGACGTGGAGAAGGCTTTGAGGAACGCTGTCCCATTTAAGAGGTGCGTGTGTGTTTGTGCGTGTGTGTTCCAGTGAGATATAAATGCATATTAGATAAACAAAGATATGAGTTTCTTAATCTGTGAGTATAGATTAAGATTTCAGTGATGAAGTAAATGGTGCAGATGCTGACATGCATTTATAAATACAACCTATACACCAAAAATAAGTGGTTTAAAGAATCAACAGTAAATTCACTTAATTTTAAATATTTCAGCAAATATTCATTGTGTTAGCCTCTTTCTGTCTGCAATTGATTTAATTAAATTTGATTAATTAAAGTGCTTCAAAGTAAGTAAACTAAATCAGGCAACACTAACTTGTATGAACCTCACATTGAGGCAGGGGACGGTCTGTATTTACACAGCAAAACTTATTAGAGAACAACAGGATGCAGGCAAGGATGCTAAAAGATGTGTGTGTATATATAGTGCCATAATGCAAAATTAATCACCTTTAATTGATCTCAGTTTCTGAAGTAGATGCAGATGTCAGTCAAGTCTCAAAATGATGCGTCCTGATGTTTACAATGCTACCATTGAAAGAGAATACTTATATGCACATTAGATACAGTATAGGAGCATGGAGTTTGGAAATCAGCGTTAATGAAATGAGTGATACCTGCACATTAAATCCAAACCACAGATAAATTTAAATGGACGAGCATTTATGTTCCTGTACACGTCCGTATATAGTATGTGCAGCTGTAGCATCAGCACACCAAGCTACAATCTCCCTGAAACATGACCCCAGATGTGAAGCCGGTGTTGCACTGTCTGTCTTATCAGCTCTAAGCGTGCAGTGGATGAGAGTGAGATGGAGGCAGCTGAGAGACGGAGCCTCCGCTGTGTCTGGGTCACCGGTGGTCGGGCGCTCACAGAACAGGAAGCTGCTGTCGAGATCGTGTCTGAGGCGAGACTCCTCCTTCAGGAGGACCTGGCCCAGCTTGGGGTTCAGTGGGACCCGGCATCACTTCCTCCCGAGGCTCCTGCTGTAAACGTCACAGATGATCATCACAGCAGTGACTCGGACACCTCATCTGCCTCACGTCTCAGCTCAAGTGAAGCACAGGTGGACAATCACCAAGAAGGAGACAGAGTCAAGAGAGGTGTGAGCAGACGTGGAAAAGAGAATAAGGAAGAACATAGGCATGAGAAAAGGATGAAAATGGAGAGAGCAGGAGGAGAAGTCAAGAGAGAGCAAAAGAAGTCAAAGCCTGAAGACAAGATAGTGGACAGAAAGCTGTTGGAGTGCAGAAGGGAAGACAGGACAGAGCCAGAAATTGGACAAACAGCCAACGAAGTGCAAGTGGAAAGAAGCAAAGAAACAAACAACGATAAGACAACAACTAATAACACAGAAGATCCAGAAAAACAAAAGGCCACAAGATCAAATCAAGGAGGGGAAGAGCAGAAAAAAACAGAGCCACAAAAAGAGGAGACAAGTGAAGGGACTGTCTCAAACAGACCAGAGACTCATCGAGCGAATCGTCCTGTTCCTGAAAGGAGCCTGACACAAGAGTTGGCTGAGATTGTATCGAGTCCTCTGCCTCAATTGATGCTACATCCTCAGCTGTCTCCTTCGCCAAAGCCTCCCCCTCGCTTTAGAGCTCCAGTATCCCGAATAGTGGAACAACGTGGTGTTTCTACATCAAATGGAGATGGTACCACAGCGCTTGTCGCCTCACCTGTGCAGCCAGGTGGACTGAAGCACTCGAGAGCCTTGAGCAAAGTCCTCCACTCTATACAGACTGACAAAAGCCTGCAAGATAATGTAGAGACTGCACAGGCGTCACACTCAATGCCCACAGAGGTTTCCTCAGCACTTGCAGGTCAGGTGTCTTCAAATGTTCAAACCCCTCCTGGTGTTTCTGCACCTACAAATGCAGACATGCAAGACTCCCCCCTGTCCGTCTCTCCTGCCTCTGTTCCCTTATTCTCTCCCAAGGCCAAGCGACGAAGGATAGACAGCAAAGAGGTAGATAAGTTTTCATCTCCCGAGCTGTACGCGGGAGATGAGAGAGACGAAGGAGCTGTTAGAAAGGAAGAAGAGACTTTTGGTGACAGCTTTGAGCTGGACACTCAGACAGAAAGAATCATTGTTCAGCAGGCATGCCAACAAGCAGATGGGAGTGATAGAGGTATGAATCAGGCGGGAGAAGCAGAACAGATAAGAGAGGAGGAAATGTTAGAAGCAGCTGCAGAGCAGGATAAGGATGCAAATGAAGGAAGTAACAGGCTTGAATCCCCTGATAATGCATGTCCCAGATTCAATATTTCTATCACAGATAGTCAGATGGAGCTCATCCTTAACACCAGCCACCAGGTGAGTGATCCGAATCATCCATTATGTACTGATTACAATCACATCCACATAGTTTGCCTCTTAAAAATCCAAATGTATGATGTTTTTTACAGATTTCTCCTGGTCCAGCTGCTGATAATGCAGCTGAAGATAAAGATGAAGATGGCGACGAGGACGCCGCATCTGAGAGTGTCAACAGAAGCAGCAGCTTCCTGTTCGACAGCCTGTACGACAGCTCTCTGCTCGCCGGTCTGAGCTCACACCAGCTCCTCGACCAATCCGACGAAGAGGAATGTGTCGTCCAGGAGATGGGAGACAAGCTTCCTCTTCCTTCCACCCAGGAGCGAAGACACAGCGAGCTCCTCGCCAATCAGGAGGCAGAACGGCAGGAGGCAATCCAATGGGGCGAGTCCTTTTTTAACCTGTCAGAGTGGGGAGACTCGCTGTTGGTGGGGGAACACTTTCTGGAGAGGCAGAGCTTACTCAAACACACAGAGAGAACTCAGAAAGAGCAAGAAGGCAGTCGTCACACGGCTCAGCAACCCAACGCAGACCGTGTTCGTCCTGATGAGCTGTCAGAATCACAATCTAAGCCCAATCAGATGCTGCCACAACCAACTACCAGCACTGAAAATGAGTATGGCGAGAATAAAACCAGTAGTAATCAAGGCAATGCACACAAAATTAAACACAACAATGAGGCACAAAGTGACAGTAGACCAGATGGGAGGCAGGAAATGATGAAAGGAGAAAAGAAAATGAAAAAAGGGCAAAACAATGCTGCTTTATTGTCAGATAACGCTGTTTTTAAACACCCACATGTCCAAAGCACGCCTGAAAACGCTCTTTACTGCAGCCCTGGTTTACAAGAGATCTTTGACCGGTGGCCGAGTATGTCTGACCAAACCTGGCAAAACACAACAGGCCACACAGCCGCTCATACACTCACACATGCTGCAAATACAGATCTACCTCAGCCCTCGATACAGGCAGACAGAAAAAGGGCGAAGCCGAATGTTCAAGTTGCTGCTGAGAGCGATTCTCGACAGGAACAACCATCAAGACGTGACAGTGAGGATGTAACAGAGAGGCCGGCCTCTGCTGGAGATCTTATTCCCCCAACTCAAGAAACGCCGCCTGTCACACCCAGAGTAAAACTGACCACCTCGTCTGTGCAGTCGCCTCTTACCGCTCAGCCGCTCAACCAGTCGACTCCCTCGACATTCGTGCGACGGAAACAGGCAAACGTGAAATCTTCTAAATCTCGCCCAGGACGCAGAGATCATCTATCAGAAGCTGTCGCTGACCCTCAACAGCCTGATTCCACGTCTGATCTCAGCCACAAACACCAGCTGGCTCAGAAACAACAACCCCGGACTCTCAGCCCTCCTCGAGTCTCTGCACCTCCGTCCACCTCCCGGCTGAAGCTTCCATCTGACGGAGAATCACCTGTGACCGATGAAGGCTTCACCCTTCAGCTGTCCCAGGATGCATCACTGAGTTCCAGCAACTCTGGGACCTTCTCCATCATAGACGTGGCGAGTGACAGGCGCCTCTTCGACACTTTCATCAATGAATGGAAAACAAAGCAGCGGTACTCTCTGGCTCTGGCCTGTGAGAAGAGGGAGCACAGAGAGCAGCCTGAGGGGGAAATAGGAGGGAAACATAGGAGAGGTAATGTAATGTACTGAAGTGACATTAACTGGCAGTACAAGCACTAACCCAAACACTGACATCAAATACTTTCTGCAGAGAAGTCTCCTTTGGTGCATTTGTGGTAGAATATAATTAGATACATTTACTCAAGTACAAATTCACTCTACTGGAGTATTTCCATTTTATGCAACTTTATACTCCCACAGCAGGTAAATATTATACTTCTTACTCTGCTACATTTGTCTGACAGCTTCTGTTTCCGGTTAAGGTTCAGATATCAGTTTATAAATCTCCAAATTTAGTGATTTTTCTAATAAACTGAAGGATGAAGTGTTCCTTCATGGGTTGGGAAGATTCTCCTGCTTTTTAAGCTGAATAAACTATTCATCCTGTGGATGATGGTTCTCACAGGACGAGTCTACAAACAATGATCTGATAGATTATGATGCATTGCTGTAGATTAAACTAACCGACAGTATATAAAGTAGTTAAAATTAGCCCAATCTTAAACATCTACAGTTGTAACATGCAACATACACATTAATAAAGCAGTAATATTCATGCAAAAACACAAGATATAATATTAAAATACTGACAGAGACATTTGATTCTTAAAGTAAGTAAATCTTGCTGATAATACTTACATACGTACTTTATAAGTGTAGCCTGTGTTGTGTGCAGTCTTCTGATCGCTGCACGTTTTCTGTGCAGCGTCAGCAGCTCATCAGAAGCTCCACAGCGTTGACAGTTTCCCAGTCAGAGACAGTGATGGACTCGTGTTGATTGGACTGTCTGTCTGCTGGGGAGCAAGAGATGCGTACTACATGTCTCTGCAGCAAGAGCAGAGCAAAGGTAACACACACACACACACACACCTGCACGTATGCACAAGCTCTCACCCCAAAAGTGTGTCTTCAGTTCAGTCTGTCTTGTTACCCCTCATCAGGTTTGAGCGCCAGTTTGGCTCCTCCTCCACTGGATGATGATTTGCCAGTGAGTGAGAGGCTGGCGCAGGTGAAGACCTGTCTGAACAGACCATCGGATGGTCATAGAGGAGGTGTGGTTGTCACGTACGACATCATCCAGGTGTACAAGAGGCTAGTGCAGAGCTGTGGTATCAGCTTGGAAGGAAACTGTGAAGATCCGAAGGTGACGCAACAACAATTCACACACATTTCAACACATACATGTCATAAAAAGGGAACCTCTCAGAAGAACCTCTCAGAAAATGTCAGAAACAAACTGAAGTAACTCCCTCTTTGACGTCTACCGTAGGTCGCGTGCTGGCTGTTGGACCCTGGCAGTGAGGAGAGGACTCTACCCAACATGGTGACAGTCTACTGTCCTGAAGAAATACCTCTGCTCGTCGGACTCGGGAACCCGCACGCACACTGTCCTCGTGTTAGAGCAGCGAGCAAGAGTGTGCTCGTACACACCGTCATGAGTCACCTCACTGGCCTGCTAGAGAAAGACGGCATGCTCGGTACAAAAAGCAAACACTTTGACACACATTCGTACAATATTTCCACAGTGGTGTGAACTGTTGTAATCAGTAGTGATGTGATGTTTTTGTACGTGTGTGTGTCAGATTTATTCAGGAGCATCGAGATGCCCTCCCAGGTGTCTTTGGCTCTGTTGGAATTGAACGGAGTTGGCTTCAGTGTTGAAGAGTGCGAAAGACAAAAGCACGTGATGCAAGCCAAACTGGCAGCGCTGGAATCTCAGGCTTACAACCTGGCTGGACACAGCTTCTCCCTCACCTGCATCGATGACATAGCACAGGTCTGTCACAGCCATGTTTTCTTACATTTCAAATTACTTTACATGGTAAAACATGAAATTTCCAAATGTATTTGTGCTGCTGCAGGTGTTGTTTTTAGAGCTCCATCTGCCTCCAAACGGTGACGTGGCCGGATCGAAAACTAAGAAGACTCTCGGCTACACGAGGAGAGGAGGTGGCCGAGTGCGACTTGGAAAGCAGTTCAGCACCACCAAGGTGAAACAGCTTTTTGCGTTACGTGAAATTCTCGCTGCTGCTTTGACTCGCTGTGTTTAAACTGAGTTGAAATCGTGTTGGCAGGACGTTCTGGAGAAGCTTCGCCCTCTGCACCCGCTGCCAGGTGTGATTCTGGAGTGGAGGCGGATCACTAACGCCTTGACCAAAGTGGTGTTCCCCCTGCAGAGGGAGAAGCAATACCATCCCACGCTGAGCATGGACAGGATATATCCCATCGCCCAGACACACACAGCCACAGGTAAAACACACACAAACACATTACATGCACCCGTCTTTGCTGTGCGTTTTCATGTAGACTTCTTTCATTCTGTCATCAGGTCGAGTGAGCTTCACTGAGCCCAACATACAGAATGTGCCCAAAGACTTTGAGATTGACATGCCCACGGTGGTGGGTGAGAGCCCACCTTCACGAGACAGCTGCCACATGGCCACCAAATCTGGGTAGGTCGACATCTCTTCAGGTCAAAGTTCACGTCCCCTGATCTATGAGAATGTGTTCTAAAGATCTTCTCAGGATTTAATGTCACTCGAAAGAAAGAATGAACTGATATAATGAGACGGTTTGCTCTCTGACAGAAAGAAGAGACGTTCTGCGGTTCCTTCAGCTGCAGCTGGCGGTGCAGAACGAGGCCCGGCCTTCTCCGTCAGCATGAGACATGCCTTCATACCTTTTTCAGGTTACTATCACGATATAGCTGATTTGTGCGGGTGATCACATCTCCCTGTTTTATCAGCGTGTTTGACTTTCTGCACTGTGCTGTAGGTGGGATGATTTTGGCAGCTGATTATTCCCAGCTGGAGCTGAGAGTGCTGGCTCACCTATCCAAAGATCAACGTCTTCTGCAGGTCAGTGGCTTAGATGCACAGAAAAAACGTCACAAACGTCAATAAAAAGGTTAAGAAATTATGAAACTGTTCGTCTCCAGGTGCTGAATGGAGGAGCAGACGTGTTTCGCTGCATCGCTGCCGAGTGGAAAAGTCTCGACCACGAGTCTGTGAATGACAGCCTCAGACAACAGGCAAAACAGGTACATCCAGACAGGAAGGAGGAGATGATAGATACACTGCGATGCTAATCTCACCTCTGTGTGCATGTGTTGGATTTTGCAGATTTGCTATGGCATTATCTACGGGATGGGAGCCAAGTCGTTAGGGGAACAAATGGGAGTGGAAGAGAATGACGCAGCCTGCTACATAGAGAGCTTCAAGGCCAGATACAAAGGTATACACACACTCACCTAAACTGCTGTCTGCGTGCACAAGTCTGTGGTACTATTTTACATCCTACATACACAAGTAGCTGTTCACAGTATAGTTTAACTTTATTTACTTATTTTGGAGTGTTTATATCTTTATTAAAGTTGTGAATCTTTTTAAAAAAAAATCTATAACAGAGGGTAAGTGTCCATACTCCACTGTCATTTAAATTAGCTATAGAGTCTAAAACTGTTTTGTGTACCAGGCTGTGAACATGTTTATTTCCGCTTTAACATGGGGACTTATGGTGACTGACTCACGTCTGGAGTCAGCCTCAAGTGGTCATTTTAGGAACTGCAGGTTTTGGCACTTCCATGTTGGCTTCTCTTCACAGCTGTGGAGGTTGCTGCTTGGTAAAGATGCTTTACATCCATGTCTCATCCTGTGTTTCAGGGATCAACGCTTTTCTTCGAGAAACTGTGAAGAACTGCATAAAGAACGGCTACGTTCAGACTCTGATGGGCCGCAGGAGATACTTACCCGGGATCACGAACAGCAATACACACGTCAAAGCACATGTAAGCATCTTTTTACATCAGAAAACATCAGGAGGTATTTGCAGGCTGTGCTCTGTGAATGTCTTTCTTCCTCCTTCAGGCAGAGCGTCAGGCTGTGAACACCACCGTGCAGGGTTCAGCAGCAGACATCGTTAAACTCGCCACCGTGAACATCCAGAAATGTCTGCGTAAAACATATCCCACAGCGCCGCTCTCTCACCAGCACACAGGTGACTTAAATCTTCTTTTTCCACCACATCTGTGTAAACGTGCAGAAAGACATCGCCACTGTATCATTTCTGAGTGTGTGATCATGTCTGATGATGTCAAACGGTGTCCGCTAATACAGCCAGCAATCACCGCAGAGCCGGGACGTCTCAACACAGAGGAGCTTACTTTGTCCTGCAGCTGCATGATGAGCTCATCTATGAAACCACAGAAGAAGACCTCATACAGGTATGGCAATTATATTTGGATCTTCTGTTGGTCTGTAGTAGTAGTAAAGGGAGGATACGAGAGAGCTTCATCTACCTGATTCCTCTGTTTCCTGTCAGGTTGCTCAGATAGTCAAGAGGGAGATGGAGTCAGCCGTAAAACTGTATGTAAAACTTAAGGCCAAAGTCAAGATTGGACCCAGCTGGGGCAACTTGCAGGACCTCGATATATAATATGAAGTTTTGGATGAAATGAAATACATTGTACTTAGTGTTTATACCATCATTTGTACTAAAATCTATATATTTTTTTAAATCACTACAATAATAATGACATGTAAGATAACCCAGAGCTCTAAATGAACTGTAGAATGTGTAATTATTTATGTATTATTCTATTTTCTGATGTACAGTGTCACAAGTTGTACATTTGTCATGAGATTTTATGAAAGATGATATCCTATAATATGAAATAACTTATTTTTTGTGGCTGCAACAATTATTTTCATTATCAAACAATGTGATTTTTTACTCTATGAAATGTTAAAAAACTGAAACGCCCCTGAGCTGAAGTCCAAAACCAATTAAGAGGTGTTCAGTTTACAGTGAAATGTCGATTATTTTTGTCAGTCGTATCGTCGAATCATTTCAGACTGTGATGCATTAAAAACAAAAGACACAGAGCAGCTTTAGTCTAGAGGACATCCTGAAATCTCACATTTTTATTGGACCATTGGTTGATTGGTTGTCTGTCACAAGAACATACATCATCATCATCTTCATCATTCGTTAACACTGTTTTTGTTTTACACTTATGACATTCACTGCACGAGAAGTGTTGTCAGTATGATCGACTGTTTTTTTTTCTGTGCAAACCTCAACTGGTTACGGGGGAGAGAGAAAAAATAAACGTGGTCCAGGAAGCATTTTGTGACTTTAGTCTCAGTTGTTTTGAGGGCACAGATGACCTGTTCGTGCACTGCGGGCGGATCTTGATAACCTCGATACAAAGTTGAGATTTTTAAGTGATTCACATCGACTTTATTGCCAATTTAAGCCAGCGCAGATGATCTTACAGACCCTTTTCACAACGTTCAACTGGAACTAAATACAGCCAATTTACACCCCTGGATAAACCTTTTTAGGATGACTCGTGTTCATTATTGATTAACCAGTGCACCATGACTCAACAGAGCTCATCAACACAGGCTCAGTTTGACACAAAAAAAGTGACAAAAATAATGAGTAACAAGTAAATAAATACATGTCACAGACACACATCCATAAACAAATACAACAAATAGATCATGAACAGCAAAGACTTAAAAAAAAAAAAAAGAAAAAAGATGATTTAAAATAGGAGTGTGATCCCAGATGTTGGTACAGATGTCAAAAAAGGCCTTTTCTGTGTGTCAAACAGCCGCTGAACTCATGCCATTACATAATGAGGAACATATTGTTTACCCAAAGTGCTAACTGGTGTCAATGCCATCATTACCTTTAGTATTTACGGAGCTAGGTACGACTAGCAGCTACAATGAGTAGGTGGTTTTAGCCACAGTGATGAGTGCAACACGCGCATGCTGCGTCAACCGACTCTGGAGCAATGTGATAAAATTGCCGCTTCTGTGAAGCGCTGACGCTCGTCAGTATGTCAGTGATATATCCCCCCCAAAGCGTTGACGAACACGTGTGTCGCTCGGTAACGTTTGGATAACGTGATATAAGTGTGTTGTTATGAGGCAGTCAAAGTGATCATGAGAAGAGAACAATCATCTGCGGACACAATGATAATCAGAATCTTTGGTGGTTTTTTACGCCGTTGTCCACTGACCTTCTTGCACCTCTGAAAATTATACAACAAATATTGGCTTGACCGGTTTCTACAAGGGGAGATGACAGCAACAACTGGCAAATTCTGTGGTTGGCAATAGTTTCAAAGCCAATGAGACGACTCTGAGGAAGAAGAAGATGCGATGCCAACTCCAAAATGACATCAACGCCCCCAACTTGTCCTACTACCACCCCCCCTCACTCCTTTAGGGACTAGCAGACTTAAAACAGAAACAAGACTAACGGGGCCGTGTGTTGGGTGAATGCAGGTTTCTGTAAACATAGTTTTAGTCAGACTCACTGCCACAAACAGAAAAAAAAAGATTATTAATCAATTAAGGCATCGACACAGGCAGAGCTGTGCATTTCACCGGAGTAGAAAACAGAACAAAGAAAATATATGTACACAGGTACAGTTAAGTGCTACTCAAGCAGCCTCGTGTTCCACTGGCTAGATCTGCTCTGAAGTACAGGGGGCTCGGGCTGGGGCCAGGAGCTTTTTGCCCTTATCGGATAACATCCCCGAGGGAAAGCTCTTGGCCCTGGCCCGGATTATCGGGGTACAACAATTTACATGAAAGAAGTGAAGTAAGGACACATGAGGTTTGAGGACGACATCTAGGAACGTGTCAGGGCGTCTCTCCGTTGCGGCTGAAGTAGTACCTGACCGGAGGACCGGGTAGGTCGTCGTCTCCGTCTGCCTCTGGAGCAAATGACACGGTGAGGTCAACGTAGCGGCGGTCCACCGATGGCTTGATCAGTTTCTGCATCCTGCAGAGAGTCAGAGACAAAATTAAGTGTTCAGTTTAGACAAAAGATGAATAATTTCAGTGTGGAGGAGAGAAGATTAACTTATAGTGAAAGAAAACGGGAGCAAAGCCCAAGCAAATGTCCACAGGGCGGTGTAGTGATGAGAGGGATCATCTCTTAAACACTATATGACAAAAAAATCCACCCTGCTGAAGTGTAGTGACTTCCTACAATCTTTAGAGGTTCTGCTTTGAAACTCTGATTCCTGTTTGAGGAAAGGGCAAGCAGATTCTTCAGGAGACACTTACGTTAATTTCAGTCTCTTTGAATGTCCGGGCATCACAGGCACATAGAGCATCTTCACACCATGGACGACCATTGTGGGTTCAATGCCATATTTTTCCTGAAAAGACGAGAAAGAAATGTTGAAGATGGAAAAAAGGCTTTTTGCTAATAAAGTACAATACGAGTAAAAAAAAAAGTTTCTCACCCTCACTGCATTCATGAAGTCGGACAGAGTGAAGTCTTCGTGACCAAAGATAGTCCAACAGTCCCAGATGGAGAAGAAGATGTTGTCCCTGGGAAAGAAGTCATAGAACGGTCACATTTTTCTGTCAAACCTAACTTGAGGTATTTGATTTCCTTACAGCAGTGTGAGACTGAGACAGCGTATGCATGGCCTCACCTGATGAGCGTCCTTTTAACTGCAGCAGGCTCAGTGAGCACCACTACAGGGATGGCCAGGTTAAAGAAGCAGTTCTTGAAAGATTCAAACTCGTAAGCTCCGACCACCTTGATCAACTCAAGGGCCACCTGAATGCATCAAAACACACACAACTCAACATTATTGATTCATGTTATATCCATCTTAACACTACAAGTCCATCCATCCATCCAAAGTCTGCCATTTATCCGAGGCCAGGTCGTGGTGGCAAGGTAAGTAAGGTCGTCCCACTCCCCAACAGTGTTTACCAACTGCTCCTGAATGATCCTGGAATTCATAATCTGGATCTTCTGGATCTACTTCAGGGTGCCTGGAAAACCCCCAAAGGAAGGTGTTCAGATCAGATCCCCAAAGGAGCAGCAGCTCTACATCTAGATGTCTGAGCGCCTTAATCTCTCTCTATGTCTTAGCCCAGCTACTCTACCCAACTCTGTTTCAGCTGCTTGCATCCGTGATATACTTCTTGCAGTCACCACCCAAAGCTCATCACCACAAATGAGGGTTGGAACATAAATAAACTCAGAAAATCGAAAGCTTTGCATCCCTGCTCAGCTCCCTCTCTCACCACAATCTGATAAAACACCCACGTTACTGCTGACACCAAACCGATCCATCTGTCCATCTCACGCTCCATCTTATTGTCACTCATCATGAGCGAGACTCCAAGAAACTGGTACTCCTTTACTTGGGGCTGTAACTCACTCACAAAACCAGACCCTCAGACCTGAAGGACCCTGATCACGATCACTTCACAGTCAGCTGCCATAGTTTGTGCAGAAGGTCAAAGTCTGATGAAGGCAACAGAAGCTCATCATCTGCAAAGAGCAGAGATTCTGAGGCCCTGAAATCAGACGCTCTCCTCCACCCTGCATCTGAAGACCCTTGAAAATCAAGTCACCAAGTTCGCAAAACACATGACCCTGCAGGGGTAAAGAGCTAATCTACTATTCCAGGACCAAGACTGGATGTAGCTCCTCCTGGAGGTTCTTTGACGTACACAATCATCCAGAGCCTCCTTTCCATCACCCTGACATAAAGCTGAGCACTGTGATACTACGATAACTGGAGCATACCAACCCTGTCTGCCACTGCAAGGGGACTATTTCCTGAATGCAAGGTCCAAAATTTAGATGCCAATAGCAGGTAAACTGAGAAAACTTACCAGCCAATTACAGGCCATGAAACTGCATCATGCATCATGTTGACGTCATGATAGGTATGGTGGACAGTGTGGGTAATATTAGCTCAGCTGGGTACCCAAATATTTTTTCCACAAAACCCCAAATTTACCTGTATTTGGCACTTGGTGGGTGATAATGTTGGACCCTGTCTGTCTGAGCATAGTCCTGTGAGCTCTCCATTTACAGGGACAGATATTAGAGTCGTGTGCATTGTCGAGTCTAAACAGATAAGTACTGACGGCGTTTAAAAAACATCAGTGTTTAGAAACATTTCAAACTGTTCTCACCAGTCCAGCCACAGCAGCTGTCGCCGTGGCGATAGCGGGGATGATCTTGCCGGCGATACGTTTGGTCTTGAGTCTGTCAGCTGGCTCGATGGAGTACATCATGGCTCTCAGAGCAGACGCCGATGCCACGAAGTCCATGTGGCCGTTGCTATCGTCGTCCTTTTCAAACTGCAGCGGACTCAACTGTAACCTGTCTACACGTGAACGCACAGACAACATCGCTAATTATTAAAAGCAGTTTCACAGTGTTTGCAGTCGGCTAACTATTCACACCTTTAATGGATGTAACTCAACACCACTCTGGGTTTCAGATTTCAAATCTAGCAGTCATCATTCACAAAGAGTTTTTCTTCAGCTGCCAACCTGCTGTGACGCTGTCAGTAGCAATGGCCTGCTCCAGCTGTGTGATGGCCTCCCTCTCCTCTTCGCTGCTCAGAGGCATCTTTATCTGATCTGGCTTCCTTGCCGTCTCGTCCGTCTCTATACACTGAGGAGAGACAGATCCACAACAATCAACAAGATTAGGACTCTTTTACACTCTGATGGAAATCAAAGACGGAGATGGACAAGCTCACTTTCTGTGAGGGCCTGTACTCGGGAATCTTGACATCTGAGAGAATCCTGGTCACCACCTCTTCAGAGAGATCCTGAGAAAGAAGGCAAAGTCCAGTTAGTCAGTGTGTGTAAGTGTGTGTGTGTTTAAGGGAGTGTATGCATGAGTGTACATGACCTACTTTTTCTGAATAAGGGATATTATAAATCCCTGCGAAGAGCCGGGCAGTGCTGACAATGAAAGTGAAGTGCCTGATGGAGAGAGAGTTTGGCAAGCTTAGATATGAAACATGCAATACAAGGAAGGCTTGAACTGTAATATAAGAGTGTACTCACAAAGAGTCTTTCAAGTCAAAATCTAAAGGTGTTGGAGGTCTTTTTGGGGACTGCCAAAACAAACCTAAGGAAGAGAAGAAGAATTCATGAAATTATTTGATTCGTTGTTTAATAATTTGATAAATTTATAGGTGTGTTTGAGAAAAACTTACTTCCATCTTTTAACCTCGTGTCCAGTGGGAAAGAGTGCAAGAGTTGTAGTGCCTGCATAAAAACATCAAGCGGAGCATCAACACACAGATGCAGAACATACAATTTATTTAATGAGCATTTATTTTCAGGAGGAGACTCGTTACCTTTCTCTTGAAATACTTTTCAAATTTCAGACGGGCGACAGCGATGCACTGTTCCCAGTGGCTAGGCCGTCTGCTCAGCAGCTTAATGACCTGGAATGACCCCTCCAGACTTTCCCCTGCCTGCATCCTCTACACACACACAAACACACACACACACACTTTTTTATTAAGTATTTCATTACTGACACATATCAACATAAATGCTACGTATAAATCAGAGCAACACATTTCTTACCTGCAGCACCACTTCAGCCGAGGGGTGAGTCTGCCAGAACGAGTTGTACATGGAGGGCTTGTGGACAAACGCATTCTCAAACTAGACAAAGAAAAATAATAATTTAGGAGAGTGCACTGACAAATACAGTGGAAAAAAAAGACAGTTGTTGGGTTTGCAAGCAGACTCACTTTGTCTCTGGCCCACTGAATGGTGTGCTCTATAACAGAAGGGAAAGACTTGAGAGTGCAGAATGGGATCTCCTCTTCTGGGGGGTCCCTCTGGTTAGCAAAGGACAGGAGATATTTAGGAGCGCTGAAAAGACTAAAGCACGTGTCCACGAAGGAGGTCTGAGACTGAAATAATGCAGGGAACTGAGGAACTCTCACACATACTCACATGGCTATTGTAAGACTCTGTCAAATTTGGCACAATGATTTCTGTGTGTCCTTTAGTTCCCATGGTGCCAGAGTCCAGGAGGGCTCTCTGATTGGATAAACAGCGGCTGAAATATAAATACACGCAGAAACACAAAATCAGCTGTTGACCAAATGAGTAAATGTTTCATGAAACACTTTCCCAGATTCTACATTCACATCATAAACATGCCCTCTCTACGTTTATGATGAAGGGTGGGAGTATTTGCACCGACCTGTCTACATATCTCCGAGCCTCCACGTTGTCCAGCGCAGTGACCACTAGGTTCAGTCGGGAGTAGAAGGAGTCATTGTAGATGCTCTCAGTAGCTGGACTCACCTTGTTGAGGTGAGCGTCCACCTGCAGGTCGGGGTTGATATCGCGAGTGGCTTCTGCTGCTGTTGTGCTCTTCGGTTTCTGGGACAAAGAACAGACCAGACGAGGAAAGGGTGTGAATATCTGTGTGGTCAAGACTATTTTTAACTCGGATTGTACTCCGAGTGCTTTAGAGTGTCACTCTGACTCCATGTTTTTTTATTTTCTTACATAACACAGCTGCACAGCAGAAGAAACATTTCAGCAACTAATAAAAGAGAGATTTGGTTGCAGACCAACAGCGTTACGCTGAGGTCGTCTACATAAGCCAAGGTTACAGAAAAGAACCACAAATGCGAGGTGAGAAGGGGGGAGGAAAGGGGGGGGCATCTGTTCACCTGTATATGATGCGGTCTGAAGAGAAACTGACGATTGAGGTTGGACTTCTCTATAAGGTCTGGGTCTGTGATGCATACCTGAAAATGGACAGATGCAAGGTGTCTCTGAATACAATGAAATATCTTGCAGTGCAAGAAGAAACAGAGCAGAGGAAACACAGAAAGATCGCCCACCTCTCCTGAACTACTGGCCAATCCCACTCCAAGCAGGGCAAAGTTTTTCAGCATCTCACAGCCTATGGCACCGCAGCCCACCTGAAGAGACATCGTAGGTTTAAAATGGACATAAAAATAATTAAAGAAAGCAAGGAAGAGGCCTCTGTGCTGCACAGTCCTCACCATGAAGACCCTGAGCTTGTGCAGTTCTAGACACATTGATTCACCAATACAAGCTCGTAGTCCATCGTAGCGATCGCCCCTTGGGAAAAACTCCTCAGCAGAAACAGACTGAAGTGGCCTGACGACCTCGATGGCATCAAGATAAAACTGAACACGGGAGAAACAGAGAGGGAGATGAAATTAACTGCCAAAAAAAGGTAACGTATTAAAGTTAAAGCGAGCACAAATTGAGTGACCTACCCATTGCTGCAGCGGTGCAAACTTCCCTGTGATGGCCTTAAGAACTTCCTGGCTGGCTAGACCTCCTACAGCTGCTGCTAACGGGGGAAGAGTTCCCCTTGCTGTTCTTGACAGACAGCGCACCAACTCAGTATTCACAGAAGCCTGGAAGGATGGAGAGAGCGGAGCAAAAGAAAAAGAGATGTTAGAGCGTGTGTGTGTGCAGTCATCTGTCAAAGAGGTATACGTGCATCTTTGCAGGTTCAAGAGAATGAAAACACGAGGGATGAAAAAAAAAAGCTCACTTTGTTCCTGAGAGTTGCATTCACTTCTTCGGTTAGCTTCAGTAAAACCTCAGCATCCTGTAAACACCTGATGGCATCAAAGTGAAACTGCTCAAAACTGAATGTGTCACACCACAAAATGACATCCTCAGGTACTGATGGGAGTTACAGAAAGTAGAAAAGTTATAAAACATTTTGTTTACCCGATGTTAGGAAGTCTACTGTGCTGCTCCTGGAAGGTGTCCAGAGCCAGCATGGCGGCATGGATCTGTAGCGGGGCCTGATGGGTAGATTTTGATGTGAGGAATCTGTTTGGTTAAACTCAAACAAAAACAACCAGGTGTTTCTGAACTGAAGCCTGGACCATACAGCAAGGATGACTGATAACTACCTGTTTGATATCTGGGTTAATCATTGATCATTGATAAGGTGCGTCAGAAAGCTGGTTATCATGAACCAGGAAAAAAGGAATAAGCACTAAGAAGCTAAGTGAGTTCACTGTTCTGTACATGTACGGCTCCTGGAGGTATGAAACCTGATTAATTAGTTGTTTTTATCCAATCCAGTCTTCACCTGCTTCACCAGTTATTGCTTTCTGTTGATGTACTGTAGTAAAGCTTTGCTGCAGAACTGGGTTACGTTTGCTTCAAACTCTCACCTCTGGTTTACTCAAGTCTGGAATCAAGACCTGAGGATCACACAACTGTCTCTCCATTGTCTCCTGAAACACAGAGATGGAAAACTTCAGTGTGACACACACACACACCAAAAAATGTTTATTGTTTATTCAAGTTAAATATTTCTGACTAGTTAACTTACAAAATTGTACGTCTTGGGGGTTTTCACCAGAACAAAGAAACCTCCATGTGCATATGGTTGTAGTTGGGACGTGTCTCCTATTGCAAAACTGTGAGGGGAGAGGACTAATAACACAAACACACACACACAAATCACTTAGATTAGATGATGGACAAGTAAATATCTTGGAATAGTTAAAAATAACTGTCCCAGTATGTTATAAACAGAGTTTTTCATAAGACATATGTGCTGCTGTGATGCAAGTAATAATAGACTTGCATTAAACATCAATTAAAAACATCAAATAGACTGACTGACAGAAATAATACCTGAAACCTGTTGCGCGGTGCCGTTGAGTTCCACCATGCCGTTGACCTCTCTGAAGACAACGCTCTGGCCTGTCTGTAGGCCATGTGGTTGGTTGTCCATGCAGGTTACCACCCCAGGATTGTCCTGCACGGTCAAAAGGAAACAGACTGTCTTTGTGTGTGCTCATATTTCCAAAAGATGAATGTGAGAAATCCAGCTCACACACAGAAATGTAGCTCAGTATTACATTCAATAATTAAAGTCTGATAGGATGAAATAAATTCTCTCCAGTTGGAAATGCTTATCCGATGTCTGAAATGTTCAGCCTACCTGAGTGATAGTCTGGATGAAAATCTCCTTGGGCTCCTCTCCGGTGGGATCTGACACCTCAAACTCTTCTCCAAAATCACAAAACACTCGCAGACAGATGCCGTACGCATCACAGCCAATGAACTGGCAAAGACACAAGGTAAACACTTTGGTTAATATTTGACTGTAATGTATAGAAGACACAGTTTAGCTAATGCTCCGTAATGTATAACCACTACGGGGACTGTGGACTTACTCTGATGGGGGGTAGCTGCGAGTGACAGAACTCATTGACTCTCTTCTGTAGGCTCAGTCTGGCTTCAGTCAAAATCACACACTAAAGGAGAGAGGAGAGACAGTGAATGTCACCTGCAGTCTGCAGACTCCAGAGTAGAAAATAAGCCAGTTCTATGTTCTTTTATGTATTTTTAAACACATGTGCACCATCCTGAAAGATCGGTCAAATCCTAACAGATATTGTGGCTGTTACAGCCTTTAAAATTTTGACCTGTGGCTTTCCCACCGCCTGAGAGAGAAGCAGAGGAACACGTAAGCATTTAGATCTACAGAAGAAACCTCTTCCACCATGACATCTTGTCACCAGAGGAAACCCAAGCTCGTCACACCCTCTGTTCTTCATAAAAGAGTAAACAACAAACTTTGCAGCCGCCTTACAAGAGAGTGAGAGAGTTGGGCGTTTTCATACTTTAATGCAAGACACAACACTAACTTCTAATCATCACAGGGACTGCAGGACAACTGATTTACTGAGACAATGCGAGCAGGTTGGTGACAAACCTTACCTGATACTTTCTGAGGAAGCTGAGATCAGTGTTGTCATCCAGAGCAGAGGAAGACATATCGACATGGACATACGGGTTCAACTCTGCGACCCGGGGGCACACTGCCTCCACCCTGTGGCGGAAAAGTAAAAAGAGGGTGGATGAGAATGGGTAAGAAACTACAACAAGAGTTTACACATGTGGATCGCAGGATAAGAGTGAGTAAAGTCTGATGTTTTACCTCCTCCTCTGGCTCAACACGTCATCTTTACGGATAAAGAAGTTGGAGCCCAGATCCCAGGTCTCACATTGCTTTGTATCATGAAGGGTGACCGCCTGTACACACACATGCACAGACATACATATAGCTATAAGAAGACAGACTCTCAACACACACACTGCATTTAAACATTATATACAAGCATGGCGTTGTCAATCATGATATTTAGTGAGAGTCCATACCTTCACACCAGCCAGGACAATATTCTTTGCTGTGAAAAGTAGATTAGTGTCAAAATTATATTATAAGATAACTCAAGTTTTAACATGCATTTTATCCAAAATACACACACACACACACACACTTGAAAGATGGTGCAGTGAACGGCAGCCACACATAGAGGCACCCTGGGAGCAGTTAGGGGTTCGGTGCCTTGTTCAAGGCCACCTCGGCAGTGCCCGGGAGGTGAACTGGCTCCTCTCCAGCTACCAGTCCGCCATACCCGCCCTCCATACCTGAACTGGCCACCCAAGCCAAATCCCCACAGACTGAGCTAAGATCATCTAAAATGCACAAGGCACAGCTCCTGCAATGAGGTAATATTCAGCTTACCTATCTCAATTCCCAGTCCTCCCATTCCACTGAGAAAGACTGAGGACTGGGCCATCTGGTGCATAGCACTGTCTCCCAGCACATATCGCTGGCGGCTGGACAGAGGAAGAAAGAAAGAAAGAAAGAAAGAAAGAAAGAAAGAAAGAAAGAAAGAAAGGAAGGAAGGAAGGAAGTGTGAGAGGAAATGTGAACACCACGAGTGCAGCAACTGTACTGACTGTAGTATGAAGCTGACAGCTCTGTTATTTGCCATGTTATGTGTAGCTTCAGGTGTGCAGCAGCCAGGTGATAAAAAGGCTGGAACTTACCTGTAAAGAGAGTCGTCAATCTCCATCGAGTCTGCAGCCATGCCGGGAGGGGAAAGAGGGGGAGGAAATCAACTGTCTGAGATAAAGACTACACCTGTAGACACATAAAAACACAGACAGGGGTCTGAAACGTTTTGTTTGTTGGCGGCTATTGACCTAAAAAAAAAAAAAAAAAACAACGCCCTGCCCTGAATTAGCTCAAAGGCTAACTTACTATCAAAGCCAGCTGACTGTAGTTATCAGCAACGACTTGGCTAACATAAAGTGACTCTCATGAGCCAATAAAGTGTGCCAAAGATTACAGCTAGTGTAATAAAAGCTGCTTCATGTATGGAGAGCTACAGCGTTAGCAGCTACAGCTAGCCTTAGCACTGAGAGGGAGCCGGTGGCGAGGACACTTTGTCATAAACTCGTTTAAAAAGTGATGACACGCACGTTAGGCTACAAATAACCCCGCGGAGATGACGGCAGGTTCTAGTTCTTTATAACCCTGTTGATAAATGTGAGCAATTCGCTGTGAATGTTGTTAAATTTCAGAGAAATAATCAGACGTAGCTAACCTGTCAGTCTGCGCGACGACGAGCTGTGGCGAATGAATGGCTGTGACTGGTTAAAAACTTGGAGTGTTTCCGGGCTACCGCGGTCACATGACCAAAGGTCATCCAATAGGATGAGGCAGTGTTTTTCAAGGACTACATTTGTGATAAAAAATGTAGTTCAAAACAATTATTTAGATGTTAAATGTCAAATATTATTGTTGTTTTATTATTTTAGAACATAAATTAGCGAATTCACTCATCGGTTCCTCACATAACTTCTCTTTAGGGACTTTAGTTTATGTTATACACCTAAAAACAAAAGACAAATGAAAACAAAAACAGAGGTGACGTGTTACAAGATGAATAATATTAACTGATATTTGTACAGTTTTTGAGATATACCACAGAAAAGGTTGCCAGATATTAAAAATTAAATAATAATAATTCTAACAATAATAATGAATAATTTGGATTGAAGTGAATCAGCCACTAAGCAAGTGTCTCTTTTATTTTTAGGATAATTTAGTTCACTTCAATTCAATTTTATTTATACAGTGCAGTACAGTGCAGTACAGTATTCTTAACAGAAGGTATCTCATAACATTTTCCATATATATCCATATAATGTTATTCACAGAGACCCACCGTGAACAAGCACTTGGCGACAGTGGCAGGAAGGAAAAACTTCCTTCTAACAGGCAGATCTATTAGAACAGTACAGACAGTGACGGTTGGTAAGTAAGTTTTATTCATAAATTACATAACTAACCATGATGTATTGTTTTTAAGAACACTATTGATAAGTGTCAGAATCAAGATACTAAAAAACTATTTCAGCCTTTTAAAAAATATATGCAGTTTTTCCCTGTGATGAACCGCTGCGACCAGCTGGGACCAGCTCCAGCCCCTGTGATCCTGAGAAGAATGAGTGGTTATAGAAAGTGGATGAATGGATGATCAGTTTTGCAAACTTTCTTAATTTTTAATCTTCTTCAGTTTTTGTTAAATTTTAGTTCACTCAGCTGTTTGACCTGTGGCAAGCATTATTTTGGAAAATGTATGTATGAAACTTCTTTTGGGAAAGTGAAGCAGGACTGCTGAACCGGCTCGAACCAGAGACAGAACAGAAAATACAAAACAGGGTTTGGGTCCTGCAGTGTTTAAAGAACCAAAGGTCAACAGACGAGTGAAACATTTACATCCCACTGACGACACGACAAATTAGGGAAAACAAGTCCACTGCTGTCTTTAATACATTTGTGCAATTTGTTTTTGTGATTGTGTTAGTGTGTGTGAGAGAAAAAGAGCTTGTGTATCTATATTTTAAATTCCACTTTTGCTTGAAATCACCTAAAATTTCACTTCAATCCTGAAGCCAGACAAGATTTGAATCCCAGACACCCTCCCTCTAATCATATTGGCCAAAGACACACACAGGAACCTCCCCCTGAACCAGAGCCAAAGCCATGCACATGCACACAGCAGACTCCAAAGTACCACTCTCACCTCTCGGACACCTGCCCACAGATTCACTCTCTCCTGGCAATGTGGTGCAGTCGTATGGCACTGCGTAGGCTCCAGCGGATCGCTGTTGCACCTTTGAATATCACCGGGGGTCTAACGAGCAACGTGCAGAGGGAGATGTCGACCTTGCCGCGGGTGTATGTCACCAGACAGATCCCACCTGAAGGCCTGAAGATCCTGCGTGAATCTGGACAGTGAGTCATAGTGTCCTAAAAGTTTATATAGGACATCTTATATGATGAATTAATTGCATCTTGTAGCTGATTTGACTGGGATATTATTCTGAATTTGAGGTGTCTGCTTTGTACAGTTCATCATTTACTTTGAGTAAACAGGGCTGCTAATGTTTGCCCTTAGGTTAGTCAGATAAGACTGGTAGCCTAAAGGGTATTCCCCCATACCATGCTTGAAAAAATGTCTGAGTGCACCTTTAAAGTGCTTCTATGAAGGCCTGCAGCACATGTGACATAGCTTGAGATAGCGGTATATCTTAGTGGGAGCTTTAACTGAACCTCTAACAGCCAGTGAACTCCCTTCTGTCCCGGTTTCGGCTTTCCCAGGGTGCAGTTTGAGCTGTGGGACTCGGATGATGTCCCCGTGCCCAGGAAGGAGCTGCTTCAGAAGGTCAAAGGTGTTGATGGTCTGGTCTGCGTGCTGACAGAGAAGATTGATGCAGAGTTGTTGGATGCTGCAGGTCTGAGGACAGTCTTTGAGTCAGCTGAATGACGAATGCAATGAATCCCCCTCTTATATGTGCGTATTTGTACTCCTGCAGGTCCAAACCTGAAGGTCCTCAGTACCATGTCGGTGGGTTTTGACCACCTCTCGTTGGAGGAGCTGAAGAAAAGGTGATTCCTATCTTTCTATTTCTCTCATTAAAGTGTTGCTTTGTGTGTGCAGTAACATGTTGTAATATTGACTTTCCCTCAGAGGGATCCGTGTGGGTTACACCCCCGATGTTCTGACAGATGCTGTGGCTGAGCTGACCGTGGCTCTGCTGCTCACAACCTCCAGGAGGCTCATAGAGGCCACGCATGAAGCCAAGACGTAATGCTACACACACATACATACGATTTTCTTCTCTTTCTTTGGATCAAAGGTTAAATACATCTCTCTCTCTCTCTCTCTCTCTCTCTCTCTCTCTCTCTCTCTCTCTTGTGTCAGTGGTGGTTGGGGCACATGGCGAACTCTGTGGCTGTGTGGACATGAGCTGGCCAACAGCACTGTGGGTATTCTGGGCCTGGGAAGGATTGGTGAGCATACAGTATCTGAAACACTATGTAACAGAGTTAAAAATGCACTTTTCTGGGCCTACCGGGTTTCCGTAGCTATTCACTGTGCTATTTTGGAGTGTTAATGGTGCAGATGCGCAGAGAAAAAAGGTTTTCCTGTCTTCTGTGGGAGAATAAATGCTGGAACACAACGTGCACATCAGTTCATCATCCAAGCTGCCATTTCTGTAAATCTTACAGGCTGTCTTTGTGCTCTAAGGTGTTGCTATCGCTGAGCGTCTGGCACCTTTCAAAGTAAAGAAGTTCATCTACACAGACGTGGCCCCCAGGCCCGAGCTGGCCAGCATCATCAATGCAGAGTATGGTGAGGACTCATGGTCACTGAGACGTCTCCTGACAGCTTTTTAGATTGTTATAATTAATGCAACATTTTATTTTAATGTGATAACATAAGTGGCACTGTCTCTCGGTCTAGTCTCTTTCGATGAACTGGCAAAGCAGTCCGATTTCCTGTCTGTGTGCTGCGCTTTAACACCGGAAACAAAGGAGATCTGCAACAAAAACCTCTTCTCCAAGATGAAAAACACCTCCATCTTTATCAACACGAGCCGGTACCTTTAACTTAAACACAAACACGCACTTTGAATCACTTTAACACATGTTGCATGATGAAATCCTCAACTAAGTGAGACAAGCACTAATCTGATCATGAGGACAACATCTGAACTGTGTGTGTGTCTATAATTCTGGTCTTTGTGTTGTGTCAGAGGTGGCGTGGTGAACCAGGAGGACCTGTACGAGGCTCTGTCCACTGGGCAGATTGCAGGAGCTGGGTTAGACGTCACTGTTCCCGAGCCCCTGCCCACAAACCACCCACTCTTCACCCTCAAAAACTGCGGTGAGTGCGTCAGACTTCTAATAGAAAAAGGCAAACATATTATCACTAAGCTCAGTCTCACTGTCTATCTTTTTAAACTCTCTCCTCCCGCAGTGATTCTCCCACATATTGCTAGCGCCTCCTACACTACCCGTAATGCCATGTCCGCCCTGGCAGCGAACAACCTCCTCCTCGGCCTGCGGGGTGAGCCGATGATCAAAGAACTCAAACTGTGAGAGGGGACTGGTTCTAGTCTGACAACTGGACCACCAGTTTAACTTTAGAGGACTCAAATTAAACCAGGATGTTAAGTTTGTATCATAACATTAAACTTTTTGGCTCATTCTTGTATGATCTCTGTGCCGTTTCAGGTCATATTTCATAAAAATATCACCAACAACAAAACTGAATTTCATCGTTTTTTTTTTTTATTCAGTCTATACACCAACTGAACATACTATACAATCTTCATATCCTTCAACAGTAAAGAGACAAACATTTAGTCCTCTCGTGATTACACTATGTTAGTTATACAGAAATTTCAAAAAAAAAGCCCAGCTTTTCAAGCTAGAGGGCATAAGGCAATGACTCATCATCAATTTAGGCCTTTTTGTATATAGTTTGACATTTTGGCATATTCATACAGGGGTCATACAATCAGTGCATTTCTTTCAGAGATTCACATTTTTATGCGACAGCACCATGACAATCCTTTAGAAGCCACTCTGTGAGATGTGGAAGCCACTTTGGACTCAACAGCAGGAGGATATCCCAGCTACCTCTTTACAGAGTACACAACGATTTGAGATTCATCATTTTTAAGTCTGTGGCCGAGCTTAAACGACTTCACCGACGGTCCGAAAGTGTCAAGAATTACAGGGCGAACGGTCGGTTAGCTTATGTTTACAGGGGGAAACGTCCAACAAGGCAAGTATTCTTCTGTAGTATCACAAATCAAGATTATCCATCAACGTGTGAACATGTACAGCCTAGCAGTGTGATGACTCTACAGTGCGATAAGGTGCCAACTAGAAATAGAAGCGATGACCGTGGCGTGTTTCTCAGCGACAGTGTAGGCGACACGATACAGCAAGCAACAAAGTATACAAAAAGGCAGACAAGTGTTATTTTTTTTCCATTTTGGTTCACTAAAACAGAACTCTACGACACTGCATGGACACGGATTTCAATTAACCGACTGTCTGCTAACGAAGCTGCTCTTATGTACAAACAGCAGGAAGTCAGGGTTGATATAAAAGTTATTTTCTATGAGCTTCAAAATTAGATTCATTCTCTTATTGAATCTTACGTCACTCGAAACATACAGTAGCTGTAAAACTTACAGTACATGACAGATTCAACAAGTTACAGGTAGACGTTAAAATACAGTTACATACAGTATATTAAAAAAAACAGCTAAAACTCCTGAAATTAACATAAAAAATGACAGGAGACCCTATAAAATGTTTTAATTTCCCACCATTATAGATCACCTGCTACAACCCTCAGCTCGCAAACTCGTCCTGACGCGATGTAACAGAAGGAGAGCTGGTAGAGTTTGATAATCGCGACACGGCAACGTTTTCACAACGTTCAACATTCGAGTAAACATATCAGTTACATAAAAAAAAAAAAGATGATTTGTCGAAGTGCTTTCGTAACGGATGCAACATCAGATGTACAAAGCACTGATATCAAGTACAGTAACAAACTTATACAAATGTTTTGTTCTTCATGAGTTATTTCGTCTCTTCTCTGAGAGAAAAAAAATGATGAAGTCAACCACGAATGTGCAATATTTTACAACTTCATTGCCCTTTTCATCAACACACGAGAACACCAGCGAGCAGGGAAACGTAGCTGATGTGTGGACGGTCGGTAAACCGAACCTTTTGTGGTCATTCCCAGTGAATAACCGATAAGAAGGGAAAGTCACTCGGTGTTGTATCTTATACAAATCACAACAAACTGCAGGTTTTGCACATCATGACTCAGAATAAGGTGCATTTCTTCTTGGGAAGCTGATATTTAGGTATTAAAATGACATTTTAACGCAATATTCAATCAATATTTTGGAATGCAGATTTCTTTTCTGCTTTTAACACAAAGTTGATGCAGGTTGACGCTCGTCTCTTCATCACTGCTGTCCTAGACAACAGAGCTTAATCCTAAGGTTAATATTCCTGCCTGGCAATCGCTAATTGAGGCAACAAGTTGATTTAAAAAGGTTTCCATTTCTCTGAAGCTTGTATTTGACAAACTACAGGTAGAAATGTTTCAAAGCGAGACATGCATTCGTGTAATCTCGTGAGGTGAAGGCCCCGTCAGTGCAAACTGAATTATCTTGAGAATTTTAAGAATTATGGATCAACAGCTGTTATTTATTTCTGGCACCCAAACTGAATCTGAATCCACAATCTTTACGTGCCCTCGCGCAGAACGAGGCACAGACAATACGCACAGTTACTCGACAGTCGGGATGCTGCTACATGTTTTTACAAATGTGCAATGAAAGATCTACACATAACGACACAAATTACAGATGCTCATCGTCAAGGGATCGCCTCGACAGATTTAAACTTCACTTAACGAGAGCGCCCACATGATTCCTTTTAGAAACGCAAAGACTGACCCGGGACCTGTACTGACGCTTTGAACAGTGTTTATCTGCCACTCTGAGGTCTTTCAGGTAACTTTTACGGACATGACAGTGTGGGTTCCTCCTGGAAAATAAAATGTATGATTACATTATCGTCCCTGTCTTTGGTCTGCGATCAGGACTGGTTAGTTTGGACAGAACATCTGTAACAGCTTAAAAAAAAATTAAAATTCCCATCACTGATTCCTAATCCTGTCAGCCGCGCTCTGCTCCGCTTTGATGCAGTAACGTCGGGCTTACAGCAGAGCGTTGGACATGTTACTGTTCTGCCAGCGCAGGCAGGTGGTCTTGGAATGCTTGTATAGGTGAGACGACTGACTGAAACGCTTCCCACACTTGAGGCATGCGTAGGGTTTCTCCCCTGTGTGGACTCGGATGTGTTTCTTGCAGTCCGTCAGGGTGAGGAAGGTTTTGCAGCAGATTTTACAGGCGTATTTCCGAGCTCCCTCGACCACCAAGACGTTGTGCTCCGACAGAGCCTTCTTGCACTTGGACAGGACGTCGGCCGAAGCTCGTGTCAGCTGAGGCGGGAGGGAGGTGGGCCTGCCACTGTTCATCTCATACCCGCCGCTCTTGTTTAGAAGCAGAGGACTCGCCATGCTCGAGGAGGAAGAGGCGGCGTCCTGGAGAACGCCGCTCACCCCTTCCTCTCCTCCCATGCTGTTGGCCATCTTTGGAGCGATACGTCTGTAACCTGGGTAACCCAGAGCAGAAGCTGTCGCTCCTCCTGCCCCTCGTGAGGGTCGCCCCAGGGAGTGAAGCCCCAGACTGGAGCGCTGGAAGTCCAAACCAAAGGGATCTACTCCTCCACGCCCTCCACTTCCATTTCCTGCGCTTCCTCTCGGGCTCCCTAAACCATCATGCAGGGGGCGGAGGAATAAAGAATCAGCTTGTAGGTTGTCTCCAAAACCATTGCGACTGTCACCACCGAGCGGACCCGACTGTAGAAGAGAGGAAGAGGCAGAGCCGGACGGCCCAGGAGCTTCCTGTCTGAGCAGGAAGTGATGTGCTACTGCATCACCAGTTGTCGTGTTGGGAAGATCATCCTCTCCAGTAACCAATCCAGCTCCGCTGCTTCCATAATCCTTCGGACTGAGGAAGCTAGAAATACTAAAACCAGGTTTGCCGCCCAGTCCGTTATTACACCCGAAACCTCCTCCGACCCCGGCGCCTGCTCCCATGCTGCTCTTGAGGAGGAGCTGCTCTCTGGGCTGCAGCAGAGAGTCGGAGCTGGGTTGGGGTTCAGATGTGACGCTGCGGTCGCTGCTCTCCGGGCTCAGCTCCGCCTTCTCCTCCTCCTCCTGACCTCCGGGCTCAGCCCGGTCGCTGCCTTCGGCCTGCGATGTCACGTCGCTGATTTCATCGGTCGGCTCGGGCGAACTCAGCGGCTCTCGTTTAACCACCACCTACGGAAAGGCAAAGGAGGAGATCAAGGAGCATGCCAGCTACACTAGTGCTGCATGATGTGCATGTGTGTTAAATACTTCTGTGAATGTCAGCGAGCCGCATTCAAGATCTGCTTAAACAGACTTAGAGTTAGGGTATCTGGCTTTATTGAGGCCGCTGCTCGCTCACTCTCATTCACTGTCTATGTCTCTAGACCAATGCTCGCTCTCTCTGGGAGAGACTATGGACTATGATTCGACGTGTTTCATCTTTATTCTCTCTAATATTTATCCAGGGATTGGATATCAAGACACTGTGGTGGCATAGAGGAAGTGGAGGAGAGGAGGATGTTAGCAAAACTGACATCCATCTATGAACAGCTCCTCTCACCTCCTCTTAAACAGCTCCTTCAGCAACAGGCTGCTACTCCACCCATGTAAGAAGGAGCCTTAACACTGTGCTTCATTCCAACAGCTGTCAGACGCTTTAACACCAGCATGACTTCATGACTTTCTTCTATAGATTTATGATTCATGACAAGTGAACTTCCCCGGTGTGGGATCTATCTTATCTTATGTGGTCTTAAATTTTCCCAACTTGTTAGTAAAATTCTCACCCTGTGACAGGAGCCTCAGGGTCTTTATGCATGTCTCTATCTGGAGGATCATGCTGTTTCACCTGACAGCGTACCATTGCTACACTACATTAGTACACTGTAATATTCTTTTGTCAGTCTCCATGACTGACTGCTTCCCACTTAAGTCTTGAGCTGCTTTGCTGTGGCATAATGTATTTTAGCATCAGCAACTGTTTCTGACACCGTATGTCTCTGAGGACACAAAACGGGCAGCTGTATTAATATTGTAATACAGCTGCCAACTCTGCTTCGGGTGCACGACTACTGACGCTGTTAAATTTATTCGGGGTTTTCAACAGCAGCACTTGAAGCTTCCTTTTATTATCAGGTAACATGAAGCCGAATATACAGAAATTTAAGAGCGTACACTATCCTGATGGTGACCTTCAAAAATATGCAGCTACTTGTGAACTGTAGACGCATTTATCAGGTTGAAATAGTGAATTTTTCAACAAAAAATTAAGGATACAAATATGAAACTTTTGATGCTTCTTTGTCACAAACAACAAATCCTGCCACATCTTTACCTTCTGTTCTTCGGCCTCCTCCTCCTCTGTCCCTGATTTAATCTTCACCCCTGCCATGCTGTCCTGGTGGTCCTGGTCTTCCATGTCTTCCTCTTTGCTCACCCCTCCCTGCATTCTCCCCAAGTCCTCCCCCTCGCAGTGCCCGCTGTCCGACTGGCTGGGCATCTGAGGATCATCTTGCGACACGCCGACTAAACCTGTGATTGCATCCAGTTTCGACTCATCCCCCATCTTGTGGGAGTCTGGGGAGAGCAGCGCTCCTTCCTCTCGCTCGGCGTTCACCCCTCCTTCACCTAACAGCCCCAGATTAGGGGCAGAGAGGCGCTGCCTCTGCCTGGGTCTCTCCTCTGACAGGCCCAAGGCCATAGACGGCTTGCGTTTGTGGAAGCGCCTTATCGGAAATGAAGCTCTCTGTTCAACCACCCCTCTGCCAACCACATTTCCAACTCCGTCCTCTTCCATCCCACCCAACGCAGAGCTCACCAAGCTGAGCCCCAACTGCTGCAGGAGGAAGGAGCGCTGCAGCTTCGACGTGGCAGCGTTCGCTGCGAGGTTAGCATTAGCTGCTAAGGAAGGGTTCACTGCTAAATCTGCCACCTGCTGCTGCTGCTGCTGCCTGTGCCTCTGCTGCTCCTGCTGAGGGTGGTGATGGGCGGGTCTGTCGGATGAGGGGGACATGGGAAGGGTGCGCGTGGTCAGGTAGTGTTTGCAGGCTTTTACAACATTGTTGAGGTGCAGATGTGAGGCTGCGAGGAGGATATCCATGACGTTGCTCTCCCCGAGCATCAGCGTGGACGTGTACATCATATCCACCAGAGCTGCAAAAGCTTCAGCTGTCACCACCTGCAAGAACAAGAGAAGGTGACTGATCGAAGGCGGAAACAAAGAGACATTTCAGCAGCTTTCAATGAATCAGTGTCACACTGTCGAGCTCCTAACCTCGCTATCCAGCTGGATCATGTTCATGCTGGCGTCTCCCTCTGCGACAGTAAACAGGGCTCTGAAGTGGGTGCTGCAGGCCGCCAGCACCGAGCGGTGGGCCTTGAAGTGTCTGCTGCCCACCACGATGACGCAGTCGCACAGCTGACCGTGGACGCGCTGATAGTTGAGCTGCTGGAAGATCTGCTCGAAGTGGCCCGGGAAATCCATGACCCTGAAGACAGAAAAAAAGGCAAAAGTTAAAAAGGTTGATAATCAAATTTAATCATGTGTTGCTCCTTCGATTGTCTTAAACTTGATGTATTAATAAAAACACTCTTTAGTTGCATCCTTAGAGAGTGTAACGATGATCACGGTCGGAGGGACAGAGCAGATAGACGTAAAGCTGCACTTATAGTGAGGTTTAAACACAGGTGAAGGTGCTGACGGTGTTACTTGCTGACACACTGTACAACAGCTCAGTCATCACAGGGAGGACACAAAGAACAATACGTGAACTGACTGTCCCATTCTCTGCTGCTCCTGAACGCTTCATCATTGTCACTTTGCACTCAGTTTGCACTCCTCTGCTAAAAGTGGTGACTTCCATTCAGTGTCATACAGTGCAGCCTCATTTAACTGTATATATTTCTATAAACAGTGCACAGCGGTGCAGTGACACACTCTTAACAGGTTAATCTGTGACTTTAAATTGCTCATACAGTAGGTGTGAATGGTTGTTTGTCTTTATGTGTCTGTGAGTAGTTTTTGTCTCCATCTATCTATGTATGAGTCTACAAATGTCTGTTAGTGTCTACAGATAGATGTGCATGAATATCTATATTCATGCACATTTCCCTATGTCTCTCTATCTATAAACTTGGGCCTGCAAACTTCCCCTGAGGTTATGAATGAATGTGCACTAAGTGTACTGTTTCCCAGAGTGGCTATTAAGTAATATATAGCTTTTTCCACCTGTTAACTGATGCTTAAGGTATGCACTCAAACCACACTGATAGCACAGTAGCTACAGAGCTACATACCCCGTTAAAAAGCTATTTAGATCAGCTAACAACAGGAGCCGTTAGCTGCCTGGCTAAATTAGCAGAAACACAGCATCATATTGTCACTGGTGCAAACATCAGGGAGCAGTAAGAAGTAACATTACCTTGAATTTTCCCCCAAAGCGTCCGTAACAAGAGGCAGAAACAAGGCCCTGACCACCAACTGACAAGGCTAAAGTTAGCTGGCTAGCGACCAACAAACTGCAGGTTGGTTAGCACGGATGTAGCTGTAGCTACACCCGCTCGTCTCTATCGAAGCAGCCCGTTTTCCATCAGATGTAGCCGGCCAACGTTTCTGCCGTGGAAGCCCCCCCAACGTCCGCTCATTAGCCAGCTCACAGCGAGTGTACTCTGCCTGCCAGTGATGATGTGGTGCGCTCACGGTGACTGTTTGTCTTTGAACAGCTGGACTCATCTGTCCGTGTCATAACACAACATAACACAACCACACCGCCCTCCGACCTCCAGGCGCACTCACATCTAATAACCGTTAATATGTCAGTTAGTGTCTGTCAACATCTAACCGGGTCTGATGGATGTGTTATGATTTCTAGTAATTTATCAACACCCCCCCATCTCTGCCCTCCTCAGACGGTTTTCCCGACCAGACTCACAGGGTGGCGCTGTGCTTCACTTCCATGTATCCGTGACCTCGATGAGGTGAACGCCTGCAGTTCTGCGGCTGCGCCACAAGATGGCGCTGCTGACAGTAAACAGCCAAAGATTATAGGGAGCGTCAAGATGATGCGCTCATCCTGCTGCTGTCTTATATTATATTACACCAATAAAATGGCTTTGATATAATATATGTACAATATGTAGATTATTGCAGAGTAAAAATAAAGGGAAATATAAAGTATGTACATGAGTGTGTTATGAGTTTATGTCTGTTTGTTCAAATACATTTTTCAAAGTTGTAGCTGCTCTGCCGTGTGTTTGTTAATACATTTAAATTATAAACGGATCTCTCCTCTTAACACTAGCCTTGATAATACAAATAAAACTACAATTGCAATATAAACGATAGATAGATGTATAAAGATAGAGACATGAACAGAGACTTGCAAAGATTTGTACAAATAGAAAACTATATGAAAAAACTATAGAACTGTGCAACTATTGATTAGCTGACAGGATAGTTCGTTAAGCAACATTATACCACCAATGTGTAAATTGCTGTACAACCACATCTCATTTGAGTACACTGCTGTGCTTGGATTTCACCATTATCTGTTATTTTCAAAACAACTGGTCCAAATTTATTAAATCTGACACGACCGGTAGCCTATTGACCCACTGAACATGAGTTTCAATACTTTATCCAATAATGAAGAACACGTGTGATGATTTTAACGGGTTTTCTGGTCAAATGTGTGAATTTTGGAGACTCTTGACGAACCCGGAAGTACAAAGCAGTGACTGCTCTTGCCTCACCTGGAAACTCATGACAACAAACATGGCTGCGTCCTGCTCGCTGGTGTGTTGTGGAGAGGAGACAGACTCGGATAAAGCTGTTATCGGTGACTTTCCCTCTTCTGCTGTTTGTACAAACTCGTTAGGAGAAAATAACAACTGAAGTCTTTCCTGTCAAAGTTCTAAATGTTTTTTATCTTCTTTATTTTAAACTAAATTACCTTCTCTGTTACACACGTGGCTGCTAGCAGCTGGGCTAACGTTCAGTTATATGTCGTTATTATCGTGCGTGTAAAGCTACATTTTACAGTGTTATTCATAAATGTGTTTTATATTGTTAGTAGCTGCTTGCATAAACTTAATGTTTATGTGTATGTCATGTCAATGTGTTAATAATAATATGAAACAGGTACTGACAGTGATGGAATAAGTACTCAGATTATTAAAACCAGAGTGTAGAAATACTCTGTTAGAAATAAAAGTACTGCATTGAAAAGTCAAATTTATTAGCAACAAAATAAACTTAAACTTCAAAAGTTAAAGTATTGACTATGCAGATTGGGCCAGTTAAGAATGAGCTATATTATAATATTCAACTATAATCAATGAATAATTTATACTATTAATTATTAATGCACTAATATAATATATCACTATAATGCTGCAGTTGGTAAATGTTGACATTCATATATTATTCTTTATGTATACTGCTGGATAACTGGTGAATTTCATCAAGGGATCAATTATTTGTCACTTATGTGTTAATTCTAATTTGCATTATTAATCTGAATCAGCAAAGTAACTAGTAGCTAAAGTTATCTAATAAATATAGTAGAGTTATAAGTACTTTATTTACCACTGAAATGTAATGGAGTATAAGTATAAAGTAGCAAATTCTAGAACAAATAAACTTTGGATAAAAGTGTGATATAAATGCACAGTAGAGGATTTCACTGAATGTTTCCATCACTGTGTATTGACGTGTTCTTCATCATGTTTCTCCTTCTCACAGTCCAATTTTCAAACGGCCACGTCAAAAATGCCGACAGACTCGACTTCAGCATGTACAAAAGCACAGATGAGAATAACCCGAGGAAGAAGGGCCGGCGGATGTTGGTGAGAGCGCTGAAGAGCTTCCATCATCCTCAGTATCTGTCTGCACTGTGAATGACTGAAGTGCTTTTCCTCTGTCTAGGTTGCTGAGTCAGACAGACTGTCCTACGTTGGAAATAACTTTGGAGCGGCGTCTTTAAAATGCAACAACCTTTGCAAGTAAGTTTACGTAGCATATTTTTTAGTATGACTACCTCTGTGAAGAGAATTAATGAGCGAGATTTTTGGTGTCTGTTTAGATATTATGTGGGAGTGTTGAACAAGCGGACCATGCAGATGGAAGTGCACAGTGCTCAGCTCTTCAACATGCAACCCTTTATACCAGGTAAAAGACAAATAATCACATGCATTGATTAATAAACTTATTAATATACGGCATTAAAGCTGTTTATGAAGAGTCTTGTTTTTCCATCAGGAGAGACAACCGAGACTGAAAATTCTCAGGACATGACTCAGACCTACAGAGACAAGGTAATATATTTTGTCCTGTTTCTTCTTTTCTTAGAATCTGTGCAGACTGAGCTCAAATAAGAATAAACTTGGTGTTAATCTGCTCTTTAGGTGGACTCTTTGATTGAGGCGTTTGGCACCAACAAACAGAAGAGAGCTCTGAGCTCCCGCAGGCTGAACCAGGTGGGCAGTGATACCCTGCATGAAGCAGTGGCCAAAGCTGCCAACACTGTGATCGACCAGAAGGGCTTGGAAGGTAAGCTTCATGCTCACGTTGCACTAAGTCATGTTCTCGTGCCAATTTGTTCATTGTGATTTTCTAATGAGTTCCTCTCCTCAGCTCTACAGCAGGAAGTGGCGGAGGCCTCCTCCCAGGGAGACGTGGCTCTCCACCTGCCTCCCTGCAATGCAGACGCTGACAAACCTGAGGACGTCTACTCATTCGACAGCCGTACCCTTCATTCTGTGTGTGTGTGTGTGTGTGTGTGTGTGAGCTAATGCAAGACATGCCATGAATTTGTTCGGGTCTACATCCTTAATCATTACCCACAGTCCTGAGTCCAGCAGAGTTTGAGGCTTTGGAGGAGGCTGGTTCCAAGATGGCAGTGCTCACCTCTGAGGAGCTGCTGAAGATGAGAGATGGTGGAGGGTAGGGTTACGAAACAGTCAGAGATGTTACGTATAACCACATTGTGTTTCTTTGCGTTCTAATTTCTGTTTGTACTTTATTTTTGAAGGTGCTTGTGTGTCGTGAAGCTCCTAGAGCACATCCCCTCTGAAGGCGAAGCCCGAGACAAAAAGTCCCGCTGCGCCTTTTACATTTCTATGCTCCTCAAACTGGGACGGCAGAAAAGCATCAACCGCAAGTGTGAGTAATCTTGTCTGCCTTTCATCATACATGTTAAAACTGTTCGTACACACACTCTCTGGAGCACACAACGATCCTGATTTATGTTGACATGTGCAGTTGGGCAGGAAGAAGGCTGTCCTCGCATCATTCAGAACAAACTGATGAGAACGTTCACTGTGGAGACTTTCAACAACGGCAGGTATGACGTGACAGAACCTTTGCGCTGTTATCTTGCGTACAAACGCTCATTGAGTGTCACTTTTTCACCTTGTCCTTCCCGTTCAGAGTCCAGAATACGGTGTCTTCATCAATGCGTGCCAAAATAGCAGCGTACTGCCTGGCCCTGATGCTGCATATGGATCACATGACTGCTAACCTCACATTACTGCACCGCGACCTGGGAATCACTGAGGCCAGGTGAGAGGAGAAAAGGGCTGCGTCTGTATAGAGATAATGTGTAGCACATCATGTTTCACTAATGCATTTAACCCTCGAGAAAATATTAAGAATTGAACTTTGTAAGCAGAGAAAAGACCATTAAGGTTAATGGTGTCGACTCATGTTACACGGTTAATCGTCACATTTTGAGCTGAGAAAAGTCTGATTCTTGTTGTATACAAGCGCTTATCCCTCCACATAAAACACTGTCAATATGAGGTACAGCAGAAGAACTCGGTCAATGTCTAACTTGGTGTGTGTCTTCCTTTTAGGATGATTGAACTAGCAAAATCAATGGGACTGACTCTAAACAAACAGCCCCGCGTGAAGGCTGAAGATGCTGGACTGCGAGACGATCACAGGGAGGCCTCTCTTGTTCTGCCTCTGGTCAAGTACGATCAGTTCATGGAGAGACGGAAACGCAAGAAAATGCTTTGAAGAATCTGAAGAATCGTGGACTCCAAGAATTGGAAATGCCACAAACAAGAACTGTTTATTGAAGCATTTTGTAGACAAATAAAGTGAACTTTGAGTTGCACATGATGTTGTTACTTGATGCTTACTGTGCAAGTGCAAGATACAAAAAAAAAAGCAGAGTAATGAGCTGTAAACAGACTCTAGATGAGAGGAAACATCTAGCTGAGACAAAGTCAAAACGTATAGGCACATTTGTAGACAGCACATATTGCACACTGAACATTATTCTTCTTTCTATGACTGGCTAATTCCCAGGTGAGTCTGTGCGGTAGTGTCACCGTGCAGCCCGTTGATCGTATGTGGAATGATAAGTCGTCCTCCCTCACTGAATTTCAAAGTCAAAGAAGTGCGTCATGTTTTAAAAACCTGGAGGACGTGATACAAAAAAGAAAACACAGACTCACCGGGAAACAGAGCAGCTCTGTGCAGAAGCTTAAGTTTGGCTTTGTTTTTTTTGTTTTTTGCTTTTTGCATATACACCGCACACTATGACAACTCCTCCTCTAGCTACAATCATCAATGTGATTTTTAAAAAGTTACGCAAGGCACAGCTTTACTTTGTTACGTGGTTGAAGCTGGCATCTTGGACACCTCTGGCTCCTAGCTTGGATTTATAAATGTGCATGTCCTAACCAGTGAGTCTCAGAAGCAAAACAGACAAAACCGACAGACGTCTACAGCAGTTCTGTACTGTGAATATGAAGTCTGCACGTAAAAGAACAGGTTAAGTTAAAGCTTTAGTATGGAAATGCTTGTTTGACTCGGATGTGATGTAATCAAGCTTCACTTCATTAGTTCACGTTTTGACGAGTGCACTGGAATTTTAACAGAAAATTTACAAAAGTCTGATTTCGGATTTACAAAATGTCGTTCCACCCTAACTAACCCACACTGGAACGTGGATGGCCCCCTTTAGTGGTTATACTCGGGCAGCCGCGTACTTCTCGGACAGTCATCGCATCATTTTGCAAGGTCCGAGTGTTCCTCTGTACGACACACACCAGTTCAAAAGTGCTGACCTTTGGAGAGCAGTCATTCATATCGGTTTTTCTAAGTGCTCGCCAGTATTCACAGGATGGAGCAGAACATGCTGCCACTGTGGCAACCGCTCTCTACGGTGGCGCTGATCCTGGTTGTCATGGAAATTCCAAGTCTGGAGGGATACTGGGACAAGGAGAGACCGGAAGGGGAGCTGGCCAGTGGACGAGGTGGAGGGTTTTCCAAAATCCAGGGAGGAGCAGATGTACAGCTACAAAAAGCAAAGAGAAGAAAAATATAACAGCAAATAAGAATCTTTTGAATCAAATCAGGAGCAGTGCTGATGTTAAACCTGCAATTATTGATTTGGCCATTAAGTTGTGAACACAACTTCTAAGTTGATGAGTTTAGACATCCATCTGGATTCCTGCTTCAGCCACCTGGTGAATGTTAAGTCCAACATTCACTCTCTTTCAGCTCTGTTTGTCATCTCTCTACCTACTCGTGACGGAAATATCTGGCTCTTTAGATGCCAAAATGTTCACTAGCTGCTTTCTTATTGTATCTGTCTGTCCTTTGGTGCTGTTATTTGAATTTTAAGTACTTTTTCACTGATAAAAGCTGCTTCTCTGGACAAAAAAGCTGCAAGTGTGAGCTGAAACAGTAAAGTTGGAAGCCTGACAGCTAAGCAATGAGCTTGAAAGCCAAACGGAGATGCAGATTCAGGTGATAATTCTTTGTAGGTTCACCACGTTAAGCAAACCCTTTCACACTGGCTTCATACTGTCATAAATATACAGATAGAAACTGCTTTGAGTGTGCAGACAGCAGAAGCAAAGGCAGAGCGCAGACAGTAAAGTCACTGGTGGTCTCTGAATCTCTGGCACTTTCTGTTGGTTGCTTGGTTACCTGTTATTATGCCTTAGAACACTGTTGTTGCGTAACACGCAGCTCTCATTGCCAGGATCTGTGTGTAGCAGTGTTCTTTTGTTTCCAGGGTGGCCCTGGAACAAGAGATTGTCGTGGACGACACCTTTCACCGGCCCTAGCACAGCGATGCCACAGCCCTGTGCTGGTTGGACGCGGTTACGCAGAACCTGAAGATAAAAACAATAAAATCATGAATTCATTAAGGAGCTGCTGTATGTACAGTGTTGTATAAGTAGTCTAACTGTCAATCTCACCTTGATGTCAGCGCTGCCAGAGACTTGGATCCCGTATCCACGGTTTCCAACAACATCATTCTCCACAATCTGCCCGGTACCACTGAAACTGACACCGTGGCCACTGTTTTTATAGATGCCGTTGCCACGAAGCTCCACTCGGCAGTCCTTCTCCACCGTGACACCACCGCGGCCGTTGTCAAGAATGCAGTTTGTAACCAGTCGGGTCAGCTGACTGCTCTGCAGCACGGCGATGCCGGTGCCACGGTTACTGTTCACGAGATTGGCGAAAACGTTCAGGGGCTCACTGCTCTTCACGTACAGACCGACCGCTGCAAAGAGAAAGACAGGAAGTGAGTGACGTAGTGCATGAAAAGTGGCCAGAGATATCTTCTGTTATGAATAAAACATCTATTGATTACCTCCGTTGTAGTTCATGCAGTTGCTCTCCACCAGCGCCACACTGATGGAACGACGGGCAGAGTGACGCTCGTCCTCGCTGTCCAGATCACTCTCCCACGCAAACAGTTCCCCCTCTTCGTTCAGGTTCTCCTGCCCTTCTCTCCCTTCTCCTTCTACCCCCCTCCTTTCCCCGCCGCCTCCGTCTCCGCCAAGCGCTTCCTGACCCGGCCAGTTCCCCTCCCTGGCGTCGATGTTCTCTGGGTCCTTCCTGCAGAACACAGCCAGCCCGTACATACAGTTATGGGTGATGTAGTTTCCCAGGAGCTGCGGGAGGCTGGACGACATAACCCACACACCGCAGCCTTTGTTACCTGAAGAGAGGAGGGAGAAATGAAACATCCGTGCTATGGCTGGCAGAGGTGAAGATAAATGTATGATTCATCAGACTGAAATTACACACAGTATACTTGATTTCCCTCGATGAGTCCGCGGCCTCTCTCTCCCACCACGACGCCGTCTGAGTAACCATAACAGATGTAGTTGTTCTTCAAGATGGGGTCGCCTCCTCGACGAATGTCCACACCCCCCCACTGGTTCTCTTTGATCACATTCTCTGGAATTAAAATATGTTTATACGTAAGCAAAATCAGGTTTCATAAACACAAATGGTGCTCTGAAATCTGTAAGTGGCACAAGTGTGGGAGGGGAGAATGGAGAAGATGGTCAGAATGGAGTTACACACCAGTTATCAACCCTCTGCCATTCTCATTTATAGCTATCCCCGCCGCCTGGCCCTGGAAGATGTGATTCCCACTAAGAGAGAAAGTGAAGACAGAGACTGAGTGGAAATATCAAACAAGTTCAGACATCATGTAGCCGTCTTTGCAGGACCGTCGGGCTAGCCTTGCTTATGCATGTTACAAACTGCATCACATCTCACAACATTGTGCAACGCTGCTTGCACCACGCATTCACTGTAAAATGTTGGCTATGTGTGCACTGCAGCAGCCATGGCGATCGTTTGTTTGTTGAGGTGATATTGTGAAATTGTACAAAACACATTTAGATATGGAAGCTTTGAAGGGTCGGATGGAAATCTGCATAAATGCTGCAAAAACATTGGCAATACTCAGAATAACAAGTTAGACATGGCTGATACAGAAGAGAAGCTAACAATCCAACCACAGAGAACAGAGCGCTCTAATGAACACGCTGTATAAACACAACGAACTAATCCCACGTAATGAGAAGAAAACATGGACTACACTTTCCTGGCCAACTAACATATTTGTACACTCCCACCTACCTGACCACAGGATTCCCACTGAAGAGAATATACACGCCCGCCTCCTTGTTGTTAAAGATCTGGTTGCTCCGAATTGACCCCTTCCCATTGCCAAGGACAACAACCCCTGAACGAAAACCACTGTGGATTTTGTTGCACTGTGGGAGAGTAAAAACAGAGCAGAGAAGACGGTCAAACTAAGAGCAGCTACATCAGGTTACTGATAAGATGGAAAGGACAACGTGGCCTTGTCCTTGTCCATCTTATCAGTACATTTTCAAGGCCTCAAAATAATCCCAATATTGTCTGATATCATGATAGTTTGACAAAATAAGTGTTGATGTTGAAAGCTCTGGGAAAAGCTAGTAAGTGGACCTTGTGTGTGCATTACTTTGTCAAACGTGGGTAAAAATTAGACCTCCACAGGCAGCGAAGCAGCAATTACCACAATGGTAGGGTTAGCCCCTTTACGGATGTCCAGCCCCGCCTCCCCGTTCGAGTGGATGTTGTTCTCTGCGATGAGGCCCTGAGCCGACAGGCGCAGGAACACACCCGACGCGCGGCACTCACACACCTCGTTTCTCAGCATCACTATCTGAAGGAGGCGAGAGAGCAGGAGAAGAGGGAGCTCGAGTGACACTCTGGACAGGAAACGGCTGCTTAATTACTCATGATGTGAGCCGCTTCTTCACCGTGATACAAGACACAAGAGTGATACTGGCTGTAAATTATTGAACACGTGAAATTTAAATGTGTTAAAACATGTTTAGGTGGCATTTTATTTTTTATTAAAAATGTGATTATGATGTTATTTACTGTGGAGTTCTGGATGCAGCGGACAGCGTAGTTCAGCCCACGGAAAACGTTGCCCTCCAGCCGAGCTTGTCCGTAATTAGACAAATGCACACCACCCTTCCCTTCCCTGAAGAGGCAGCGTCTAAGAATACAGCCAATGGTGGATGCGGCCAACATATGAGCCTCTGGGTCCCTGTCCAGCTCCTGCTTAAGGGTTAAAGGTTCAGGGGTCACAGATGGGGGATCTGGGGAGGAGGCCGGTGGCAGAGAGCCGTCTTGCCGAGGCTTGAGCAAATGAGACAGGCCGTGTTGGTCGCATGGGATTTTGTAATCCAAAGTAAACGGGCTTTTGGTGTTCGTTCCACCACCTTGGTTCTCCTCCTCTCCCTCGCTGCAGTCACCGTCACTCCAGCAATCTTCAATCACTGTGCCCTGACACACCGCATCCACCCCTGTCCTCCTCTGCCAGTCTTCCATGTTCACATGCTCCTTTTTAACATTAGCACCAGGAGGTTGATGCCCACCAGTGGAGCCGGCCAGATGGCCACCGGGAGGGCTGTTGTTGTTCCCAGACGCGGTGCACGATGGAAACGTCCTGGCCAGGGCGACCAAGTGTTTACAAGCCCAGTTCCTTTCTGAAACTGGAGGACCTTCGATAGTCACAGAGGCCGTGTCACTTCCAGAGAAGTCACAGCTGTCCAACAAACTGAGGACGACACCCAGCAAGTGGGCAGAGCTGCCCTGTGAGAAGGAGCAGAAGCGAGCCTGGCAGGTTCCCGGGCCTCGGACTTGCAACTGAGCCCCCTCGAAGTTGCAGTTATCTAGCTGGACGTGACCCCACGACGTCTAGAGGAAATCAAGGAGAGAATTGTGAGCAAGAGAGATAAACAGACTAAGACACTGTGGCATGAGACCATCATAAAAATGTTCTTTACCTTGTAGACCACAGTGGAGAACCAGGGCGGCATGAAAACCAGATTACACAGCCTGGCGGTGGGGCACTGCTGCTCTATACACACCAGGAGGGCCACCTCGCCCAGTCGCCCCAGCCCAACCAGCTCCACTGGCACCTTCAGCGCCACTTCAGCCTGCTCCTCATACACCCCTGGATGGAGAACCACACGATCATACGGTCCCACCACCCCAAGGGCCCCACGAAGGGTCTCAAACTCACACCCGGGCCCCACATGCCAAACCCTGCGGTCCTTCCGACGCCGGAAAAAGAGCAGACATGCAGACGACTGGAGCTCTGGCCCATTCTGAGTCCAGGTACGGGTGGCTAAGGTGTGCTGCTTCAGGGCCTCTCTCCAGGACGGGGGCTCCAGGTGAGGCTGACTGGGCCAGTTGGGGTGTCTGCACTCGGGGCAGCCTAAGCAGAGTTGTCTCCAGCGGGTGTTATCCAGGGAGAGGATCAACTCCCGCCAGGCGCGGCACACCTGGCAGCAGCGGCCCAGGTCAGGGAGAGGAAGGTAGGCTAAGATAACCCTCCACAGCTCCACGGGGAGGCTGCCCACCTCCATGGCAGCAGCAGCAGCAGAGGAGCAGGAGGAGGAGGAGGAGGAGGAGACACCGGCTGGGGAGCACTGTGACGGGAGGGGCACCTGGAAACAGTCACACGCGCAGTTAGGGCAACAGGAAACCGTTAGCGCCAACCGTTACACAACAATAACAAAGATGACGCCATGCATACTGCATACTGCACTCCGTTACTGTGTTTCTACCTCAGATAATTAACCAATAAACCAACACGGTGGTGATTTATTGTGTTAAAAGTTTGCTACGATGTAAGCCGGTTAGCCAGCTACGTAAAAACCGTGCGTAACTAACGTTAGCTACAACATCACCGAGCGCAGGAAAGCATCAGAAAAATAAAAGCCTTACCTTTCACCGGTTTGCCATGCTCACATGGATCTTAGCTTTACATGTCTGCGATGCTCACTTTCCCCTCACCGCATGCAGACTTCATAACAGCGGCCCATGATGAGCGCAGATGTGCCATCTGCAAAAAAAACAAAACAAAAACATGGAGCTCCAGTTTACGGAAAGAGAGAGGGAGCTGCACCGGCTTCCGCTTCCCATTGGTGGGCGGAAACCTTGTGGAAGTACAGCTGGTAATGTTAAAAAAAATCCTCTGTATGTGGTAATGTATGTGATGCTGTACGGACAGTGGGTGGTGCTTTACGCACCAGCTTTCACATCTCTCCCTCCAGCAGCCAAACCAAGCCTGCCCTGGTGAAGTATTTACTCCTCCAGTGACTTTCACAATGCTCAAACATTGTGAGGCTAAACCTCCCCCATTCTTCCATTCTTGCACTATAACAACATTGCAACATCTTAAAGATTAAATTTAAGATTAAGATAATTTTGCATTAATCTCAGAGGGGGAATTCTTGTGTTGCAGCCGCAGTTATTCAGTAAAAAAAAAGTGTGTATGTAGATACACAGTGAAAAACCAATGTTTTATTGTGTACAGTAAAACTTTAAGGACATTTGTACAGTATTTTATATTAGAGACTGTTAATTATACAGTAAAACACCGTAATATTCAATTCCATATTTTACAGTCTTTTGCTGTCATGGTTTGGCAGTTTTTCACTGTAAAATCTACAGACATTTTAAAATATGGAATAAAATGCCAACCTTAAACATGAAATCAACAGCAAAAGTGCATTGTCCAATCTTATTCAGAGAAAGAGTCAGAGCAAGTTACGTATTAATGTCCATCATTCAGATCAGCTGTTACAGAGTGGGTCTCCTCTCCCCGCACAGAGGGGAGTCAGTATAAAGTGTGACAGCAGTGGGCAGTTTGTGGAGGCTCCAGAGCAGTCCCCAGCACACAGCCAGCCCTCTTGGTCAGTTTCTTAGTGTCGCTGGCTCTCATGCTTCTGCAAAGAAGATTGCACTTGCAACAACCGACTGGAAACTTACTGCACACATTAAAGGACATGAGCTTCAGGAAGTAGAGTCTGCTCTGTCACTTCCTGTAGAAAGCCTCAGTGTTGCATTTCCAGTCCAGTCTGGACCAGTAGTTCTCCACCACCTCCACGTCTTCACCCTGAAGGAAACTGTGTGTTTTAACTGGGGTGGAAAAAAACGATAGTTTCTCATAGTTATTGTAAAAAAACACAAGGGATATACTGGTATTAATACTAACAAGCTAATAAGAGGCAATTGTTCTGCAGGTAAACATGAGAATTAGTTGGTGAATGGTGGGAACACCAGGACGGATGGGAGTGGTTGCTGAGTTGGTGCCAAGCAAAAGAAAAGGGGCAGACTTTGGATTAAGAGCTGATTTATGTTGTGACATGTATTTCATCATGTGGTTCATCTCAGAATCAACTAGACTTTCATTCAACCACAATTTGCAAGAGAGGGAAATACAGAGATTATATTCTTATGAAGGTAAAGGTTGATGATGCTCAGATGAGTGATGCACATAAGATTTACTCATATGAACTGAATCCTGTTTCATCAACAGTTTCCCAAGTTTTCATCTTCTGCAAGAATGTAAATAAGATAGCAGCCCTGTGGGGTTATTACAAACACAGTCAACTCCCTCTGGTTTCAGCATTGCTAACTCATTTCCTCACTAGTGTTTCAGTGCATTATTACTCACTTCAAGAACATATAGAAAAAATATGTTTTCTGCAGGCGTAAGAACAAGAAAGGACCAAGATGATGGTTCATTTTTGGTTTATTGACACAATGGTATGTTGTACAGAGAATTCGGATAATGGTTTACAAACATGTGTACACATGCATGAACGTATATAAGTATATGCGTTTGTGTACATGTACAGTATATCTAAACATATGTACAGAAGATATAGTCTGTGAATTGATAAGTAGAGGAGAAGTGTGTGCTGCTTCTACTCCTTGTATCTTACATGTTGGATGACACGTCAGGTCAGGTCACTTCTTGACAACAACAAACTAGTAATATTGACAACGTAACATAGCATCAGTGGTTTGACATCTGTTTCTGTCACTGATATCTAATGGCATTCAATAATATTAATAGTCAAATTCACTTGAGTGTCTTTAGAATAAATAACATTGTAGCAAAAACTGATAACCTTTGCATGAACCGAATCATTTTTATCAGAAGTCACGTCTCTCACATGTAATTGGATTACCAATAGCCGAACCAAGAACAGAGCCAACAACAACATGATAGTCATGTTAACAGGCTCTTACTTGCTTCAGATGATTAAGGTCTCTGTACGGGAGCCAGATGTTTTTCTTGAAAATCATACAATGAAAGAGTGTTGAACTTGTGTTAGCTGAACTTAATGTCAGCTGGCTGTGTATCAAGGCTCAGCTCTTACTGCAGCCACACAGGTTGAATTTCAGTCCAGGCTCTTTCCATCTAAACAGAGCTGATAAAATATCTTTGAAAAATTAAATGAATGCCAATGAGTTCACTTTCACAGCCATGAGGGACTGAGAGACGATCATAGTCCCAATGGTGTGCACCTTTGTCCAAGAGGTGGCGATGTCCTTCCACTTGGAAATTAATCTGATCCTGTAGGCGTGCTGTTTTACGTGATACAGCCCGATATACACTGTCTGAAACGTTGTTTTACAAGTTGTACCTCAAGTACATTTTATTGTGTTTTCTCCATCAAAAAGCAAAAAGATCTCCCCACAAATAACTGAGAATGTTTAGCAGAACAGACAATCACATATTGTTTATGCCTCAGTGAAGCAGGAAATATGAAATGTGAAGGGACAGAGCAGAGTTTAGTAAGACAGTTTCATTTATTTTGATTGATTTTGTGCCCTTTTAAGAGACCAAGTCAGAGAAAATGAGCTCCATTCTGCAAATGTCATGTTGGATAGTTATAGGTAAGATCAAATTAAACTTTACATCCTGATTTTTAGCGTTATGTTTGATGTGACTTGGTTTACAAAAAAGAGCCTAGCTGGATGTGTAGCATATTACATTCACAAAGATAAAAAAAAAAAGTGACAAAATCATGGATTTAAACCATGAATTATGTCACTTTACTCTCCCACTACACTACTGACTGATGAGAAATCTCAAAAGAGAATGACTGAGAGTGACACTGAGATATTTCTTGTAAGCAATCTCACAATTCATTCAAAATCAATGTCTTATTTTTAGATGAACATGTGCATAACCTTGATCATTTCATTATCCATTTAGCCATTCTTCCACCTTGGACTTTGAATCAGTAGTGATGAATGTGGATCTCTTCTTTCCCTCTGTGCCAAATCTGGGAAGGTTTGTTTCTCACGGTGCCTGCCTACAGAGAAAAAAAAAGATTACACGTGTTACTGGGTCGGTACACACATTGGCGATAAATGACTATTTGCTGGCCACATGATCACAGTGGAATTAATTCAAAGTATAAAGTTGCTGAATTGTTTTTCCAGTAGAGTAAATGTTTATGAGTTAGACAGGGGCTTTTGCTACATTAGTGCCTGGAAGGTATCTGTCGCCTTGTATTTTTAATCCCTATCTGGCAAGCCTCGTATTTTCCTGTAAACACGATGAGCAACTGTTTATATATCTGCCATAAAACAGTCATTGCCTCTCTGCACACAACGGTTATCATAGTTAAGGATGTTTGTGGGATGACAGTGAGCCAATTGCCTGCACAAAATGTTTGTGAATGTAATAACTAAACATTTCAAACAAACTCACAAACTTTAAGCAAACTCGGCCTGGAAACGACTGCAAACTAAACTGAAAACAAAAAAACACCCACACACAAGAATAAAAACAAATGTAAAAGCCAAAATAGGATCTGTTCTCATGCTACATGTATTCACAAAGATGCACTGAAGTTGGACTTACTCAACCATTTTCTTCTCAAGCACTTTTCTGACCCAGCGGATGTTTGGGTCCAGACATATCTTTTGCCCATCCTTTTTAAGAGTGGCACTGCAGGATCAAAGACAGGTCCGAGTCATCAGATACAGCAATGTTTCCCGTAAGACATCGTAATATTACACCAGACCAATTATTCACCTCAGGAAGTGTATAAATTAATAGAGCAACTGTTGACTTTTGGCCCAAGTGCTTACATAATCTCAATCTCGTTGCAGTGGGAGCTGGCAGGAATCACCTCCACTTGTCCTATGTAACGTCCGATGGGTTTTTTCTCCTTGGTGATGCACTGACATCGCAGAAGCACTGCTTGATCTCCCAGACTGCTACCTGAGGTAGTGAGAGGTCGGAAAAGAATGTCATTGTCTGGACAGAAACAAAGTAAAGCATGCTGCTGATTGCAAAATGCAGACCACTGGCAGTCACTCAACACAAATCAAAGAGTGCAGTAAACAGTAAAATAGTAAAAACAAGTCTTCCTATCTTTTAACAGATTGGACTCACCCTCGGGGAATGTCAGGAAAACCAGGAGTGCCACGATGGCAATGATAGACATGCTCTAAAGCTGAAGTTGCCGGTACAATCGACAGTGATTTTTGAGATTAGTGTCAGTCAGCAGAGTGCAGACATTCGTATTAAGCTCAGCTCTCCCCTCTGCAGTTGTGAACTGTGATGCAAGTCTTTTTTTTTTTTTTGCAAAGCCTTCTCATCATGTTTTTCATTTCTCCCTCCTTCACTTGTTCCAAAGAACAGAGTTTTTTTTCCCTGTCGATAACAAAAGGAGGGGTTCATTACTGTTTTCTCACTCCTTTTAAGGGTTTTTGTGTAGTCCCCTACTGCATTGGATATTTAATTCCAAATAAACCTCTCTGTGTCCATCCTGTTGTTTTTAGTACTAATACTAATACTATTGTGTGTTCTCAATGGTGTGCACAATTTTTTTCTGGGAATAGATATTAGATATTATCTAATCTTTGCCAATCATTAATCATATATCTTAATCAAAGAATACAATTTATTATTAATTTCAGTGTAAATTTGTGCAGCGTATATTGACTTGTCCTCTGCTCAGCTTTGCGTATCGGTTCACAAGAGGTGCAGCAAGAGGATTGCATTATACCATTCAGAATAAGTGCTTTCAGTCGGTCTGCATTTTCTGTTAAAGTGGCCCAAGAATCAGAAACTCCAGCCCACCCACTGTTATAGGAGTGGACACATACTTAGAGCTTGTTTCAGAGACATAGTTAATTATTGCTCAGCACTGTCAACAGACTGAAACTAGTCAATTGCATGTTATTGTCCTCAGCCTGTTTGTGTTGAACTTTCTTTGCTTCCTTATGTCGTCACCAGTCTACCCTCAGGTGCCGGCATGCATGTCAGTTATTGTGGTTTGGTTTTCTATGTGTCACACTTGATTTATGTATTAAATACACTGTGCATGCTTTATACAGTATGCATGTGCATTCACTTTGCATGTTTAATACTCAATGCTCATTTTATAGTTTTGTATGTGCATGTCGATAAATGTTTTAATTAGTATCTGAGAATGTAGTGTGAAGGTGTAACGAATTAATGTTAATATTTTCTTGTGTTTTTATCATTGTTCTGCATGCTGATACATGATCTCAATAACATTGAAATTTAACTTGTACATTGTGTTTTTTTTTTTGTCCAGGGACGACAGATGAAAAGAAACCTCCCTGGCACATTTGCAAAAACTGAAATATTTCAGTTTGCAGCTCTAGTTAGTAAGTAATGACACGCCAGCCGGCTTGTTCTGGCATGACGTTTTACGTCAGAGGGAAGGTGTTAGACACATGTGGAATGTAAATTCCTGCAAAGTCTCCCAACCTCAGATAGATACCCCAGCTCAGTGTAGTCAATCTTCAACTGTTTCCTCAGACCCAAAAAACCCCACCGGACATTCCCATAATCCCCCAGAGTCTGACTTTCCTGTTGCAGCCACTTCACAGTTCTCCGACAGTCTTACCCAGATGAAACTTATTGTTATTGTATCACAATGACCGATGTTTATACTACAGCAGCACAGTAATGCTGCTATAGCATACCTATCAGGTTACCTCTCAAACACAAAGAAAAGTGAGTAGACTGGGTGATGACGAGTCTGTGATTCATTCCTGATTTTCCCAGCTTCTGTTTTTTGTGAGCACGTGCTTGGGTCTTAATGTCAGTGATAGTGAATGCTACCAGGCAGAATGCCATGTAAGACGGAGCAAACTCTCTCTAATTATTGTATCCCACCATATTGTACTCATATGCCATGTTATGGAGTGCTATGAAATACTGTGCCATAATACATTACTGAATGTTTTGTCAAATCAAAGCATTTTTCATGGTGCTGGTTCTACCTCAAGTGGTAACCTCCGTGGCTGTAAAGTGAAACCAATGTGGGAGTGCCAAAAACTGCAGTTCCTCGAACGTCCACTTGAGGCCGACTACAGAACAAGTCAGTCTTCATAAGTCCCCATGTTCAAATGTCCAACTTCACAGCAGAAATAAACATGTTTACAGCCTGGTACAAAAAACAGTTTTGGTCTCTATAGCTAATTTCCCCGTTCATGACAACTGTACTGAGGGTGAATTTATACACAACTCACCTGTTCACATTATATTAAGGCTTAAAGTTATGCAGGATTAACAGCATGGCTGTTAATGTGGGTACCACCATTCAGCCTGCTTCAGCTCCACCTACGCTTTACGTCTTTACCATTTACAGTATGAAGAATGAATGTTGTATCCTGTATCCTGTATATATATGGATGTTATATAAAAATCAGTAAAACCAGGATTATCAGTGGACTGAATGAAGCAGGCTGAATGAAGCCTGGTTTCTCAAACAAGCCATCTGTTATGGCACCCATGCCAATCAAAGCGGACACGTTGTTAATTCTGTATAACTTTAAGCCTTAATATAATTTGAACAGGTGAGTTCTATAAAAACTCTTTCAATACTTTTGCATTGGCTTCAGTTCATAGCAACAGAGGTTGCTGCTTGGTCTTTACCCATTTTTTGATTAATGTTCTAAGTTTCACAATGGCTCTTCGGAAACCTATGATTGACATCATATGTCATCAATGTTTTATCCAGGCTATGTTCAGTTTAGTCTAAATTTAAGTTGTTCTCCCACTTTGCAATGACAAAAGTTTTATATGAGGTCAGGCGGAAATTTTGAAATATCAAAATATCCATGTATCATGCTGTCATTTCATTTCCTGTGATTCCATGAACTTCCTCTTTGCTTGCTCTGCAAAATGAAATCTTCTTGCAAGTCAGCAAAGAAAGCGTTCATGTTTTATCTTTGATTGATCTTTGATTATTATCAAAAACATGAACTGCCACAATGCACACATCCTGATCCATTATATTTTTAAGTTAGAAATCATCTGATATCAAAATAAAGTTGGAGGAAGAGATAAAAATGTCATATACTGTTCTAACTTATGTTATATTTTCACCATCTTGAACTCAGTATTTGGTATCAGTGTGTAGTGTTTTGTTTGCATGTGCCTATGTTGTCTTTTTTCCCCACTTGTTTCCCGCTTGTTGTTTTTTTCTGTCTCACTTTTGCAGAAACGGTTTGTGGTATAACATGCTATTACGGTAAATGATAAGACGTGTATGATGCAGGGCCACTTCAGTTTAGTCTGAAAATGTATATTTAAATGGTTTATTCACTCTGCAGTCATGAAAGTTTTAGATGAGGTCAGTTTGAAAGTTTGGACTATCCAAACATCGATGTATCATGTCAAAGATTTCACAATACTTCTGTGCAGCTATAGAGCCTGCTTCCTCTATCGTGTGTTTATATGTGGAAGTGTGTGTGTGTGTGTGTGTGTGTGTGTGTGTGTGTGTGTGTGTGTGTGTGTACCATTGACTCTGCTCTACAAAAAGCAAATCATTTAGGAAAGAAAGTGTTCATGATTTGTCTTTGATGTTATTGAAAAAAAAACATGAACTGCGCATCAGTCCAGCTGTTTATTCTGTATATAACGTTGACATATTTAATAACTTGTATTTACACCCATTCTATATAATTACTGTCCACACCGTTCATACTGTTAATGTCTTAGCCAAATTAACACACACTGTGCAATGTACAACACCTGTAATTACATTTATACCTGCAATTGCTGTATATATCTTTATTTCATTTTTTTATTTTATTTTTATTAGACCACCATCCAATCTAAAGTTTATGCCACAGCTCCCTTAAATTAACAGCGTTGGTAATTACCAATATATATATTTTTATGTTTCTGTAATGGTAAATACACCAGTACATAGAAGCTCTTTAACCAAAATGATATTTTTAATGTTAAAAATATATGAAGTATTGTTATCCACCAATTTCCAAATTAAGTGTTTTACCAAAAAAAAAAAAAAGAAAGAAAAAATAGTAAAGGACGTTATTATTTCTTGATTAAGATGTCAAATTATATTTACTACATTCCTGAACAGATGAATTAGTTTTAGTGGTTGAATGTCATGCACAATTAATGTCTGACTTCTCAGAGAAGCCCAGTGAGCATCTGGGCTCAAATTTGGGTATAGAAAGGTGAATTCAGTTTGAAATTCCTCATTCATGATCAAAATTGTAAAACGTCGAGAGCTCACTGAAAATGAAAGTTGTTAATCACTGTACATATATATTCTCTGCCCATACTGTTAATACTGTACATACATTATAACATATTCACATTTATAGCTACACTGTTATTTATATATCCCTGTTCATATGTACACAACTCATATGTACATGCACTTATTATACAATATTATATTCTACCGTACTATAGTCATATGCCATGTTATGGTGTGCAATAAAGTGCAGTACCTCAGTGCATTATGCAGTGTTTTACTATAAGTTATATGCATACCGATGAAGGCAATGTGTGCCAAAACATATAATCAACAAGCAGAATGCCAGTCAAAAGCACAAAGCAGTTTTCATCTAGTGCTAGTCTTCCGACGTGCACTGGTGTTTTTCTGGCTCTACACCCATGTGTGCACCGATGGGTGAATAAGATTTCTGATAACAGAAATCTTATTCTTCTTATGCTATTACCGTAAATGAACAGACGTGATCACGCTGCAGGGCCACTTCAGTTTGACTATTTACCACATTTAAGTCATTTATCCACAGAAGTTGAAACGAGGTCAGGCAGAAAGTTTGGAATATCCAAACATCTGTGTATCATGACATGAAAGATTTCATTATACTTCCTCTAGTGATCTGGAGCGTGGTTCCTTTGGCGCCTCAGAGTAAATCTAGGGGATGACCAATAGATAGATTGTCATATATTTCCTAAATCATATTAGTCACATGCAGCCCTGTCATGCCATTTTCACTTTGTCTTGCCACACTCATAGTGTTAACCCCAGTCAGAAACTTTCCACTCATCACATGCTCCATTTACCCAGGCTTGATTTCACATCTTGTTATGGTGGCAATTAGAGGTGACCAAGAAAGGAAACGTACTGCACGTATGGTTTTAGTTGGTTCCTGTTCAACAGGAAGTAGCACAAACTTTCATTTCTGAGAGTTGTCTTAGTTCCACTCAAGAGTTTTCCGTCAGCTCTAAGTTGAATTGGGGACAGCTGACCCCCCTCACTGAGAAGTTACCCCACACTGACTTCCTGGGGCCGTGTGAAGTTAACGTTGTCGCTGCAGACAGACGTGCCTGAGCTTGTTGTTGTGGTTGCATCAGGCCTTAGTCCCGTAAGACGCTTTGACACGTTGCCAGCCATTGCTTTAAGATTGTCTGATGCATGAGCCAGCAAATACATAACTGTATTCGATGAGTGCCATGGGTGTCATAATTACCTTGCAATAATATGATTGTTATCTAGGATGCAGGAATGTAAAATGTACAGTAGTCAGTGTTACTTTCAACTTATAAAACACAAAATGACAAGTAGATGTTCAAGTGTAAGAAAAAATATCATATGTACTCAAAAAGGCAGCAGATTACAAACAACATTATTCATTAATTATAACTATTTATATTGAGTTAATATAAATGAAATTTATTGAATTTTATAGTTACCCATTTAATACAAGGAGATACAAACAGAAAAGGGGATTAAATTAAACTTATATATTAAATATTCAGTTGATATAAAAAAACGGAAACTCAAATTTATTTATTATTTATTTAATTTTTCTTTTCATTTATTCAATATTTTACATTATATTGACATTGGCTTATTTATTGAGGAGTGTTGGGGTGTTGTTTAGCTCAGTAGAGCAGCTGTGTATAAAGGCTCAGTCCTTGCTGCGGTGGCCCAGGGCTCGAATCCTCCCTGTGGCTCTTTCCTGCATTTCATTCCCCGTCTCTCTCTCTCTCCCTACATTCCTGTCACTCTTCAAGCCGTCTCTGTAAAAAAGGGCCAAAAAAAATCGTACAAAAAAAAAAAGTTCTCATAAACTTTGTATTTACACAGACTGAAGATCACAGCCGAGGCACAATACTTCTCATTGTATTGTGCTTCCCGCATTTATTCCACCTGGTTGTCAAAAAAAACATGAATGACCGCTTGATGAAATTATTTTCACTTGCTACAGGTGATAAGATTCATTTTTTGATGAGCCACCTGATGGGTATTTCTTTGCCGCTTCATCAGTAAGGTGATTACAGTAAAAAAAATCCCCTCTGTGAGTTCAACTGTCCGGGCTTGCACAACACTGAAATTACTCATTTCCTGAAGACGGCTTATAAAAGGAGTGCACTCCAGCGCTAGATTCAAACAGCTGAGTGCCTCACACAGAGCTTCAAGCTTCAACAGACAGAAAGACTTTCTGAAAAACATTCTTATTCTCCTTTGAGGGTAATTGTTACAGAGTTAAAGGCAAAATGATGAGCATCAGAGTCTTCGTCGCCTTCATTGTGCTCCTGGCCTTCCTGGCCATCAGTGAAGGTAAGATTTTTATTATTCAATAGTTAAATCTAGCAATATTTAGTTTTCTGTGTTTTCCTTAATGCATCAAAAGTTTCATGCTGTGCACTTTGTGACCATGTGTGACTTTTGTCTCCTAACAGGGATGAGCCTGAGAAGTCTGGGAGTCGAGCAGCACTGCCGCTGCATCCAGACAGAGAGCAAACCCATCGGCCGGCACATTGCGAAGGTGGAGATCATCCCTCCCAACTCACACTGTGAAGAGACTGAGATCATGTAAGACCTCATTCAAAGCTTCCATCCCATCTAGATAGCGATGGTGTTGACACACTGAGATCTTGTCACTGTCACTTGTTGGCTTTATCAACTTGTACTGACTGCATATCTGTTTCTTGTTTACTGTTGCAGTGCCACTCTGAAAAAGACAGGCCAGGAGGTTTGCCTGGACCCCGAGGCTCCCTGGGTGAAGAAAGTGATTGAGAGGATTGTCTCAAAGTAAGTAAAAGTTAATCATAAAGTACGAGGCTACTCAAATACAATAGTTAACCTTCATGATTTAACTGGATAATGTAACAAAAACGTTTGATGCACAAATTAATTCTTTTTCTTTTTCCTTGTTTCTTTTCTTAGCAACAAAAGACGCTGAACAGATGGTGTGAGATGAGCTTCATGAGCCTGAGAGAGAAAGAAAGATGAAAGCCAAAAAGTATTTATCTGATGATCATTTTATCAACTGAAGAGCTTCAAATGTCATGTTTGTATCAAACATGTTATTTATGGATTTTTGTTGTCCTTGTTTGTATGCCACATGTGCCTGAGTTACTGTTAACTTATGCCTTTAATATATTTATTGTTATATTTATGAAATTTAATTGTATTCTGATTGAGTTCTTTGCTGATATAAATGAAATAAAATGTGATAAAAATTGAACTTCTTTGCTTTTTCATTCTTACATATCAATGTTTTATTCATGCTGCATGTCTGTTGCAAGAAGTATAAGATTTCCAACATCAATCAAGAATGTCACGTTCTAGTATCTGCACATATTATATTGTCTTCCTCTTCATGAGTTCTTTTATAAATGTCTGTTTGTTATTGGAAACAGGAAATGTGTCCTGTAAGTCTTAACTTGAAAAGTAATATAAAGTCTTACTGTAAATTCTTCAACTTCAACTTCCTTGTGGAAGGTTTCGTTAATCATTACATTATAGAGCTACGCCCTATATAGCGCTGCAGTCAGCATTGAAGTCATGTGCACTTGTTATTGCAGATATTATTACTAAGGTTGATGCTTGAGAATAAAAAGATATTTTAAAAAAGAACTGAAGAGTACCCCAACAATTTAATGTTGCACTTTGAGGACTCACAGCAGAGACTGATCTCAGCTGAAGCAGCAGATTTCTGACTTTTGCAGAAATGCATCTAAATTAAATATGGTCATGGTTGCTGTATGTACATGTGGTATGTACATATGACACTGTGTGCAGTAAACTGAAGCTGTGTGGGTTTGAGCTGTTGCTCTGTACCAGTAAGTCATGTCTATGTACATGTCTACATGTTTGTCTTTGGCTTGACTCCACAGCCCCAGTTTGTAACGCAGCCTCCCGTTTCATACTTGTAGTCTTCGAGCCAGAATAACCCAGGGTTATTTTTTTTCAGGCTTGGCAAAGGTCAAAGGTCCAAGGCTACAGAAGACATTAGGCCGGTGGAGTGGGAAGTAATAATGATGTTTATGACTGCCGGGGAAGGATTGAAGTATTAGGAAATGTGAACTTTGATCATCCATGAGCCTCATGAAGGCTTGTGCATGATACTATTCTCACAGATGTGATGCTTCACAACAAATCAACAACTACTATTTGAACACGTAATAAGCTGATTAATGACAGGATACTAATTAAGACAGTTTATTGCTTCTGCTTCAGCCTTGAATTATAAAAACTGACTCCTTCCTCAGGTGTGACTGTCTGCGCTCCTGATGAATCTCATTTTAAATAAACTGTCTGCTTGTTGTCTGTCCACGCTGGTATACATGTCAAGTAGCATATGTATCTACTATTATTGTTACTAATTATTATTATTATTATTATTTGTAGTTGGGCTGTGTGAGGATGCAGGCAAAGGGGCGGGACTGAGCGCACAGCTGGGGGTAGGTGCGGTAGTGCGGCGTCTGATGCGCGCACGGAGACGACCCTAAGCGCTCGGGCGGACACGCACCAGAGACACCGGAATGCACACAAAATGCTGCGTCTACGAGCTGTGAAAAGCCGCTACATGTGAAGCGTATAGAGAGAGACAACGCAAAACCACACACACACACACACAACGCCGGAAGCGCTCTCATCCAGACTGACTACTTGCGCAGGCTGTGTATTTTGCCGCAGAAAAATCATCCAACGAGAGCTCCCACCGATGCGCTTCAGCGGTGCATGAATCCACTCCGTTTGGCTTGCAGGTCGAGGACAAAAACCGGGCGGCGTTGACGACTGTGCGTGTGTGCGTGTGTGCGTGTGTGCGTGTGTGGTGGATCCTGTTTGTTGAGTGCACCTTATCCGCGTCTCCGCACACCCGTTTGGCATCTCCTTCAGGATGGCGTTAACGATCTGCACGAGATTTACTGATGAATATCAGCTGTTCGAGGAGCTGGGAAAGTAAGGAAGCATATTTATTATTATTATGATTTTTAATCATCTGGCATCATCTCTATGTAAATGTCTGTTATGTAATAGGCCGCCTTGGCTTAGGGACGCGGATTTCGGGCTCTGTGGTGTCTGTGCGTTTTTGTCTGTGTGTGCGCGCTGCCGATTGTGTAGCTATGAAACCTTTTGATGCAGGAGGGGGGGCTAAAGACGCTGTGTGCCGTGCAGGCCTATGCAGTTGCATCCTAGTTGTTTTAATCCCACATCTGAAGCCCTGCTTATGTTGTGCGCTTACGAGAGAAGATGTGTGGAAACGAGCGTATCGCCATTCGCCTCCATCCTGTGCAGCCACTGATGTTGCATTTCGACCTTTTGGGTGCCACTGGAGGGTGAACACTTCACCACCCCCCTCCACCCAACATGTTGTAAACTGAACCGAGGTGAAATGGATCGGCGTGTGTGAAATGGTGAGATTTGGTAACCTACCCCCAACCCCTCCTCTACCTCTCTACCTCTCTCACCCCATCCTCAAATCCTCCTCCTCCTCCTCCTCCCCCTCCTCCACCCGCGTGACAGAAATACACACTCGGTAATGCGACAGCAGACCATGTAGTTGGCGATGACACATTCCCCAACCAAGCACCGAGCTGCGGTCAATTATCAGACACAGGCAGGGAATTCCTCACCCCTGAGAGAGGGGAAGAGAGAGAGAGAGAGATCCGCGTACCTACGCGTGTGTGTGTGTGCGCGCTCATGCGCTGCCTGACCTGCAGTCTGCTCAGTGCGCACCCCGTGGTCAGTGTACACAGTCCCAGATGTCTGCATCCTGGGTTGACTTTCAGCCTAAACAGTGAGATGAACAGTAAACCCCCTCCCAAGTTAGCCACTATCACCCTCCTGATGGAAGCCCGTGTTTGTTAGTGAGGAAGAGGAGAGAGCTGCTCCACAGCCCCAGCCCCCCCTCTGCGTTTATGATCCAATGCCTGTTCATCTTACACCATCTGTCATTAATAATGCAGCCATATTGCTTTTATAGTACCTTTTAACTCACCTGATCTCTTTACTGTGGTGCTGCACTACTTTCCCGTCCACGCTGGCGTACAGTAGACCAGCTGGTGCTGATAAAATGAAAATACCATCATGATTTTTAATGTTTCAAGACCAGTCAGTCACACGGATGAAAATCAAACAGGAGACCCTTGAAACTTTATTTAAGATCAAGTCTGAATTCTCAGTGGTTACAGGTTTGATGGCTCCAATAACATTGTTGCAACTGACAAAAACACGTAGTATTAAATAAGTAGGGCAAGTTTCAAGAGTAGATCAGCTGAGAACAAGCTGTGATTTGCATGATTTCACTAAACCATATCTGGAAATTCATATTCTCATATCAGTTTTTGAGCTTGTGTGACCTTTGGTTAAACTCCTTCTCTGCATCCATATGCCAAGATGTTTTTGTTCTTGTGGAGCATTTTTTTTTTTATGTAATCAGATGGTCCAAGCGAGTCACGTGGAACGTGCTGCATCTAATTGTGGAAGCATATTTGTCGGAGACTTGAACAAACACGAGAGCTTCCTCGTCGTACATGGCGTGGCTGCTGTAACCTTTAACCTTGTTCCAGCTTGTTTTCTTTACTTACAAATAAAAAAAGCACAGGTAATTTCACTGTGTGGCTACTAGACATTACCTAGCTGTACGGGATAGTCAAGTAAAATCCTTATGTAACATGTTATGCTATGATCATTTCCTTCACCAAATCCCTTATAAATTAGAGGTAAGCTTTAGTGGCAAGCTGCTCAGTCCAGAGGATGTTAGATAACATGTTTATGGCACACATCACTATATACTCAGCAGTGATTACATAGGCACAAAGCCACACTTTATTCTCATGTTGCATTCAGCAAATAATACAACTTTACACCACGTTTGAGAAGTACAGCAAGTGAAGGAATAAGGTTCATTTGAGGTAATGAGGGTATTTTCATTTTTGTCTCTGCGGCCTGTCTGCGCCCAAACGCTTCTGGTTATGATATCTCTGATGTTGTCTGAAAATATCTGATGCTGTCTGCAGCGAGACGGGATGAGTACAGATTTTATTTGAACAAAAAAAAAAAAAGGCGTGCACAGACAGAGATGGAGGTTGAATAGCAAAGCGGGCCCACATGGCTGCAGAGCTGAGGCTCCATGGCTGCATTTAGAGATGAGAGATGCAGCACTCTCTGCTCTTCTCCTCCCCTCAAATATAGCTGACCTAGTTTTTTGATCTTCATACATGTGCCTGGAACACCAGAACAACACATGACTTAAACAATAGAGAGGCTGGCAGGCATGTTCCTTGGCATTACGGGTAGTGGTGTGAGGACAGCACGTACTGTAGGTACGGGGGTGTGAGTGTGTTTACGTGAGTAGCTGCACATATCCACGATTTTGTGCAGTTTAATATTGAAATGTGCTCAGTCATGTTTGTTATTACTCATGTGTGACATGACATCCGAGGGCTGATTCATAAAATGCAAAATCTTTCAGTAGATCCTGCCTTTAGATGTTTTCAGGAAACCCTTTGTCATGAAGCAGGTTGCAATGAATTTGATCTTAGTTACCATGGAAACATAGCCCTCCAGAATAGCTTGATTCTAGTCAAGCTTGTTTTGAGTCTTAACTTTAAAGACTTAGGTCTTTCCTCCAAACCAACAAATCTCAAGTACCTGTTTTACTTCCTTAGGCTGATTCAAGCCAGATTCTTGAGTCACACTAAGCCCCGCTCTCTGTTTTGAACCCCTCTTCTGATTATCCGGATCACGCCTCATGTTGTCCCTGTGAGCTTTTTTTTTTTTTTTTTTGGATAACACAACAAGTATTCCTCTGTGTCCATTTCAGGGGCGCATTCTCTGTGGTCAGGAGGTGCGTGAAGATTTCCTCCGGACAGGAATATGCCGCCAAAATCATCAACACCAAGAAGCTTTCTGCCAGAGGTAGGAAACACACAGATGTGCACGGAAACACACAGATGTGCACAGAAACACACACACACACACAGATGTGCACGGAAACACACACACCACACGTGAGCAGAAGAACAACATGCCCCCAAGTATCACTGAGTTACGTATGGATGAGCTGTGAACATCGCTGCCCCTGAAACAGGCTTCAGGGAGAACAAGTGTGTGTGTAGGTGTGTGCGTGTGTGTGTGTGTGTGAAAGAGTGAAAGTCAGAGACTCATCTGGATGTTGGTATATCAAGTTTAAATATAAATACACTAAACGCCGTACTCGTAAAGTACTTTTTGTACAGTGTGATACTGTACATGCTCTCCTTTTTGTGTTATTCATATCTGTCCTTTGGTTTCTATGTAAATGTTTGTCACACACACACACACTGTGTGCGTGCGTGCTTTTGCGTGCATGTGCATGTGTTCCGTATTGATTCAGGGCTCTGGCTGGTCTTGTCGTCCCAGGGGCAGATCTCTTGCGAAGCCGACCCAGTTCTTTCACATCCGTCACTGTAATTGTAGCCGCTGGCCTGGTTGCCTTAGGCTTGGGACACACACACACACACACACAGTAGCTCACACACACACACATATATATATATATATATATATATATATATATATATATATATATATATATATATATATATATATATATATATATATGCACACACATGACCCAACTGCCTACAGCATATTCATGATTATTAACCAATGGTGTGTTGCGTCTTTGCTGTTCCTCCTTCTCTTCAGCCAATGGCGTGTTTTGTCACAGCTTGCTGGCCTGTGATAACCAATGACTGCCGTCATGCCACACAAAGAGTAAAGCTTCTGTAGATGTGAGCTGAGACGTTTAACTAAAATTTAATTTGTAATAAATTACTGTAACTTGCCTCGGCCGTTGCACTTGTTATACCACCACCGCCTCTGGTCTCATTGTGATGATTCAAATGCATGTATCTTTGTGGTGTTGTACTATGTGTGTATTAACAAGCAGCTCCCTCCCCCTCTTTGCAGTATTTTACCTTTCGGTCCTTTCCAGCAGCTCCCTCCTCCTCCTCAGCATCCTCCTTCTCCATCTTCTCTGCTCTTTTGCATATACTCATCTTCCCTGTTTTGCATTTTCTTTATTCTCCCTATCTTATTTCTGTTCTCTCTCTTTTTGCGAAGACACTGTCATATTTTTTCACCAGGTGCTTCTGTTCGCCCCGTCCTTCCTTTACTAATACCTCACCATGCATCTCTGTTCTGTCTTTTATCTCTTCCTTTTCCCTTCCTTTCCCTTCGTGCTGGATCTCTGTTTTATTTCCGCTTCCCTCGCCAGTCCTTTCCCTCTTTCTGCCTCTCTTCCGCCCGTGTTGACCCTGCCGCTTGCTGAGTGCAGTCTTGGTAATAGACACCTCGGCAGACGGATCAGTGTCTCACCACTTGCATGCTGGGACAGATTTTCCAAAAATACTGCAAAGGGTTATCTCACCACATATGCATGTTGATCTGTGGTGGTGCATAAACATACTACACACAGTCTATCTCTCTCACTCTCTCCCTGTTTTTCCTCTGTGTGTGTGTGTGTGTTACATACCGGGCATGCTAGCTGTCAGATATGGTCTTACCCTCTTTCCGCGATAAGCCCTAGAATTCCAACTTTGATTCCCTTCTCTCTGGCAGGATCATAACCCCCCCCAACCTCACTCTACCACTATGTTTGTGTGTGTTTGCCTTGGCAAGTGCATGTGCGTGTGTGAGTATATATAATTTAAAAGGGTTTAGGGTAGGATTGGTAGCTGGATAGCAGGCAGATCAAGGCACTGCATGTGTGTGTGTGTGTGTGTGTGTCTGGTTGCATGCACACATGTGTGTTGGGCCTATAGGACCAGTCACAGTCCTGCAATCTGCAATCCTGATTATGCAGCATTTCATTAAGAGCAGCAGATGAGTCAGTGAATGAGAGGAAGCAGCGAAAGAAGAAGAAAAGGATAGGAAGCAGAGACAAAGAGAGATAATCAGAGAAAGAAAGACATTTAAATGTGTGTGTGTGTGTGTGTGTGTGTGTGTGCACGCTCTACCCCTTACAGCAGTTGAATATTTGTCCTCTCCCTTCATGTGCATGCGTCAGTGTCCTGTCACTATGACTCTGTCTGCTCTCTTTTGTCACTTTGTATTTGCTTGTGCTGTTTGTGTGTGTGCGTGCACACGCTTGTGTGAGTGTCCGCAATCCCACATCTGTTTGTGTGTGTGTGTGTGTGTGTGTTCACGCACACGATCGTCCTTGTGTCTGTGTATCCGTGCACTAACCTCATTCCCCGGACTATGTGACCCTTTCAGCTTGTCTTAACAGTTGAGTAGGTTTGCACTGTTGCAATAAAGATGTTTTGAATTTTTTAAAAAAGGCCTCCTTTTCTCGCTGTGTAAATATTGCATTGCATTGTGGGAGTGAAACGGAGACAGGGTAAAGAAGTAGGGCTGCATTTACAAGGACGAAGGAGTCAAAACAAAGATTTCTTAAAATGTGTTGCAGCGCTGTTTGATGCAGCGTCGATGGTTTTCATCCTCCTTCTCACGTATTGCACCATGTTGGAAAATTCCCATCAGAGCTGCAGATATTGTAGTTATTATCCAATCCACCAATTCATAGCTGACCCTCCCTGATAGTGGACAGACTCTTTGGTAACAGGGATGACGCCGTTGTTATTTCTGTTATATCGAGGTGTCATGGTAACAAAGATAGCTGCTGCTGAGGTGTAAGCCAGATTTCCTCCGTGGTATTTTTATGCATGTTTTTATGTGTGCGTGTTTTCTTTTTGCCCCTCGTATAGTTTCCCCTCGTTAGGCAAGATAAAGATTTGTCTTCTCTCTTGCTTTACCGTCCCTGTCCTTATCGTCTTTATTCTTGCATTCTTACTGTGACTCTGTTTCACCTCACTTTGAAGTGAAGGGAAGGGAGGAGAGAGAGAGAGAGATAGGAGGGAAGGAAAGGAAGGAGGGATCAGCGGGAAGAAGGGGGGGATCACATGACTCACAGGGTGCTTGAAGGCTAAAAATAAACACTGGTCATTCTCTCACTCTGGGTGTCTCTATATATCTCTCTCTCACACACACACACACAGTATTGAAAAAAATCCCATCTTGTGAAAGGAGCCAGGTTTTTGGTTTCAGTCGATGCTTACCTGTTTGAGATTGAGCCTGAAACTGTAGCCGGTGTTTGTGTGCGTCTGTCTGTCTGTATGTTGGACAATGCGGGGACTCTAATTGCGAGTCGAATTACAGACGTCTCCTGTTTCTTTATGACAGAGAATCAGATGAAATTATGCGGTTGCTAATTGACTCCTTTTCATTTCCTTAAATTTCTCCAACGGATCAAATTAACGCACGCTCAGTAAGATGTTCATTTTCGTCTGACGTCGTTAAAGATGAGATGGCAAACAGAAATCCTAAATCAAGGTCTGCTTACTGGATTTCTTCTGGATCTTTTAGCCTCATCTTGTGGCATTCATTAGCAGAGTTTGCTCAATTGTGTGTGCGCTGAGGACACATCATGACAACTGAGCCATCTCCATGACAACTGAGCAAAACTGATAAAGGCCATTTGATATGCCTGAAAGAAGAAATGTAGTTAGAGAACCAGTGTTGTTCTGTGCTCTTCTTTCAATAAATAAATACTCTCCAATTCTGATAAGATATGATATATGGTGTGTTATCTATCATATATCATTTCATATATCATGTATGATGCTGCCAATACTTCCTTGTAGTCCTAAACCAATGAGTTCGGACACAAAAGCATAGCTTGAAGCCTGGCACAATGGATTCTTATGTAATCTTGCGATCTCACATGCCTCCAACAGTTATAATGACACCTGACATACCTGAAATGAACGGCTCTACTCTTCTTAGCATCAGAGATTGACAGGACACACTACTTCACAAACAACATTAAATGCTTAAAGGTTTGACGTAGCCACACAGGTTGCCACTTGGTGTAGAACCTCTGGCACTACCTCTGACATTGTGCTTGTTGATTATATATTTTGGCACATGTTGCCTTCCTCAGCATTGATTATAACTTAGCAAAAGACTGCACAAACCAAACGTGCACACAAAGAAAACACACACTGATACCAAATACTGTTCACCAGCATGAAAACACGAGCTGGGAAAATCAGAAATGAATCATAGATTTGTCATCACCTTTGTCTTATTTTTCTTTGCGGTTGAGAGGTAATCTGAGCTATGCTTGGTCACTAACCGTGTCACTTTAGTATAAACACCATTCATTGTAATATAATAATGTTTATTTCTGCTGTGAAGTTGAGCATTTTAATGTGGACGATTAGGGAGACTGACTCATTTTGTAGCCAGGCGTTTTGTGGCCGCTCGAAGAACTGCAGTTTTTGGTACTTCCACATCGGCTTCACTTGAAGCCATGAAGACAGAGTACTTATTATATTTTCAAACATCAAAATGATGCAGAGTGGTGCTTCTTCCAGATAAATACAGCAGATAGTAATAATTAGTACTAAAATTCAAAGAGCACACCAACCAAACAGCAGCTGGGTACAGTTTTATTTGTGGCTAATTAGTCACAGCCGTATTCATTTCTGGTGACAGTTTCGGCGTCCAAACTCAGTAGTTGCCAGATAAAACTTTCACCTCTTAAAACTTTGTTAATAATGTAAGCTATAATCAAAACTGCAGCTCTGGCATTTTTAAAATGTCAGGTTTTTTGATATAAAACGAACCTACAGTATGACTAACAGGGGTAATGGACTCTGTAGAAAGCGAAGGCGTTCATAATTACAGAGTACTGCGTCTCCTTCTGTCTTCTCTTGATTTACCCTTTCTCCCTAACAACTGTCTCCTCTCTGTCCTCCCTCCTCTTCTCCCTCCCTCACACATCCTCCCCAAGTGCTCACAATTAGTAGGGGTTTCAGTCTTTATCCAACTCGTGGACAGTTGTGAAACTCATTGATAGATAACGGCTGACAAAAAATTTAAAAAGATCTGGATGTCTTCATTGTTTTTCCAGCAGAACCATATCAATACCGGAGAATGGACGTTTATGGAAGCATTAAAGTGAAGTTTATCACTTTTATTGACTTAATAACAATGTGCCTTGAATTTCTTGATGGTGGTGGATAGATAGGATACATCACCGCTGCTGGAAAGTTGCAGAAACATCTTTTAATTTTTAAGAAATTCACTGTAAATATCAGATTGTGTTGTACTTGGCAAGTTCTCATTTCCAAGAAATCCCATTTGGCACTGTTGTTCCAACATGAAAAGCAGAAGAGGTATGTAGTAGCAGAAGGTGTAGAAGATTAACGTGATTGCTCTCCATACCTTTATGCAAAAGAAAAAGCTGGATGGAAAGTCCAGGCTTGTTCTCTCTCTGGGTTTGGTGCACGGTATTTTGAGTAAATGCAGCAAGTGGATGTAGTAAAAGTGGAATTTTTCCTTTAAGTTTTAACACCTGGTGTGTTCTTAAGTGTGTACGCTTTGAAACAGTCCATGTACACGTAGTTAGATTATGTTAAGCAATGTATTTGCCTTCCTTACTGATCAACCGGTGCTGGTTGCTATGCCAGCTCTTGTGGTAACCAGGGAGCTACATAAGGGACATTTTTAGACATCCATGCTTTTATAACTGTTCTTTAAATAACAAATTATTGTTTCCATGAAGAATTGCTTGTGCTATTATTATGGGTATAATATTTCCATACCCTGGTGACTTGACTTCCATCCATATTTATAATACAAGAATTCACTGTACAGTTGAGCTTCATTGCTGTTTTTCTTTGTCAGGATGTCTCCAGTCCACCACACTCAAATTAAACCACTTTTACATAGTCTAATGTGCGTGCAGCAGCATTACGCTGTATAAGATAAAAGCAGACATTACCGAACGTTATGAGCCTCCCAGAAATACTCTGGGGGCAGCTTTATCTCTGACACCAGCCACCTTTTGTTTCTCCTCAGAAGAAAAAGCAAGGGAGTTATCAGTCTCATAATTCTTCCTCTATTGGGAACCAGCAGAGGGTGACGGTGTCTCAGCATCCTGGATGGTTTCACGGTTTCATTAGACCCCCCGGGTTCTGCGGGTGGTTAAATGGAACCGTATGGAGGAGGACTACTTAGCCGCTGGCCCCAGGATGTTACATTCACCCACTACATCTTTTTTTAATTAAAACTCTTAATTAAATCGGAGCAGCAATTCCAGCGCCGTGTTGTGGTGTGTGCGGTGGGCCGATTTGTGTGTGCATTAGGGTAAAGACCTGAACGAAGGTTTATTTTCATTAACAATTAAATCATTGATCGTTTCAATTGATTAATCGATTGATGCCGACAGAAGCTCAAACTGCTACTTTTGTCAAAACATCCAAAGACATTGAATTTTACAATGATATAAAACATTTGAGAAGCAGTAACCTGTTGTTTTAGGCTGTCTGACAAAAAAAAGTAGACAGAGACAGACCGGAGCCCAGAAACTGACCTTATGCAATAAACATATTACCAAACAGGTCAAAAATGTGACTCTTAGTTCCAGTATGGTTGCAACATTTTTCTGCAACCTTGCAGAGCTTTAGCACCAACATTTGACAGCTAAAATACATGTATAAATATAAATATAAAACATATGTACAACTTATATTGCGGTATTCACCGTAACCTTCCTTGGCAATTTCACAATACTGATGGTTCCTCCGCTTCTGCCACCTAGCCAAAAACGGCGACCATTGAAGGCGAGAAGGGTCCCGTGCTCAACACTTTGACACAATTGACTGTGTGAATGCACTTATGCATTCAGAATAGCAAGTGTAAGTATTGATGTACACGAATTGAGACACGTTGTGGGTGCCAACCATTTCAGCTATAGCTACCTCACTGGAACGAACCTTTGTGATAAGATTTATCCATATGCTCGTTATATTATTGCACTTAATGTTACTTAAAGAGTTCCTCTGTGACCCCTGCTTGTTACATTAATACAGCAAAAATAAAACAAGTCTAACCTTTTCTCTAGTTTCTTCCTGAAGTAACAAATGTCACCTTCTTCACATTAAATGGAGCTAAGTGCTCCACTGCGTAAAGTCGCTCTGTAGTGTACAGGTCACACTGCCATCATTAGCCAGTTAATTAACCTGTTACCTCAATGGTAACGACATCTACATGTCGTGCCTTTAATCCCAATGACACACACATATATATATATATATATATATATATATATTTTATATACATTCAGGAGCCATATTCAGTAGACCAAGTGTGTGTGTAAACTTTAGGTTTCAGCGAAATGAGTGTGTGCCGGTGTTATGTGGGTCTGACTGATACAAGAGGCCAGAAAACAGATGACCACTGTAACCTAATAAGAGTGAAGATACAAACTGGGGACAGGATGTTTAAAGTGTGCTGCTTGCTCTGTGATGATACACATGCTGGCCTCTTTCTCTTTTCTGTGCTTATTTGACTATCTTTATCTGTCTGCTGTTGGCTCTGCCTCTATTTCTGTCCCTGTCGCTTGCTTGTTTTTCCTCTGGCTCTTCGATGTCTGTCTATGTCTTCTCTTGTCTATCCCTAAAGCTAGAGCAGTGTTAGACTTACAGGACGTCAAACTACAAAAGGCAAAAGGAAACAACACACACATACACTCGCAGCAGTGCACTCTGCTGCAGTGCGGTTGCAGACGCGACACATCAGAAGACTGAATGGAAGAAGCAGCGGAGGGAGACAGAACGGGGGGGAAATTTTGAAGTTTGTCTGCGTGAGCGAACTCTGTAAGCAAACAGGTCGCTTAATGTGGATTACTTTTACTCTCAGAGTTAGAGGGAGGTTGCCCTCCAACCTGAAAAATGCATAAAAAAGGAATGAAGCTACAAAAACAAGTTAGAGATCAGATAATACAATCACTAACAGCAATCTTTTATTTAGGTTTTACACATGCAGGTCCAAAGAAAGGAAAATATGAAAGGATAATTCAAGTCGAAGCAACAAAAACAATTCTCCTATGTGTTTGTATACTGCACCAGGGACAATAAAGAAAATAAAGTGTGAGGAAATATATGAATCACCAGGTATATGCACATACTGCACACTGATGCCTCAGAAAAACTTTCATAGGCTTATTTTGCAATAATGACCACTTCCTCTGTATTCATTTCCAATTCTATATTCTTATAACGCCGTGCTTTTTCTTTCACGGAAGAACTGCCCTCTGGGTTTTTCCAAGAAGAGAAAATAACCACATATTACACCATATGATGACTTTATGAGAAGCATTACATTTGCACTTGTGATTCATTAATAACCTATCGAAGAAGCGCAGTTGCAAATGATTTTTCTATGAAGCATGACGCTTTACTGTGAAAAGTTGCTTGTCTTGAAATTCACTTATTGCATCCTATTCCGAGTAATAGAGACAATAGAAACATATGCAAAGATCGAATTACGTGACACAGACATAAATGACAACTGGACTGTCCTAAATATGGTACGAAGTGCAAAATCTTAACCTGCGGGGGACAGAGGCTACATGCTCGCAGTGCTCATGCCAAGAACTAGATTGTTTTAGACAAGATGGTTTATGATGTGAAAAAATGCAAGAGGTCAGCGTCCTGCTGGCAGCGGAGCAGCTGACAGTTCAGCTGTTCAGTACTCACTAAGAAGTTTCAAACGAGAAAATATTCAGAATCTGTTCTTTTAAATGAGCTGCATCGACTTTATAGCAGTATATCATTAGCATGGAAGACAATAAAACACTAAGATGAAACTTTATTTCAACCTTTTTCACGGCAGATTAACAATGAAAGAAAGAAAAAAAAACACATCTTCTCACCAAGAATCAACTCATTGTAAATTAAGTCATAGTCTAACTTTATATATATGAACAGTCATTCCTTGCTATATGCATACCGACATTTAGACACGCAGCTTAGATCAGGCCAGAAAGGTCCTGACAGTCCTGAATGATAACAGCTGAGTGAGGTAGCTTCACATTTGTCTGCACAATTACATTTGCCTCACATTATGTTGAAATGCTGCTGTCAGTTTTAACGACGTGAGCAAAAAGCTTCTCACCGGTGGCTGTGGCAGTAGCTCGCACACACACACACACACACACATACACACACACACACATTTAAGTCCTGTAAAGCGTTTTTGTCAGCTGGTCACAACTCATTGTTGTCAGCCTGAGACTTTTTGGGAGTCAGGCGGATTTCAAAGTCGACTGGTTGGTTCAGTGGAAGGTGTAAAATGTGATTTTCTAGTCCACTGAAAATATATATATATAAAAAAATGCTAAGTCACGACAATGCTCTGTCAGGCTAACATACAGATAATCAAAACTTCTACTTACACCTATGGGCACTTTTGTGCTCCAATCCAGTTAACTTGTACATCTTTGAATTTAAATAAAGGAACTCTCACTCTCACTTCACTCCTACTGAGGATGAGGACTAACCCATACAGCACCTTTCCTGTTATGAAGTAGCAGACCACAAATGAACTGCTTCAGCACATTATGTTACTGTATCACCCTTCAAATACATCTTACACCTGCAGAGAGCTACGATGAAAAGTTTTAATGTGTTACTTAAGCTGCTGATGCAGACAAACATTTAGTATTTATTGTATTTCATTTCACTTACAGGATCGATGATGTTCCCTTTTCTACTTTCTAAGCATCTCACTAACAGGATCTGTGAAGTTCCAGTTCTACTTTCAATCCTAATATATATCCGCAGTGTGGACTCTGTGTGTTTTGGGTTAAATGGTTTGGTTGCGGAGACGTCTTGAAATTGTGTGACTTTCAGTTTAAAGTGTTGATCCTGTCCGTGAATTAGTTAATTGTGCTCTCCTGTCTGTAGTTCTGTAGAGTTTGATAGTTGTGTGTGAACTCTCGATGTCGGCCATTTGCATGCAAGGCTGGTTCCACTGCAGAGGAGAGGAGAGGCCCGACGCTCTGATTGGTGCAGGAGTTGCTAGACAACAGATGTCCAGCCGGCTGGGAGGTGGACTACCTGTGGAGGAGGGAGAGAGGGAGAGAGAGAGAGAGAGAGAGAGAGAGAGAGAGTGAAAGAAAAGTGGAGGTGGAAAATTATGGAGAGAGGGAGTGAGGCTGTCATATGACAGACATTTACAGTGCACAGTGAGATACAGTACACACAAAAAATACAGCCAACCTTATATGAACACCCCTATATGCACCTTTAAAGCAGCGTTTTAATTGCTTCAAGGAGAAACTATTTTCTTCATGGAGTATTTACATTATTTTGGCCTAAAACAGCAAAAATATACTCAAAAAGCAACACATCAATGCAGCAACATGGTTGAATAAAAATGCATACTGACACAACTTAATGTTTTCAGATTTATCAGTGAGTAATAGATGGTATTAACATTTCTGTGTTGTCTATATGTCTATAAAGGCTAGATCTACAGTATGTTATATATTTTGTTGGGTCATTAAAGATTACCCCAAGTGTTTCCACGACTGTTGAAATCCATAATTTTGTTGAGGTTGCGGTTCATTGCCCGCCAGTTGCTGTAACTTCAAGGTAAACAAGGGATATTTCGGATACGTCAGAGAATCAGGAAGGAAGTTGGCGAACGTGACCAAACATGTGAATATGTGAACATGTGATTAACACTTACGTAATACATTACCTCGTCCATGAACAATTTTTTGCCAAGTCAGTCGGATAGATTTTCCCAACTATAGTGGTTGCCGAACAATGAAGAACTGTCATGACATCATCAAACTACGTCTTTTGTTTTGGTTTCGATATGAGAGACTCCAAAAGAAATTGCGTTTTAGCAATAGAAAATGATTGATGATCAGGTTTAGGACATGTCTTATATGAACAACGATCATTTGGACAATGACAAACACTGTCAGCGGTTTTGCTTTTGCAACTATGGGTGTTGTGACCCCAGATGTTTCTCTCACAAGTCAAGCAACGTGACGATAAAACAGCTCATCCTTCTCTGGGTCGTGTGGCTTTCTCTGGATCTACGACTGGCAGTAGTAACATCGAGCCACAACATCAGAAGACTCTGGAAATACCCGGAGCAACCAGTGGACCTGGGGTTCTTGGTGAGAGCGAATATAAGCTATATGTCAACATACCATCTGACAAAGGAAGGGGAAGAGGAACAAGAGGAGGGAAATGAAACTGATTAAGGAGAAGAGGTAGTATGCTCCTGGATGCTTTCTAATGCTGATCATTGCCTAACAAGATGAGTCAAGTGACGGCGCTAATACAAAATGATGCAGTCTACAGACACACCAACCTTTTTTTTTCACATGTAAAAAATTCCCTAGCACAGAGGTTAGACTGTTTTTGTGAAAAGCTGCAATGAGAACATCAACTTCCAGACTGACTTGTTCACCTCATAATTGCAGTTTTGCACAGAATATTTTATGCCAACAAAAGCTGTAAGGGTGTGTGTGTGTCCAAACAAAAATCCATGGATGCATTCTGACAGGGAAATCAGAATTGATTAATTTCTATGAACAAATAAACAAGGAATTATAGTGCAAGATAAGAGGGGGGGAAATGTAAATACAAGAGAAAGGTTATGCTAGGTCATGTTAGGGAGCATTGAAGAGATGACAGAAGTTGAGCCGACCCAAGATAAAGGGCTGGATGTACTGGGAGTGACAATAATTAGAGACTAATCAGCTGCTTTTCCAGCTGCTCATCGACACAAGTGATGTTCCAACAATCTGGAAAACATCAACTGTGGAAAAATGGAGACAAACAAATGCAGAACTTCAGACTCAAAGTCCTCGCAGCAATTCTCAGGAAGTGCACGGAGGGAGTCGTACGCGATTATCGAACACTGGACTAGCAACTACACCCACTGCAGTTAGTGCCAGGAGGCGGTGGAGGACGCCAGCCTGAAACTAATACAAGCAGTGACTGAAGTCATATATCATGTTATCATGCCTTTTTAATTTGCATGTAGCTCATCTTATGTGCTGCATAATAAAATAATTCTCAAGAAACCGACCTCAGTAAATGATTTTATGTCTTGTCCCTCTGGGTCGCGTTTAATGGCTAATCTTATTTTCAGTATACGCAAATGAAATTATGGGAAATATAGAAAATCTCCCACTAGTTTACGCAGGTGAAATTGCTTTAGTGACGTGCCTTACTAATGTACAGCCATTAAAAGTGTGCGCTGACTAAGTTACAGATTTCATAAAGTGGTTTGATGACCGTCATCTTTTGTAACAACTGTTTGCCAGGAGGAAGTGGGGACTAAAAAGACTTCCTGCTGCATAAACTAAGGACTTTTGAGGTCAGCCAAAGAAATTTAAACAGAGTACATGATCCCTAATTGGAAATACACACATTTCTAATGATTCCCTTCTAATAGCAGATCTCTGGGCATGGAAGCGAAGACAAATTTCTTCTTTTTTTCACACAAAAGGTAGACAATAACATGTTTTCTACTACTTTCTACTTTCCAGTGAACACTCTGAATTACATTCTGGTAAAATCAGCCGATAAAATACTGGACTGTCTGGAGTTTCTTGAGCATTAAAGCACCGTAACCAAAAAGCAAAATCATGTGCTAGATTAAGAAAACTGGAAGATTGCTGAATTAAAAATTCACATCATTAACCCAGAGTTTGTATGTTTGACTCAGAGACAGCCAAAGAGGTTACGTGTCACTCAGTAACATGTTAAGACCGAGGCAGAGATGGAGAGATCAGTGACCTTGCTCAGAGGGTCCTGCTAATCATGAAATAATGGCCGAGCTGCCCTTGTTTCTGGCTCTGCCTGTCAGGATGCCTCTCTGCTGTTGTGCTCGGCTCTGAAGCTGGCTGTACACTGCAAACAAAGCTGAAATTGCCGAGTTCTCACAGGCAATATGGTCGACTTACAACAACACAAAAGAGCTGTATCGGAGTCTTCTTAAGCAGAGCGTTCCTTTCATGTGATTAAATGTGCTCTGTTTGGCCTTGAGGTGCATGTTTCTAGTTTATCTGCTGTTTATTCAAACCCTTGTCAACTTCCCAGTTTAAGTAGATGAGCTATCATTTGACATGTATAATTAGAAGTCTGGACCTGATTCACTGCTGCACCCAAACTGGCTGGAAAGAAGCGAGGAAGTTAATCATTTTGTGGTTTGATTTTAATGGATTGTGGTTTATACTTCAGTGGAGGTCTGCGGTTTATACTTGGACGGATGTGTGTGTTTTTTTAATGAAAAGATCATAAAACTGACACCGGAAGACATCTGTTTCTTCATCCATGGTTTAGGGAGTGAACATGTCATCTCCTTAACTGTTTTTTGTGCTTATTAGCTGTTCGAGGCCAGTTTATAGATCTTCCTCGTGTATTTTTAGCTCCCACTCTAGTGCAGCCACAGCTCATCATGTATTTGTTTTGCATGTCACTTTTGGGATTTTATTCTGGCTTCATCTCTTTCACTGCGACTGATAAACTCAGCCCTCTGGTGTGTCTTTCAGCCACAGTGAACATAATGTACTGGCATTTCTTTTACCTTTTTTTGCATTCGAGCATTTGAGAGAACGCCAAGTTCTGTTTTGTTCAAAGTATACTGCAGCCTCAAGTTTGTCTGTGTGTGCATGCCTGTTGCTTTCTATATAGATGCACAGCACCAACACAAACTATAGATACCTGTTTCTATAATAGGAACAAGCTGCCTGGTGTTCTTTGTTGGCCTTGCCTCTGAGCTGCACTGAGTCCACAGTTTCCATAGCATCAAGAGAAGCAGAGGAAGGCGACAGGGAAGAGAGTGAAAAATAGGCGTCCTATTTTATTTGGAAAAAAAAAAGTAGAACCTGCTGCTCTTCTTTCTCTCTGCCTTCCTTCCTCTCTCTCTCTCTCTCTCTTGCACTCAAGGCGAAGCTGAAATGGGTTGCCTCAACACCGTTCTGCATCACACATTATGACGAAGCTGCTTTGACTCACTTGTTCTGAATCAGGGTGACTGGACTTTTGTGTTTTTTCTGGCAGGGGGCGATTTGAGAGTCACTTCTTGTTTCATAGAGTCAGATAAAGTCAGTCAGGTGTCACTGAGCAGACATGTGAAATTCTGCCCGAGGGCTGCCATGTGACTGTCACGTTCAGCTTGTTTGCTGTGGGTTTCCCCGTCGACACACATGAACACATGGAGTGCCCTTTGATTTTCCTGTAAGCACAGTATTTAAGGTAAATGTCCATCCACGATGATCAATGCAGTCCCTCGTGGCTTTCAGTTCATTGTTTTGATTTCCCATTTCCCATTTTCCTGTTTTGCTTCCCTGTCACCGCTGTCATAGCGTATTTGGCTTCAACAGACAGATCTACAAATCCTCTGTACACTACCTGCGCAGCACCAAACTGCAGACAGATACAGTTAGCAACTAGCTGGTACACAACTGATGATTAACATGGGACATTGCATTGTTTGTGATACAATATATATATAAAAAGATTAATACTTTTATTTTGGTTTGCCAGGCTCTAGTCTTGCTGTGTTTATTATCACATTGCCCAGAAAAATCTACTGATCTTTACAGTTAAATTTAGGTTTTACATAATGTGATCTGAAATTTAAATTTGTATCCAAGGCAGCAAAAGGAACCTGCAAACATACACAATGCAACACGGGAGGTCAACATGAATCCACTGTGGCCGTCACTCTGTTTGTTGTGCACAGTTGCCCTGCCTGTTTGTGGCACATCACCAAGCACATATCAGGTCACATTATTTTAGTCGAGCATTTCAGTTGTGATAAGGATAAGAGCCGTGTTGACACAAAGCCAACACACACACACACACACACACACATACAGAACCGTGAATGTCAAGCACACAAACAACACACTGACGCTGACAGCGATGGTCAAACACCTGCACCGTGTCCTCGACAAGTCAAAACTAACTCGCAGCCAACTTCATGTTAGATGATTCATAAAGCCAATCACAGAGAGGAATAATGAAGAGCGTTAAAATAACCTGCGCCTGTTTCTCTCTGTGTTTGTCTCTCCTCTGCTTTCCTTTCAGATCATCAAAAGCTGGAGAGAGAGGCGAGGATTTGTCGTTTACTGAAGCACCCCAACATCGGTGAGCTGCGAGTCCTTGATCTTAAAATACACACACGCTGATACAAACGGAAACACACATACTTTGTTCAGGTCTCTGGTGAATCCTGCCATGGCTATTCATCTTCTAGACACAGTTATGAGGATGAGAGAGAGAGAAACCAAGTGTGTGTGCGTGTGTGTGTGTGTGTACACACAGGTATCTAATGATGATGTATCTGTGTGCTCTCCCAGCCGAGTCATCAGAAAAACACAAGAGCCTTATGCCCTCTCTCTCTCTAAACCACTGACCCTTTACGCTCTTTCCTCCTCATTATACCTCTGATAGAAGCTGTCTGTCCTCTTTTGTTCTTTTCACACTCCACACATGCTCTCTCTTTTCTTGGCTCTCATTATTTTAGATTTCTTAAATCAGCTCTGCACCACAGCTACCATTGCAGTCAGATAACTCTCCGCTTACAAGGTTTGAGAGCAGCTATGGCTGAACATTTGGACTCCTGGGCTTTGAAAAGAAAAACACTACAATGTTAGAAGAGGTCTTACAAAGAAATTATGTCAGACAAGTCTTTAGTATCAGGAGCCAAATACTTAGTGGGCTTTGAGGGCATTATTGACTTCCTAATGTCAATACACAGTCCTGTGTATGTTAATACCTCAGATTAAAACAGTAGCAATGTCAGCACAGCTGCATGGATCAAGAACCAATGTGGAAACAAGTCAGAAATTTCTTTTTATATCATTTTAAATTCAAAACAAAGTCGGAGTTTAAGACACAGGACACAGGATTTAATATTCCTTTGTTTTCTAATCCGGGTTGAGCCCACAGATGTCAGTTCAGATGACAAAACAATGATCACACAAACCGTTAACCATTTGCCTGACCTAAATGTTGTGTGTGAGTGCAGGTCGGTTAACGTGGTTATCAAGATGTTTCATTTACAGTAATTAATACTTGAGGCAACAAAGCTCTGTATAGTTAACTGTGTGCATCATAATTTGAATTTTATTAGGACTCACGGTTGTTCTCAAAGGTTTCAGATAATCACTGAATCACCGTGAATCACCACATTAATAGAATAGTAGTTCAGTGGAATACATTATGCAATGGAAACTGATTTTGCGACCTGATTTGCATATTACCTCTGTATTTCTGACACATCTGACAGCTAACAGCCAGACTCTGAGACGCAGCAGCACAAAGGAAAATGTAAATAATGAGTATCGGCAGTGTTACTGAGGTGTCGACTGCTTTCTGTCTCTGTCCCGTGTTTGTGTGTGTGTGTGTGTTTTTTTTTGTTAAATCTTCTCCACAGTACGACTCCATGACAGCATATCAGAAGAGGGTTTCCACTACCTGGTGTTTGATCTGTGAGTAACACTCTCTGACACACATCCTCTGCCAATCGAAAGCAACCTAGCAATTTCACATGTTGTGTCTTGTTTTAATTTAACATGAGTGTACTTTTATATGGTTAACAACATGCATAAAAACATCTGTAGTTATTATAAAGCACACAGTTATGACAGCTGTTCATAATGACTAAGTTTGTAAGTAATAAAGTTCTTACTTAAAGACTTAAAGTCCGGTGTGTATCAGTTAGGAGTATTGGGAGAAATAGAAACTGTAATTGGCAGCATAGTGGCACAGTTGTTATGCAAGAAGGTTCTGGGTTCAAAACTGGCCATAGTCTGTGTGTGTGTGGAGTTTGCGTTTTCTCCCTATGTCTGCATGGGCTGGAGCTGTGTGAATGTCCAGTGAAGTGCAGGGCTGGTGGTGGCAGTGAATCCAAAAAAGATGGGAGGAGATGACAAAACTGGGCTGCAGGTGTGGCAGGCAGGAATTCAGGCGCTTGAGGAAAGCAACAGTTAGCTCCCAAATGATAAGAAACAAGATTCAGAAAAACAGAGAAGAAGGCCAAATCATACGCACTGGATCTTTAAGCTGTTTTTTAATTTAAGTTGCATCGTGTTATTTTTGTGAAAATTGATCTTCCAGGTTTACGTCATCATTACACAGCATTTTTATTATACTTCATATTAGCTACCTTCTAGCTCCACAGCAGTTACACTTGACCGTTACTTAGGCTGAAATACGACAACGAATCTGTTAATAAGAACAAGTTTGTGTCATGCAACCTGTTTTATTTAGTGCCGCATAAATCTTCACATAACAAATTGTAACTAGGCTAAGTTTGAACTTATGAAGAGCTGGGGCAGCACGCTCCCTGACCTATATCCCCTCTCCTGCATGCTTGTGTGTCTGTGGATGTGTTTGTAGGAAGCCCTTTGGGTAGATATGTGCCCATACAAACCTCATTAGCATACGCAAAGGTGTGCACAAAACTCAAGCAAAGAAACAACCATATTCTAATTGTTTGTGGATGTATAACGACACGCTGTGTGTGTTCAAAATCAATGAACGTGTTTCAGTCGATGATCCAGAGAGACAAGAACATGTGCACTATAATGTTTTCTCTGTCTCTCCACAGGGTGACAGGAGGAGAGCTGTTTGAGGACATCGTAGCCAGGGAGTACTACAGTGAGGCTGATGCCAGGTAACAGACACCCACTCACACACACACACACACACACACACACACACACACACACACACACTGCTGAGCACAGCAGCCATTATGCATCTGTATCTGGTGTGTGTATATTTGTGTGTTTCACATACGGCTGTCTCAGAGGTATCACACAGCTGCCTTGTCTCCGCGGCATCTCATGGAGTTATTTATAAGGGTGATTAACGACATATAGCCTGCGTTATTAATCATACGCAGCCTACCTTACACTGCCAGCTTTATGTTGAAGTACTACCTCCCCAGAGAGAGAGAAACTAGGAGACAGTGTGTATGCGCATCTGTGTTTTCTTGTCGCTTTGTCTATATAGTGTGAAAAATGACTTGCCTTCATGTGACTTAATGTCATCGCTCAAGAAAGCTGCATCACACATAAGAAGTCTAATGAGCGGGATATATGATGTGACACGTTTCCTCTTTATTAATAACCCTCGTCTTCTCTTCCTTTCCTTCCTCTTCTGCTTTTTCTGTCTCTCCTTCCATTTGCTCCGTTGCCACCCCGCACTCGTTCATTACTCTCCTGCCACTCAGCCACTGCATACAGCAGATCCTCGAGAGTGTCCATCACTGCCACGTTAATGGGATTGTCCACAGGGATCTGAAGGTTTGTATGACCGCAGCCACGGAAGCAGCAGTGAAGTTCAGATGTGACTCAACAGCAGCTGCAACAGATGGAAACACTGAGAAAGACCCAGTGACTCCCCTTGCAGTCTTTGCATCCACACACTAAAACTGAAACTGATAATCGTTTTCTCACGTGAGGGGAAAAAAATAGAATCACTTTATTACTTTCTCAAAGTTTTGAGCATTTAATGAAGCTTATTTGACCTTGACCTCACCAGTTCTGGTGTGCAGGAAAACGAATCACACCGACCAAACTGCAGATGCTTAAAGCTTTGCTCTGCTTTCCTGTAGCGTTACCTTAAAATCTTGTTCAACCTATGTTCTGGGCTTAATACCTCTCCTGTCAGTGTCATATTAATGATCCTCCTCTAATACTACCCCTGACGATGCAGAGAGTATGCTAGCATCCTTATGTGTGCTTGTGTGTGTGCGGGATTGTGTAATACTCTGATTGTAGCGCTGTGGTGACAGGAATAGGAGCAATCACAAGGCAGAACCTCAGGAATGATCACCATTTGCATAATTATGTAAAAATTATGTCGAGATTGTGAAAGATTTTCCAAGGTCATGAATATTCTAACGGTAGTCTTTATTTTCATAAACTCCAGAGAGTGTTTTTACGTTGAGGAAAAAGAAAAAAAAGCTCTCTTGAATTTGTTCACATGGATTGTGGCACACGTAATTGTACCGTGAGAAACAACGAGAGGAGAGAAAATCAAGAATTTATCAAGAATAAACGTCATAATTTTTATGTCATAATCTGTCGACTTTGTTAGGGGAGATGTCTTTTGCTCTGAGTTTTCAGATACTTCATAATCAGGAGGATTTATTCATGATTATGTAAATGATTATGTAGATGTGTCCATTTGTCAGTTAGTGTCCTGTTGAATCATATGTCTGCCATAAACTGACTGCTCACAGGCTGTCTGTGTTTAGAGCATCTAAATGTTAGGAAATGTATTATTCAGCAGAGCACACTGTCTAACTGGCCTTAGGTTAGCAAAGACCTTTCTGCACCTGTGTCCGTGTTTGTGTGTGTGTGTGTGTGTGTTTGCTGGGGGCTTACATATATTTATGACTGTGCTAAACTGTGTTAGTGTGCGATGTGTGTTTGGCGTTACCCACATGTGGCTGAGTCACTCGTTTCTACACCCACGTCTCCTGTAACGCCGCACCTCCCTCCTGTATCCTTCTCCCTGCAGTGTGCACTTTGTTCCCACTCATGGATTTTAACGGTGAATTGGTGTTACTGTGGACGAGCACATCATGGTCCGTAACCAATTCACTCTCTCAGAATCCATGAGACTGACGGGGAGCAAGTCCACAACTCCAGCGTGGAAAAAATGTCCGTGGTCACGTAGAGATTTGGTCCCGTGCACGTTTATGTTTCTCTGTCATTTGTGTGGCAGAAAGGGAGTTGCCTCAGACACTGATTTAAGAGCAGTTTAGCATTGTTGACCCCTAATAGTTTGGATTAGGATTTGGTTTGGCTAATCTGATCTTAGATCTGTGTCTGTGGGCGGCTTGTTCCCAGAGCGTGTGACCTCTCACCTCTAACCTGTTTGACTCCGCCCCCCCCAGCCTGAGAACCTTCTATTGGCCAGTAAGCTGAAGGGGGCGGCGGTCAAGTTGGCTGACTTTGGGCTGGCTATCGAGGTGCAGGGGGACCAGCAGGCATGGTTTGGTGAGTATTCATCCATCCATTTTTCAACCTGAATCAGTTGGTCAGTCAAGCAGCCAACCAATCAGTCGATCAATCAATCGCTCAGTTAGTTGAGAAACAGCCTGGTCACTGAATTGCCCACTCCTGCCTACCATTCCACATCTCCTCCCTCCCTCCATATTGCTCCTACAGGTTTCGCCGGCACTCCGGGATACTTGTCTCCGGAAGTCCTGAGGAAAGACCCATATGGGAAACCCGTGGACATGTGGGCCTGCGGTAAATAACATTCAAATTCTCTCTCACTACAACCTGACACCTCAATCTATGGCTTGTATCTGTGGTTCTGCACCAGCGCTGCACTGTCATGTTATTTCAAGTGTTTTCTGCAGTGTTGAGTGAGGTCTGATAACACACTTAACTAACTATGTTACGTTCTTCCAGGTGTGATTTTATACATCCTGCTGGTGGGCTACCCTCCCTTCTGGGATGAGGACCAGCACCGCCTTTACCAACAAATCAAGGCTGGGGCCTATGATGTAAGCATACAGTGCAAAATATGGCTCTTAAAAATATTTTAAAAAGAATCATAATTAGTTATAATTCATTCAAATGAAATCTGCATAACCCGATCCTAAAATATCTTGTAGAATTAACGTGGCTCTGTTCTTTCGCTGACAGACAATATAATATTTGTTACAGAAACCATGAGTAAATAAGTAAACTTTATTTATAACCTTTTCAAAGCCGGAGTCACGAGGTGCTGTATAAACATTAGACAGATAAAAAAAGAAGTAATAAAATTAAAATAAAGAACAATAAAACAGTAAAAGGTTAAACAGAAAGCAATAAAAGACTCACCACCTCAACAGGTGAGTGTTTAGCATCTTCATAAACCTATTGACTGACACGTTTTTTATAGTTTGGGGAAGGCTGGTCCAGACTGTGGGAGCCACGACTGCAAACGCTCGGTCACTTTTGGTTTTAAGTCTAGATTTTTGGGTCCACTGAAGTTGGTAGTCCTGACTGAGGTCAGGGGGCACAATAACTAAACACAATAAGGAAGTGACATTTTTAAAAAGTGGGCTGTAACAGCTGTATATTTTTAGATTTTGCCATGTGTGGTGGATTCTGGTTTATTGTCATGACTGTCATTTAACATGGCTAGCTTGTTTCCTCCATTCTGGAGACATCTTTACTGATCAAAGATGAATCAATAGTAATAATACCTGGACGTCTGCATACCTTATCCCTCGGAGGATGGTTGTTTTAATAATTTTCTTCTTTGCCTTGCTTCAAAAAGAATGAATGCTATGTTTCATCCCTATTAGCCTCCTCCATGTCACGATCATTTAACACTCTTGTTTTCTGACAGTTCCCATCCCCAGAGTGGGACACTGTAACTCCTGAGGCCAAAGATCTGATCAACAAGATGTTAACCATCAACCCCAGTAAACGCATCACTGCCGCAGAGGCTCTCAAACACCCCTGGATCTGCGTACGTGACACACACACAGATACAGAAACAGATATACAACTTGCCAACACACACATCCATTGTTTACATTCCTAATCCACAAATCCTCTCATCTTCTACCTGCAGCAACGGTCCACTGTAGCCTCCATGATGCACAGGCAGGAGACTGTGGAGTGCCTGAAGAAATTCAACGCGAGGAGGAAACTCAAGGTGAGACGTTTGGCAATCCTTCATGTTTCTATTTAGGTAGAACAATCCATCCAGCCATCTTTCTCCCTTCTCTGTCTTCCTCACTCAAATCGTCTCAGCGTAACTTAGAAATGATGACTTGCTCTCTTAAAACCTTCAAGTTGCCCTTTTGCTGTGCTCCCCTTTCTTGCCGTAACCTTATAATCAATCTTCCTATTTCTGTCTCTTCCTTCCTTTCCTTCTTTCTTCCTTCCTTCCTTCCATCATCATCATTACCTCCTTCTTTCCTTCTTTTCTATCACTGCAGGGAGCCATATTGACCACTTTGCTGGTCACAAGAAACTTCTCAGGTATGTCGCTCTCAGCCTTCTGCTCACGACCTGGTTCCCCAAACATATCTGAAAACTAAAACATTCATCTTATACAGGAGGCTGGAAATGCTTCTAAACCTTTAATAGTGGAGGTAGTTTGGTTAGTCTGTGAAAAATTAATCTTCTAGTCAGTCTTTAACTTTGGAAAGAATGCTTTCGATCTGTTTTATCTCTTATAAAACGAGGATGATCATGGCACAAAGGTGCCACTGGTAAACAGCCATCTCTCTTTATCTCTCTTGCTGATTCTCTTTCACTCTCTGTTTTGCACTGTCATACCTTTTTGCATGCATTTCCTTTGACCTGTCTATTTTCTCAGGCTCACACTAGGCCTGCCTTCTCTCTTCATTCTACAGTAAAATGCATCAGTGCATTTGTGTCTCTTTTTATTCATCCTTTTTCTTCCTTTTTTCAATTTTCTTTCCTTCTTTTATTTGGATTGTGGTTTCCATTTTGAGGTAAGATTTTTGGAATGACAGCGAACTAATGTGGGGCTGGGCCCAATGAATAGTTGATGATGTTTACTCTTTTCTAATAGTCAATCACACCATGCATGAAGGTATTTTGAAAGAGAACGATACTGAACCTCACGCTTGCAGAAGTGCCAATATGAAATCAGAATTAAGACTAGATAAAGGATGCAGCATGTACTTTGATATGCAATCCAGGGTTCGGATTCTTTTTATGCGAAATGCAAAGACAGAATGGTGGGATTGTGTGTGTGTGTGTGTGTGTGTGTGCGCGCGTGTGTGTGCGTATGTGTGTGTGTGTGTGCGCTAGTGGATAAGTGCATGTGTATGTGTGTCAGTTTAAGAATGCTGTGAGTCTGCTGGAGATCGGTTAGATTATCCCTTTCTCCACCTGCTAAATACGCCACCCACTTCAAGCCCCTTCACATGTGAGTTACATAGTAGTCGGAGAACAACCTTTGCATACGTGATGATGCTATTCTAAGCATCTGTTGCATTGCATTATGGATTTTGCAGTTGGATTTTTGCACCTGGAGTTTGAAGATAAGCACAGCTGACTGATATGCTTGCTGCATGTTAGTGTAGCCTCAGGCTTCGGGACTCTCGTTTGCAAACTCTCATGCTGAAGTGTCGTCTCTTTCTTTCCTTCTACAGCAGCCAAGAGTTTGCTCAACAAGAAGCAAGACGGCGTTAAGGTGAGCTGCTTTTGCACTGTGAAGAAAAATGCTTTTGATTCTTGCATTAGTCTGTTGGAGTGTTCGGTGTCTGACGAGCCTTTTGGACAATTATTATGCATTGTGCACACAACATCATCATTCAGGGACAGTCACTCCAAGCAGTGGGCAACGGTTGTTATTTTCTTAGCTTGCTCTCACAGCAGACCACATTAATTTATGTGATATTTCCAGTTTTATGAAACGTTTTTAAAACATTGGTATCACTAGTGTCTCTTCTCGTCCGTGTTTTTGACCATAGCCACTTAATCCTTACCACAGAGCCCCTCATGTGCTCGATCATAGTCTCTGTGTGCGTAGGGTCCAGTCTGAAATGAGCACATGATGCAGAGGTGCATGTGTGTATGCACATGTGCATGCATATACAATGTGTTGGACGAATTCTGTGTGCCTCTTTTACATACAAGTGAGTGTTGGTTTGAGATTGGACCTCTGCATACAACGTTTGAAGCAGTGTCACTGTGTTTGGGTCTTACTCAGGCCTACAGTATGTCACACTACAAGATCCATTCCAGGGAGTTTATCCCTGATCCATGTGACCGCATCCCATGAAAACTAAAAACAGAAAGCAGTTTTGTACAAAATACCTTGGAAACCTTTCTTACTGAATTGTTGAATCCAGATGAAATCCATTACCGTATGCGCATTTACTCTGCCAACTTAAATGTTTTTGAATCATTTAGAAGGTTGGACCAATACACGTCTACATTCATAGATAGATGAGGAACGTTTGAAGGAGGAGGAGGGTCTGTTGGCGTAGTTTTCTATTTTATTTTTGGTCGACTATTGAATAAAAGTTTTAAAACCTGTTACTGCCTTATCTGATAGTGTGACCACGCACAGTTTAAAACACAAATGTCACAATTTGATGCACTGTGCCGGATTGTAGCTTTAAGCTAAACAAAGAAACAGCAATTAAAAAGTCATCAGACAGACACACACACAAAATTTACAGAGACAGAATTCAAGGTCAGTGTGTAAAGTGTTGAGCAGCTTTGAACAGAGTTTGTAAGCTGGTAACTCTTCACATCGTCATGCATGGTGTTCCACTGATTTGAGTGCAGTGAAATGGCATGTTAGTCTCATATAGAGGATATTCTTGAAGATCTGAGCGAGTACACACAAAGTCACGTAGCGGAGGAACAGCCAAACCACTGAACATTCAGGCACAGGTTTTTAAAGCTCAGGAAATTGTATTTCTCTGGTGTCCTACAGTGATGAAAATGACTTTGTGTTCAGAGATTTTAGAGTCTGTTTGTCAAAGGAGGCTGATTCACAGACTACTGACAACGTCTTTTATGTTCTCTGAAATCCAGCAGAATTCAAACGTTGATACCTATTTAGAATTTTTTTTTTTTTTTAGAAACACAAGAAGTTTCCCTACAACCTATTTTAATAATAACCTACCTTCAGCACAGCCCAGTTTATCTAACTTCTGCTTCTGTCTAAAGTGTTCTTAACACATCTACCCTCCTGCTTCACTGGTCGATAACAGTTAACACTAACGTGGACACATGAGTTGGGATGATCACTTTGGAGTGGACAGTAGTCAGTATGTGTGCGTGCGTGTGTGTGTTTGCGTGCATGTCTGAAAAGTGTGTATGTGTGTCATATCCCCTCTACACTGCCCCCTGCAGGTCAACAACAAAGCCAACACAGTGACCAGTCCTAAAGACACTGGCCCTGCCCCTGCTCTGGTATACACACACACACAAACTCACCTACACTCGCACCTCTACACCTCCTCACCTCCTCACCTCACGCCTCACTGTGGAGGAGGTACAGGTTCGCCCTTTCACACGGGGTCAGATCGTTTTCTCGTTTGATGAGATTTAAATGCTAAACCGGGTGTTTAAAAAAAATACAGAAAATATAAAGGGTGATGGGTGAAACAGGTGTCTAGCCTAATTTTTAGGCTATCCCTGAATGAAGCAGTGTGTAAAAGCTTTTGTGGCTACACAGCATGTCTCAGCTCCAGCACATTTGATAAAGCTGAACTATTCATAACCTAGACTGTATTCATTCATTCATTCATCTGAAGTAGTAGAGCATGCACAGGGCACACGGAGCTTGGCCAGTTTGGATTTTCTGGATCAGTTTATTGTTAATGTTGAGCTGAAACAACGAGTCTTTACACACATGACTAGTGCGGTTTTAAATATGTGGTTAGGGTCAACCTTTACCTCAACCCCCCCTCTCCTCGCTCCCTTTTCCTCTCCTCTCTCCTTCCTCTTTACACAGCCACGCCATGCATGTGCTCCTCTCATGTCATGAAATGTGCTTCAGTGCTCTCCATTTTGCATTCGACAATAAAATGCTCGACAAGTTGCAAGGTTGTTTGTCTGTGCATGACTGGAGTGTGAGGATGTCAGCTCTTTGGGCTCATTATGATGCTACATTCCCAAGTGATTTGGCCGTCACTCATTGGCTCGCACACGGTGTCTGCTGACTGGCTGTCTACGTCAGGCCACATGACTGCTGCTCTGCATGATGTCAAAGGCTTTCTGTCCCCCCATTTGCTGTCAAGAAGATTACGCATGAACGCAGGCACATGGCATCTCCTCTTTCTCTCTCTCTCACACACACTGTCTATCCTCCTTTCTCTCTCCATCATCATGCACACACAAACACACGCACACACACACACACACACAAACACACGCACACACACACACACACAGATTCAGCCTGCTTATGTTATAATCTACTGTAATCAGGGCGAGTGATTAGAAGGACTGAGCTGGTCATCAGGATCGATTCCACAAAAGCTCAGACATCTGATTAAAGAGGCAGGACACTGTCGAGGGCAGATGAGAGAAAAGCAGACACAGAAAAAGACAATGAGTGTGCAGGCAGAGAGATAAAAGCAGGCACAGGCAAACAAAGATGGGTTTATTTGATGTATGATGCATTATGATAAATAGGGTTATGTATTTAGAGAGACAGATAGGTGAGAAAATTAGGTCAAAGATAGACCACCTTCAAATTCTAAAAATACACACTGAAAAACACATTTCCTTTTTAACGGTTTCCATCATACCTCATTTTAGCCTTCTCTAGTTATTTCTTTCAACAAGTTGTTTGTCATTTGTTCTCTTTAGGAACCACAGACAACTGTGATCCACAACCCTGTGGATGGAAATAAGGTATTAGAGCATTCGTCTTTACTTGTATTTATTTATTTATTTAAGTCCGTGTAAAAGCAATTCTGAGATTTCTTTCAAAACACATTAAATATGTTATTATGTGGAGTTCAAACAGTTTTTCACCAGTTTTCAGGATTTTGTGGGCGGTCCTTAAAGGGTGGCTCGATGACACACTGAGGCCACCCTGAGCAGAGAGATAGAGGACACGCCCCCACAGTCCTGGAGCTGAGAATTCATTTTTAACTGATTCTGACACCTAATTTCATAAACTTGTTGATATTTTTAATCATTCAAATTTGGCTGTGTGGTTAATAACACTCTCTTCTTTGGCCTGACAAACTCAGAACCCATTTAAGCATTTTCCTTTTGCAGTCATGATGAGTAACTTCCCCCGTGAACTGTAGAAGGATTATTCTGTAGTGTGAACTTGTTATATAATCAACTGTAATAAATTATGTTCACCGGGTCACACTGGTGCCCTCTGGGTTTAAGACTCTAACCTTGTAATCGCAACATCCCTGCTTTAAGCCCTGCAGGAGGCCGCTGTTGCATGTCATCCCTCCTCTTGTTTTATACTGCGTTATCAAGGAAATTACTCAGTATAGCAACATATTTGTTTGCTTTGAAAGAACATTTATATTTCAAACTGTACTATATCATTATAGAAACATGTATTACATATACAAAATCTGTAGGTTGTCATTCTTTGTCAGGAGTCCATTGAGAGTGCCAACACCACCATAGAGGATGAGGATGTAAAAGGTAGGAGAATTAACCTGCTTTCTCGCCTACACTGTGAGGTTACAGGAATCCGTCCTCACCGACTTCTCACTCCTTTGTATGTTTTTCCCTTCACTCTGTTTTGCAACGCAGTTGAAATGCAAAGCAAGTTATCTACCGCAGCCCTCCTTTCGGCTGTCAGCCCCTCTTGCGAGATGCGATCCGCCCTGTTCTTTTTCTGTCCTACCCTCCCTCGCATCCTCAAGTTTCTTCCATCTTATGTCTGAGGTTGATCAAGAAAACACTGCTCACTTTTATGCATATCTTTTTATGTTTCCTTATTACTAAATGTGTCTCATTTCTATTTTTTTTCTCCCCTTTCTTATGTTTTGTTGAAAATATCCATCCACCCCGCCCGCTATATTTCCTATCCTGCCTTTGGCCTTCATACATATGTATGCCTTAAACAACCCTTATGTTTGTTACATCCCCTGCTCAACACACACACTTGACATCCAATCACACACCCATTCATGCAATCCCTGACAGCCCTTCGTCTGGGCAGCTTAGTGAGCGGTATCTTTAACTCTAAGAGCCGTTCCTCACAGATGTCTGACTCAAGGCAGACTCCCACCTCCTCAATTCAGAGTAAGTTCCTCCACAGGGGGGGATGAATTGCCCTGTTTTGCTCCCTTCCCATTACCCTGTCATCACTGGAGGAAAGTGATGTGTCTCAAACCCTGTGCTCCCGATTCCCTTTGGCTTAGATTAGTGGGTGTTTGGTAGTTTGTGGTTTGAGACTCTCCCCTCTCAAGTGAAATAAAACCTGTTTTTGACCCCTAAATATCTGCTCCTACCATCGGATTTATGCTTCTGTATATTTGTGTCTCTCTCTGCCTTCTTGTCTGACTAACCCAAACACTGACTCATGCACTAGAAAGCTGACTCACACGCATCGTCATGCACACAGTGTTGTAGCTCATGGCTGTGAAGGTGATGGAGCTGATTTCTATATTTCTTTACTATTTAACATGTCTTTTTGTTGCACGAATTAAGTATTTTTTTAATATCCCCCAGCCTGCACCAATAACAATAAAGGTAACTGTCAACATTACTTAGTTACAACTGCTTCTGTAGCAAATACTTGCATCTGAGCATTGGTTTGTCCTTGTTCATCTTGAGCTTTGTTGGGTGAAAGGAATCGTGTCATCCTGCATTTTCCTGCCTGATATCACTATTAGTCATGGGAGGCTTTCCTGGTTTGTTACTCAGATATGACCTGACAACAATTTTGTGAAATACTTCTTTTTTTGAGCGCCTTCCATTTCTAATAACTCTAAAAATCCAGCTAAATCGTAGACTAGAATCCATTTGAAGCTGATTTGATGTCAGATTTCCTTTATCTGCACTCAGACCTACATTTGCCTGGAATACAGTAACAGCTCGTATTTTTTTTTTTTTTTTACATCCGTTTGTGTTGTTGATGATGTTCTCTGATCTTCTGTTGTAGCTCGCAAACAGGAAATTATCAAAGTCACTGAGCAGTTGATTGAGTCTATCAACAATGGAGACTTTGAGGCCTATGCGTGAGTTTCCTCCTCTCTGCATTTGTACAGTGACATCTCTGGCTGTAGTTTCGTTGCTGAATCTTCTTTTTTTTGGCATAACAGGAAGATTTGTGATCCTGGTCTAACTTCCTTTGAGCCTGAAGCCCTGGGAAACCTGGTGGAAGGACATGACTTCCATCGCTTTTATTTTGAGAATGGTGAGTTCAAAACACATTAATCATGACATGACCACAAAAAACAAAACAGAAAGTTAGCAGCATTGTCAGGGCAGCATTTGACCTCAAACTGTCACATTTTATAAAATAGATGAATAAAACACTGGGACACAGGGAATTCACTGTGAAATGCTCGAACAAAGTAGCCAGCCGGCACCCAAACTGGACAATGAACGAAAATTTGGCCTTTAGAAGCATTAAGGGGTGTGTAAAGTTCAGAACTGTTCAAATATTTAAAACAAATGTTTTGCAGTTGCCCTGGAGATTAATTCTGAATGACTTAATCCTATTTCCTCTGGAGCACTTTGGGAAAAACTTGCAGTTTGATTTTCAGTAGGGACGAACAGTTACACTGCAATGCTGAAATCCAAAATACATTAGTTCTAGTCGTATTCTGAATACATCACACGTGTGTAAAATAAAGTATACATGCAAAAAACAGCGTGCGTACTTAAATTACTAAATTTTCAAGTGAGGTTTTGTCCTGCAGTTTAATGTGCACGCAAACCATCCACAATATATGCAGCAGCATGCAATGCAACTTGAAAAGCTCACACACTAGAGCAACAATCTCAAACAACTAACACGCTTGGAAGAGCCATTTATGCATGCAGCCAAATGAGCCAATGAATAACAGCTGTAGAAGTGAAATCAGCTGATGGGAATCAGGAGTGCAGGAAACAAATTGAGCTAACCTAGTGGACAGGTGATGTAGAGTCAGGAAGCAAACACATGATGCACACAGAGAGACAAAATACCCAAACTTCTGCACAGAAACCTGTTGAAACAATATAAAATGCAAAAAATTCTACTGATTTTTTTTTTTTTAAAGAAGGACGGTGCTCAACACAGCAAAAGGGCTATTGAGCATTGTGGTTTATATGGAAGATATGTATGTTTAATATGAATATTTAGTCAGTTTACAGTTCATGCTGGTACACTACAAGGTCATGGCTGTGATTATAGGCTAACCTTGGAGCAAAAAAAAAAAAAAAATCACTAATGAATAATGACTGCTATAAATGGCAGAATGTCCTCAGTCCGGGTAAAAATAGTACAGATAAACCAGATATGTCCTAGAAACCTCAATCACTTGGCAAGCCTGTGCCTGTCCACTATCCAACCTCAACATATGGAGACGTTTAGTCTCTTGTTTTCATGTCAGTTAGCGTTCCTTATAAGGCAGGCTTATTGTTTTGTCTCTAACAGTCATGAAGCTGTATTAGAATTTCCCAAACCATCCTCACCCAGCTCAGCATGGAAAGCGACTCATATAATATGTGATACTACCCTAACTGACAGTTACGTCCTTCCCCTCTAGCCCTGTCCAAAGGGAATAAGCCGGTGCACACCATCCTCTTGAACCCACATGTGCACCTAATTGGGGAAAACGCAGCGTGTATCGCCTACATTCGACTGACCCAGTACATGGATGCTGCTGGCATGCCCCGCACCATGCAGTCTGAGGAGACCCGCGTGTGGCACCGCCGCGACGGCAAGTGGCAGAACATCCACTTCCACCGCTCCGGCTCACCCAGCATCCCCTCCCAGTAAGAGACAGTAAGAAACACACAGGAACTTCTGACCACACCACGACTGCATCCATCAATGAGCGATCAAAGGTGTAGCAGACCAGAAAAGACAGTGAAATACTGCGTTTCAGCTCTTTCAACTGTGTTTATAGTAGACTGAAAGCATTTTCCAGTCACTAACCCCTGCTTCTCAGATACTGTTACACAATGCTGCTACAAAATGAACAGATTCCTATCTTTTTTAGCTACTAAAACTTGTTAGTTGGCTAAAAACTCTTTTTAATGTGGCTGGATGAGTATCTTAAATATACACTTGATGGCTGCATACATGAGCAGCAGAAGAAGAAAAGAAAAATAATATATAAGATTTTACTGATCCCACAGCAGCTCACAATACACAAGGAACACAAGAGAAATCAAGGATAAACTAGAAAAATACTTCATACTACTTCATAAAAGTAGAATGCATGACAGAGTTGTTGTATTGGCTCACTCTGGATTGCACCTGATGGAGTGTCTGGTGGGTGTATATAATTACTCCAAACTCACGAGATATGAAGTAAGCAGACCACTTTGGAAGCTTGACAGACCTGCTGTGCCGGACTAATGTTGCAAAGCTATGACGACAGCTGCTCAGTGGAGGAGTTTAGGAAGTGGTCAGTTTCAGAGGTGGAGCATTTAAAAGAACCGAGTGCCTTTTTACAGACAACTTCACCTGTCATAGCAGGAAACACACAGGTGTAACCTTGTGTGGATTTATGGGCCCTGCACCACCCACACAGACCTTTTCACTCAGTCAAGATAAACTTGAACGTGAACAAACGTGACTCATTAAGGCGTTGTTTAAGTTGCACTGCCCTAACAGTGCAACAAAAGTGAGAGGAGAGTGGGTCAGGCTATAATCAGGCACTGTCTGTAAACACCCCCACGAATCCTGAAAGGAAGTCTAATTAGGCTAAATAATTGGAAACAGTATGGGCGGACAAAAGGTGTGCACTGTTCCCAGTAAGAACGGTCAATGAACCAGATTACACAACGGTTTAACCTGTTTTTAATCACTGTTATTATCTCACCTGTACCTTTCCTGCTCTTACATGTCCTAATGTCTGCTACATTGTGCGTCAGTAAAGCTTAACATTTATGTTCTCTCTCTTTCTTTTTTGCAGTTAATGGAATATCAACATGTGGTCACAAAAAATTATAAAAAAAAAAAAAAAATCCCATTTGCAAATCTAGTAGGGCAGTCAACTAGCCAACCCATGACTGCTCTCCGACCTTTGACCCTTCTATAAGGACATGACATCGCACAGGACACAAGTATTAATACATTTTACTGTTATGGCATTTTATTAATGGACACCATTCAAAACCACCGCCGGGTGGCTGCACACAGTATTTGGACATTATGAAACGAGCATATTGACGACATTTTTTTTCTTTTTTTGTTTGTTTTTTAAGATGTTTTGGTATGCATTTTAAATATAAAAATAGAGATGTTTAAAAATCTACTACTGTAACCTCTCCCAAAAATTAGTTCTGTATTTTTATGTGTATTTATGTGTGTGCAATACAAAAAAACATTTGGAGATCAGAATGTTAAAATCGAGCTTGCTTTAGTTCTGGTGATGTATATACATTGTGATTGTTGATAAAAACAAAAACAAACATTGAAAATTGCTATTCTTGCTATCAGAGGAATTAAGAGTTTACGTAAAATCCAGTTTATGAGCTACATTTATGTTTGCTATGAGCTAAGTCATACTGTTTGAATTGTCCGATTTCAACCTATAATACTAATTTAAATGTAAAGAAAAGCAGAGCAGCTTACACTTTGCATTGAGATATGTTTGCCTTTATATCAGTGAAATAAGAAATAAGAGAATGTAGCATATATGTAATATATGAAAATTCAAGACTATTGTGTAGTGCATGGGGGGGGATATTGTAAGTAAGATCATATGAAACTATATCTTCTGTTTGATTTGTGAATCACTGACTTGTTTGCATTTGTTAATGTTGTGCATCAGTCCTGTCCCAAATGTTTCTAATGTCCTCCAGTATCATGGAACTGCTGTAAAAAACAATAACACAGTTATGGTTAACATCCAGCGTAAATATCAAAAACCTCATATCTAGGAGCAGGAAAAATAAACTCCTGGTTGCTGAAGCACCCCTTACATTTTGTATAAAAATGAGAAGAAAACAAGCTCATTTTTTCATAATGTTTGTACTTGTATTGTATGACTGTATGTAGGGTTTCTGTTGTCATTTTAATCTCGTCATTTCCGGTGTGTTACTCTGCCAATTGCACAGAGAAGGTGGAGATGATGAAGATGGAGCAAAGGCACTGTAGTCTTTACCTTCAGTCAGGTTAAGCGTTAACCTGAGGGGTGGGCTCGTAAGTCTGGAAGCGTCGTAAAAGTGTTGGATTGAAGAACGTTGCAGTCAGACAAGAGGATGAAGGTGGAAAATGAGAGTTGGACTGCAATAAATGTTGGGATGTCTTCCATGACGATCAGTGCTTCTACCAGCCAGTGGTCTCCTTACCATTGCAGGACAATGCCAGTGTCTTCGTCATCCTTACTTGTTTGCTCTTTTCAATTGGTTGGTCTCTTCTTTTTTAAGGGGAAAAATATGATAAACATTTCTTTTAACGAAACGTATGATGTCAATGCAATGCACCACTCCTTATATGGTGTGTACCTGTTGCCAGCACGGCAATGGATGGCTTAACATGTTTAAGAAATAAATAAATCAGCTAAAAGGTGTGATAATGAATGAGTTTTAACTTGTGATCATTATTGCCCCAGAGAAGGAGCTGATCATTAATTTGAAATATTTCTTTGTGATATTTTCTTTGTCTTAAAACACTCTTTGGATATAGAGGCGTGCTATAGTATGAGTCCAAAAACTTTAAACCACTTAAAGGTCCAGTCTATCTACAGGTGCCTGTAGACTTTCTCCTTCATGATAGGAAGGAGAGGGTGACGCGAGGGGGATGCACTCAAAATAAGGTAGGTAGGATACAAAACCAAAAGGAGGAGATCAAGCCTGTGATTACAACTCATCCAAAATGGTGGATTTCACACAAGTGTGTCTATGTCTTCCTCCCACTGACAGCGGCTACTCGAGTGACATTCTTTGACTGTCCTACTTTCAGCCTTCAGGAATGGTTGACCCTGCTGGATTTTAATGACATTACTGACTATAATTCATCAATTCTATTATTAAATCTGTCAGACTTCCACATTCATTTCTCATACTCAGGTTAGAGGACCAGTGTGTAGGATACAGTGACATCTGGTGGTGTAGTTGCAGATTGCAACTGTCACCTTCAGATATAATGTAGAAGAAACCACAGTGGCCAGGAGACGAAAGAAAAAGGCAGAGGTCCGTAGTTAGAGCGATTGGAGTGTTTAGTTTGTCCTCTCTGGGAATGTGACTCATGTTACTGTAGAAACATGACGGTTCAACATGGTGGAATCTATTGAAGAGGACCCACGACATCTGTAGATATTAAAGTCTCATTCTCAGGGAATGAAAACAAAAAGTTTATTATTTTTAGATGATTATACACTAATGATAAAATAGATTTAGGCTTATTTTATTTCATTTATACCATATTATGTAAATAAAGTCCCTAAAATCTTACACACTGGACCTTTAATAAGACGTTTGTAAAACTGTGTTAATGATTGAGGTCAACACTTTGGCACCAGATAACTACTGCCGAGATTCCTCCATCATTGCAGTACCGACGGGGCCCAGCAGGAGGCAGCACCAGATCCGCTCAGTACTACTACTACACATTTTTCTAGTTTATCCTTGCAATCATACACACTGTGTATTGAAGCACACACAGTATTATACTGTATGTATGATTTATCAAGTAAAAAAAAACCAACTACAAATTCACAACACCGTACATTTGTAGACTTTTATTCTCTATCAGCCATAGACACACTGCAGCCATTTTTTGTCTTTTTGAATTTTGATACAGTAATACATGCCCTTATAGATATTTATATATGCACTGTATATGTATATAACTGTCATCATCACAGAAAAGGGATGCTGATTCTTCAAATTAAAAGCATACCTGTCACAGTGAACTTCCACTAGTTTGCATTTTACATTTTTTTTTCTAAATCACAAAGTAAACAGTGATAGTGAAATAAATACATTACATGTTGTAGATACATACAGTAGTGATGCTCAGAGCTGTGAATAATGGTACATTGAAGCTCTCGACCTGCCTCATGATGCATGTGTCCGGTGTAACGTTCATCATCTGTCCTGCCCAGAATGAGACTCTCTTTGTGGCTATGATAAATTGTACCTCTCATATCATGTGCACAAAAAGCATGGAGGGTGTTCCCTCCTGACATTCAGGAGTGCAAATGCGGGTTTTGTGTAAAATGAATTTTTCTTTGCTGACACACATACACACACATTCTTTTTCCACACTCACAGACTCATTCACTCTTAAACACACAACACACTACTGCCTGGTCACCTGGTCCAACACTTTCCCGTTCAAAAGATATAAAGTTTAAAACATTAAATAAAGCAGAAACACCTGATCACCGTACCACAAATGTCACGTCAGACAAGTGTCTCCAAAACAAGGGACTTCCTAATAAATAGAAACCTCTTAATGACGTTCAAACAAAGATTAAATAAGTCCTCTATACTTAATATTAAACTAAATTAAAAAATAAAAAACAAACTCTAAAATAAGACGTCTTCAAACAACAGTTTAAATAATGGTAATTCTGAGAATAACGTCTTCAAACGAGCTGCCAATGCTCAACACATGCATGGACACCCTCAAGCATACCTCACACGCACATTCACCATTCATACAGTATGAGTCAAAATCAACAATTTAAAGAGAATTAATAGAATTAAACATAAAAACACAGAAAAAAAGACACACACAGAAGGGAAGGAGAGGCAGAAGGGCAATCCATAGAACTACAAAGCAGTCAAAGCTAGGATCATAATGACAGATGTTGATTAGTCATGCCTGCTCTACTTCACATGAGTGATTATTAATTCCTAGGCTACTGATGTCAGTAATGTCTAGATTATAGATAATATATATTTCCCAAAGACAGATTACACATAGCCTACACAAAACACAGCAGCAGCAGCAGCGGTTAAATTCAGTGTCGATACAGTCTGGGGTTTTCTCTGCGTGACATCTTGACCACCTGAATCAAAAAAGCGGAGAGGCTAGTACAGTGAGTGAGACAGTTTTAAAGTAAGGAATATCTGAGAAACTCGGGGTGTGAGAGGCAGTGCAGTGTGAGATATTGTCTTTCAGTCCGAGCACCTACTCAGAGAGTAGTACCAGTAGATTGCAGGTAAAGTGTTCTTTACCATCAGGAGGTTTGTGAGTCAGTTGATGTGAATAGTATTCCTCTGTTTTTTTTGTTGCTCTACCACAGCATCAAGACAAAAATATCAAAGACAATTCTGACATGGAAAATAAAAATGAATCAGGAAAACAAGAGAAGGCTTTCTTTGGTCACAAAAAGGCAAAACAACATCAGAACATGAAAAGAAAATCATGAATACATTTCATAAGTCAGGGAAGAGAACTCCAAATTTGAATGAAAAAGGTCATCTTCCAGGACTTAAATGGGAAGACTGTGGTAGCTTCGAGGTGCCGTGGTGCACACTGGGATTGCATGTGGCTAATGCATAGGATAAGGGGGGGACTTTAGCATGGGCAGAGCCGGGGGAGTTGGGGAGAGTGTTACACATTCTTCTACTCTTCCTCCTCCTCTTCGTCCTCGTCGTTGTCCTCCTTTTCTTCTTCCTCGTAGTAGCGGTGAAAGAGCTGGTGGAGATGCTGCTGGAGATCATGTGGTTTCGACCCTTTTCTGGGGTTGTCCACTTGCTCTAGAAGGACCTGTTTGCGCTGTCCAGCTCCCTTCACCACTGTTCGTCTGCGGGTGCGACCTTTACGCATGTGGGCCCTAGAGAGGGAGCAGAACAGTTCAGTGTCCTCGAAAAACACAGCACAGGCTCTGTGGAAATTAAATCTGAGGAGCAGATGTTGCTATAGTTATAAAGGAGACAAACACACACAGATGTTTTGTAAATCAAACACACAGTTGAGATCACATGCACGATAACTTCATGCCTGCAGAAACCGAAAGACTACGAAAGAATACACAGTAAAAATAATAATAGAAATAAAAGAATATAATTCATAGACTAAAACCGTGCTCTGTTGTTAGCAGTGTAAAACTCTGAGACGCAATCTGCAAAACAGTTTCACTAAATAGTGTTTTATTCCTCACACTTATGCATATCTCATCAGGTTCATTGCATGTTAGCTCTATTGATTAGGGTCACTTAAGGATACAAACATTTGAGTGGTTAATAGTAGCAAACATAGTCAATATTAGTAAAACTAATAAGCCTGCATCACGGCTGTCATTGTAAGAAGTCACACAAAAAGTCACACACACACACACACACACACACACACACAAACAGATGCACTCCAGCACTCACACACCTCCTGACCACAGTTCCATCTTCCTTGACAGTCTCTCTCTCTACCACATGAGGGAGCTCTGTTCTGCTAGAGCCACTTATATAACCTAATGCCTGGTGCCATGAAAAGGAGAAAACAATATTCACGTGATTTGGGATGATTTAACTGATAGAAACAAACAATGGAGGACTGGAATCAAATCAAATTTCTAAAAAACTAAAGACCTGACCACATACAGTGCAGCAGGTTGGCATGTACAGTAACTGCTGAGTCGGGGTGAGGGAATAATAATGACAAGGTAATTAACAAACCTGTTTGAAGTCGTCTTGGGCTGAGGGGAGGTCAGAAGCCAAAGATGGATCACCCTGGTGTGTCATTGTCCTTTCACCCTCCACCACTGTTGTCCTTTCCACGCGACTGACCTTACAGCTTTCAGATGTCTCCTGTCTTGATGCTGAGAAACCCTCAGCAAAGGTTACCTACAAGTCAGATTGAAACATCAGTTACTGATTGTCCATCATATACTACAACCAAAAACATAATATATAGTTTGCACACCTCTGCGTGGTCTCCCTCACTCTTCACAACAGTGCGCTTCACCACCTTGGAGTATCCATCTCCCTCTGCCGTACTGATGGACCCCTGTGGAGCTCCTTCTAATGATACCTGTTCATGCTCCACACCATCCGCGGAAACACACTTGCGAATAATTTTACGGGTAACCTGAGGAAGGGGGTAAAGCATTCCAGCCTTTAGTACTGTACTGTACTGCACATCAGAAATTTACTTTGCTAAGCTTTACTGGCTCCTTGCGTTACCTTTTTGACAACAATGTGTCCATTTTCATCTCGGTACCTTTCTTCTGTCACCGACTGAGTGGGCAGGTCAAGCATTTCATCACCCTATAAGGGAAACAAGACGATCGACAATTAAAAATGCTAACCCAGGTCAATATATTGTTAGTATTTAAGTGTTTAATGCTCCACCTCAAAAATAAAATGCAAACACGTTAGAGAGAAAAGGATAGAAAATGTACATTTAAGGTAATTCAGTGAGAGAATAGGGAATTCAGGACACAGGAAACAAACTTGCATTCTCAGGGAAAAACAGTTACAGTAGGTTGACAAATAAACCAACAAAGAAGTGCTCACAGCAGCAGAAAACACCACCACGAGGTTCAGCCATCTATGCAAATCAAGTGGCAGGTTTCTTATAAACTCTATAAATGAATCTTCAAACAAAAATCTTCCACCCATTTTCACCCGTGAGACTAAAGTTTGTTAGGCAGTAAACATTTGAACTTGACAGTGAAGACCTAGCCTGGTTAATGTTGCACTCTGGAAGTCACACCATCCATGCTAGACACCGTCGGTCATGCTAAATCAGATACCTGAATGACAACTCTCCTTCGCACTATTCTGGTGGTCAAAAATTCATCATCTGAACTTTCTGACATTGATCCGAGCTCTGCGGCGATCTCCTGACCAAGTAACAGAAACCCATTAAGATTGACAATATATGAATGCTATGCTGACAGCAAAGCAAGCAACGAGCAGAGTGATATGGTGCACTTTCCAATGATTTTGAGTGTTTTATAGTGAATTTTGATATCTCACACCGGAAAGTACAACATGGCAGTCTGCATCTTGGGAAACGTTTGCAAAACATACCATGCTTTTACTTAGTTATTAATGTGATTACTGCCGATGAGAAAACATGGAGCTTATGTTATTACAGTGAGTGACACAGCTGGTTACAAGCAGCAAAGTGACATGCTGAGTCAGGACTGGTTAAGTCTGAAATCAAAACAAAACGAGGGTTATAAGGAGTTTTAGATCCCATCCACGTGGCCAGAGGGTTAGCAGTCATTCCTTTGTGAAGCAAATATAGTGTTTGGTTAAGCTCAGGTCTGGGAAAAGCTTGCATGTCGGGGTGGTTTACCAAATCTCGTCTTACCCTTGTGAGGTATTTATCAGTATCATCATATGCCCCAATTTCACAGACTGGAGGCAGTTGTGAAGCCTCACACAAGATGAATTCTTCATCCGATGTTCCTGAATAATTTATCGATTCTTCATTCTCTTCATTTATATTATGAAGAGGCTCATGGACAAAAGGAGCATCCTCATAATCTTCACTTCCAGAAGACAACAGGATCATCCGATTAACCTTTTCTTGTACTCTAGGGTGGCTCACATGGTCATGGGGTTGATCTCTACTTGACCTTGTTCTTTGATCAGGTTCATCAGGCTCAGTCTCGGAGAAATCGGATGAAGCCTGTTTGCAATCAAAGTAAGGCTCGGGGTCAGAGTATTCAAAGGTTGGGCTGTCTGCACCACCACGCACAACTGTTGCATATTCTGGAGGCATGTGGATATTCATGGTTGTGGTACAACAGGTCTCTCCAGGTGGGATGCCGTACTCCTCATCGGAGGTCGATGAAGTCATCTCTGCTTTGGGTTTGGGCTGAGAGCTAAAACACTTCAGGTCTACAGGAGTCAGAGATCCTTCTGAAGGTCCACTGGTCCTTGGCCTATCCTCATCTGAGGATATCTCAAAGTTCCCTGCAGAGGGGTACGGCATCAGTTCTTCAAAGCTAAAATGTCTCGCAGATGTAACTGTCTCTGGAGTCAAATCGGAGAGAGACTGAGAGGAGAAATCTTCATTCTGAGTGGCTTCAACAGAAGTTTCATCCCATAAATGTGGAGGTTGATCTTGGGGACTCTGTGTTAAAATTTCTTGGGTCACACCCTTTGAGTCAGTAGATAAAATAGCTGATTCAACTTCTCCTTCACTGTGAAGAATGTCAGTTGTAGAATCTTCCTCAGGAAGATCGGCCAGGTGTTCTTCTGGTGCATCATCGTGACTCTTTGCAGCTTCTGTGAGGAAAGACGCTGGAGAAAATGTCTCACTAACATTTTCATCATGTTTGCTATGGTGCAATTTGTTCAAAGGAGAACTTGAGCTCAATGATGGCTCCATGACTTCACAAAATTTTGGGGGAGATTCAGGACGATTTGAGTCAGTTGGGGATACAGGACTATCATTACAACTACCAAGGCTTGATGGTATACTTGTCTCAGAGGTTTTTGTTAGACCAGGAGTGATTGTGACCATTTCAGGTTCATCTTGAATGGATTTCTGGCAATGTGCAGGCTCTGTGACTGCTACATTTGTGTGGCTATTATCTTCTCCAAGCTGTATTTCAGATGGCATGCTGACTCTTAGGGGGTCAGTAGCTTCTGTTGGGAATTCATCTTCAGGTGAAAGTTCTTCATACTCAAAAATCAGATCATCTTCAGGGCTTTCAACACTGGATTCTGACAGAGGAGTGTCAAGTGTCTCTGGTATAAACTTCAGTTTCATCTCCTCCAGATCTGACAGCAGTTTGTCAAGCTGAGGGGACCCAGACCCTGGTGGTGTTGGAGCGGACTCTGAGGACATAATAATTTGCTCCTCTGGACCCCAGAATGAGTCTGGGGTCTCTGAGATTGGTTTATCCTCTGGACTGTCTTGAGCTGTTTGAAAGAATGAGTCTGGGGTCTCTGAGCTCGGTTTATCCTCTGGACTGTCTTGAGCTGTTTGACAGAATGAGTCTGGGGTCTCTGAGCTCGGTTTATCCAAGTCATAACTTTCACTTTGTTTGGGGAATGACAGCTTTTCATCTTTTTCCTCTGGTGAGCTACTTTCACCGGTCAGTGTGATTTCAGATTGTATTTTACTTAGATCAGAGGTACTTGGAATAGGTAATTCTAGTTTTTCAGTGGAAAATCTATTTGAATCATGTGCCAAGGATGGTGTTTCGTGTGGAAAGACCTGAGTCCTTCCTTCTAAATCGAAACTTTTCTGTTTTGAAGATTCTGAAAGATTTGTCTTGGAAGATGCTGTTGATACCTGCAAGAAATGATACAATGGAGTGGGAAAATACATAAATGAATATGATTTCTTTCGGTCATGAGATGAAGAGGCAAATGAAGCATGCATTTGTCAAAGACAGGCTCTGGTATTTATACATGAGAGCATGAGGAAATTCACTTGTAGCCCACTTGTGTTTAGGTAATTGTACAACTAATGTTAATAACACTTATCTAACAGACCACATACAATTTAAAACACATTACATACATGTAATGCCTTTTTAAGATTCTGCAAAATTATTGTTTATGAAATATTCTTGCGATTTGGGGATATCACATTGAGAACATCACTGACAACACAATATATTTTTTACAAAAATAAAAGCAGGGCACAAATGAACTTGAATAAAAGACAGGACTTGGTGTAATATGAAGGTGGACATGCATCACTTTACACTCATTTCAATTGTTGATGCCCTGTCATGAGGCTAGGAAGCACTGCACTTCTTATGAAAATGCTAAACCCACCACTTTACGTCAAAGTCAAACTCTACTACTGTCTGTTCCACTGCATCACGTTTAATTTTGAAGCTGAAATGAAAACCAAACTTCTTTATGTTAGGAAACATGAGGGGTGCCAATGGAAATAGAACAGACAGTACATGCCTCCAGCTGTACATTGGTTGGTTTAGACTTTTCTGGCTGTTCAGGAAAAATCCAAATAACTTCCTCAACTTATAAGAACTACATTGAACCTCATTAATTTTTTAAGCATTCAAGTCAGGCATGGTGTCACAGTTCCAAGTCCTTTGTTAGCTTTTTATCTATCCAGCTTAAGAGAACATTCCATACCAGGACAAGAAGCTCATGTCACTGAAACCGATCACTCTGTAATTTCCATTAGTTGTGCTTCACTGAAACATTTCTTCTGCTTGAATGCAAACATGCCACAGCAAGACAGTGAAGCTGCTGGGTTTAATTAGTGAAAGCTTCCTCTACATTCACACTTTATGTATTGCCGTGTTTATTATTTTTAAAAGCAACACTGCATTCACTGCGGAGCAAAAGCTTGTGCTGTCTTACCGACATCAATGTACTTTTACTCTCGTCCTCACTCATGGATTTTCTTTTCATGTTCTTGGAAAACAAATCTTGGGCATGTGTCATCTTTAATTGTGATTCAGGGTCAGTCCATTTTTGTTCATTAACAAGGAGTCTTCGTTTCGTTTTGTTTGCTTGAGTTTGTTCAAAGAAAGCCTCCTCCAGCCAGACAGCATGATGACATATAATTTTTTGTTTTACAGATGGCATGTGACTCAACTGACTAAAACTATGTGGTCTGATACAATCTAGTCTTGGTGCTTTGTTGTCCGTAAAGGAGGCCTGACAAAAACTGTTTCAGTTGGTGGCATCCACATTTCAGGATCTGAATCTAGTACTGTAGGATCAGATACTGTAGAGTGGGATAGTAAGGAATCCTGCAAGTCTGTTATAATGCTTTCTCCCATGCTGACTGTTAAATCTTCAAACTGATTTTGGTTATCAGCTTCATAGACTGGATTATAAATGTGTGCCAGTAACCTTCCAGAGACCGGCTTATGTACAAGTCTGCTGTCTGAAGCAACAGACTCATTTGTGGGACTTAAAACATCACCTACAGGAGTTTGAGAGGTTTGTGACCCCAACTCAGACAGCCAGTAGTCAAGAAATGACTCTGCATACTCATAATCAGGTGGCATATTTCTGAAGGACTTGTTAAATTCACTGTCAGAGATAATGGAATCAGGAGAATCTGGTCTGATCTCATCAAAAAAAGTATCAAGGCAGGAATTACTACAGTCGCTCTCTGACATTATGGAGTCTGCTGAAACAGATCTGTCTTCTGACAAATGCATGTAATAACAAGGTTGACACTCAAATGGAGGAATTTGGGAGTCAGGCGATAGGGCAGTGAACTCGTCTAAGGAGACAAACGATTCTGGAGAAGGTGGCCTCTGGTCAGTGAATGAGTAGTTTGTAAATGAAAGATTATCATCGTCTGAATGTAATGCTTCAAGTGGTCTATGCTCTGAAGGTGAAGGAATCTTATCAAATTCACTTTCCACTGCATGCTGGCTATGATCCATAGATATTGCTTCAACTGACCTTGATATGCCTGAATCGCTTTGACATGCCGGTGAGACCGAATTTAGAAAGTCATCAGCTGTTTTGTCATCTGATGTGCTACAAAATCCAAAAGAAAACCTTGAAAAATGTTCTATGGAACTGGTGGCTATAATGCCATGATGTTTTGGAGGTGTTTCACAACAAATACATTTTCCCTTATATATTGGATCATACATATGTGATATTAAGTTGTTAAAGACAGGCTTGTGTCTGACCCTGTATTCCTTGGTGCATGTTCTGGAGTGTGATGACAGGGAATTAGAAAGGTCAAGTCTGAGCTGTGACAGTTTTTCCTGTGACTCGTGTACTGAAGCAGAGGTTTCAAAAGATAATGATTTCATGTCAGGAAATAAATGCAGGTAATTTGTATCTTCTTGAAACAATGTTACGTGATTTTCAGGTGTGATTCCCCGCACAATATCTGCATATGTCAGAGGTCTTGCATTGGAAAGTGATTGGGATGCAGTCACTGATACAGTTGTGTGTTTAGCTTCAGTCTCTGAAGTAAAGGAGTCTGGTGAATCTGCTCTTCTGTCGTCAAACAATTCTTCAAGACACAATTCAGAATACTCAACATCTGACAGTGCTGAAAGAGGGGATACTGGTCTAATTTCAGAGTACTGCAAGTAGAAGTTGCAGTGTTGACCGTTCATCTGGCCAAATGTCATGTCAGGAGACAAAGGACGCTGCTCAACTGACGCAACAGATTCAGGGGAAGATGCTCTAAAGTCTGCCAACCAGTCCTGCAGGTTTGAAAAGTCAAAATCGGAAGACACTGATTCAGGGGACAATGCCCTGCTGCTAAATAACTTGTCAAGTTCATAGTCTGATAACACTGACTGTGGGGACTCTGGTCTGGTGTCATCAAACAGGGTATCTAGACACAAATCAGTATCTTCCCAGTCAGATAATGTTGATTCTGGTGTAATTGACCTGCGGCTTGACAATTCCACATGGTAACAGATATGGGGAGCTCTGAACTGAGGAATAGGTGAGTCGGGAGAGAGGGGCCTAATTTCACTTTGAGATGTGACCGACTCTGGAGACTGCGGTCGTAATTCGGATATCCCATCATCTACGGAGGAATGAGTGCACTCCTCTTCTGACACCACTGGCAGAGGCCAAAGAGGTCTCAACTCAAATGATTTAATGGCCGTGTTTGGGAAATTTTCACGTGAAACACCCCTCACAATATCTGCATATGTGAGAGGTCTCGAATTGGTAAGCGGCTGGGATCCAGTCATTGTTATGCTTGTGTGTTTAACTTCAGTCTCTGAAGTAAGAGAGTCTGGTGAATCTGCTCTGTTGTCGTCAAACAATTCTTCAAGACACAATTCAGAATACTCAACATCTGACAGTGTTGAAAGAGGAGATACTGGTCTAATTTCAGAGTACTGCAAGTAGAAGTTGCAATGTTGATTGTTCATCTGGCCAAATGTCATGTCAGGAGACAAAGGACACAGCTGAAGTGACACAACAGATTCTGGGGAAGATGCTCTAAAGTCGGCCAACCAGTCCTGCAGGTTTGAAAAGTCAAAATCAGAAGACACTGATTCAGGGGACAATGCCCTGCTGCTAAATAACTTGTCAAGTTCATAGTCTGATAACACTGACTGCGGGGAATCTGGTCTGGTCTCATCAAACAGGGTATCTAGACACAAATCAGTACCTTCCCAATCAGAGAATGTTGATTCTGGTGTAATTGATCTGTGGCTTGACAATTCCACATGGTAACACATATGGGGAGGTCTGAACTGAGGAACAGGAGAGTCAGGAGAGAGGGGCCTAATATCACTTTGAGACGCCACTGACCATGGAGACTGTGGTCTCAATTCAGTGACCCAATCATCTATGGAGGAATGAGCGCACTCCTTTTCCGACACCACTGGCAGAGTGAATGATTTGGGACTAACCAAAGTGTCTGCATGTTTTACATGTGAAATGCCCCGCACAACGTCTGCATATGTAAGAGTGACTTTGGAAAGTGTTTGGGATGCAGTCAGTCTTTCGCTTTTGTATTCAGGATTGATCTGTGGAGTAACGGAGTCCTTTGAATCTGCTCTGTTGTTTCCAGAGAAATTATTTGACATATAGGACTCTGGACTTATTCCGTAATTGATATCTTCAGACATTGTATCTTTGTCGACCTCTTTTGTGTTTTCAGGAGATATTGGAGGAATTTCATTAGGAAATTTTAAAATGCACTTTGGTCTTTCAACAAGGTTGTATACCATTGGTTTTGGCAATGTTTTGCATGAGTTTCTTCTGGGCAGTTCATTAACGTTTGTTAAATGACTACCCGGCTGACCTTGTGATGGTGTATAATTAGAAGATTGTGGTTGTAACTTAGAAAACCAGTAATCGAGGAAACATTGACTGTTTTTGTCCTCTGATTTTGGAGCTTCTGATGACAGTGGACTGAACTGAAATGACTTTTTGCTCGAACGATGTTCACTATGTACACTTTTGACATCAGGACATGTGAAATATTTTGCAGAATCAGCAGTTGTAAACAGGGGTGCCTTTTCCTCAGCTTTAACTTGCCATGTTGATGAATCTGATGCATTTGTGCTTTTTTCATCCCACCATCCATCAAGACATGATGAAGAAGCCCTCATAGAATATTGCAAATGATCACATTTTTTATGTTTGTAATGTGAAACTGACACATCAGGGTGAAGATAAGTATCTGATGCGACTGATGTTAACAGCTGTGAGGGTGGATTTTCTCCTGAATAGTGTAAAAAATAATCACAATATTGACTCATGAGTTGGGCACGGATAGGTTCTGAAAGCAAGAGTTCAAGAAATGAGAAACTGCACTGAGAAGTTTGAGATTCTGGTGAGTACGGTCTGCAGTCTTTATCTGAAGATTCATATCCGTGAATATTTGTAACTGAGTCAGGTAAAGATACTCTTCTATCAGGTGAAACACAATGTAAAAACTCATCACGCTCAATATTTGGTGTCACAGGTGAGAATGCTCTGAACTCACTCTTTATCTGTGGACCTTCAGGTACGGATGAAGTATATTTAGATACTTGAGACTTGGGTGATAGTGGCCTAGGGCTATTCCAAGACTTGAAGGGCTCAGCAAAAGGGAAATATGAAATTCCAGCAGTGGTAAAATGTTTTGAATGTGTAAACTGTGGTTCACATTCATATGTATGTGATGGATTGGGGTGTAATTTATTTTCAGTGGAATCAATTATAACTCCTGGTGAGGTACATGCATCAGATCTTGGAGAGAGTGCCCGGCTGTCATCAAATATACTGTAAAAGTCAGGTAAGACCCTTCTTTCTCCCTGTGGAGAGTCAGGTGACATTGCCCTATAATCACTAATTGACATGACAGATTCAGGTGATGACAGCCTAGGTATGGGGTCATTTAATATCCATGCCTCTGTAGGGATGTGATCCCTTTCATTAACAGGTAAAAATGAGAGATACTGATCATCAGATACCAAAGAATCAGGGGTCAAAGGGCAATACTCTATAAAAGTGGAAGGTAATGTCACATCTTGCACAGGTGATTGCGGTGCAAGAGGAGTAATAGGTAGGAAAAAGCTGGAAGAGGCAGTCTTTGACTCAGAGATGCAGGATGTCTTTGGCCTAACAACAAGACTGTCACTGTCTGGACTAACAAAAGGGAAATCATGGTACCTACCATGTGAATCACAAGCCATCTGAGCACAACAAGTAGTTGCCTTACTGTGAGGCAAATTGGTATTTGATACCTTCATTTTGAATGGTTTCATCATGCTGTGCTTAGCTGTAGGAGTTATTGGTTCAAATGACTGGACGTCATCAATGAAGGGCATCTTTTCCAGATAATGACGACTGTATAGTTGGGGTTTTGTTTTTTCTTCATTGCTTGGATTGAAGGGTTTGAAGCCCATGTCCACACCAGAAACCTGTGTAACTTTGTCATGATCATACAGTACTTGTTTGTGGGCTGGGACCTCATCAGTACACTTCTGAGAGAACCTGCTTTTTTGAGCTACATCTGTGACATCCTCAGTTATGGCCAGAGTTGCTTGATGGTCCTCTGGTGGGAAGACTAATGGGTTGGGGTCACCGATTCTTCTCACAATAGTTTTAGCTTTCTTTGTGTTGCCAAGCTGTGGCGTGTAGCTAAACTCATCACAAATCTCACTGAAGTCAGTCTCAGCTTGGTCTGATTCTGACAAGCTCAGACCAAAGTCTCTGATTGATATCGATGACGGTAACTTCATAGTTTCACGTGATTGCCCTTGCCCATCTTCACAACCACACTGCTTCAAGGGTAAAGCTTGGCTGCAGTCATCTTTGACTTGGCAACGTTGGTCTTTCTTTCTGGGGTTATAAACCTGGGTTGCTTGGCTCCCCAATGCGGCTTCTTTTGAAGTGGGAAGCATACTTACTTGCTCGTCTGAGTTGTCGTACATTGTAGGCTCTTGTGTAATTACATCCTCCGAGGTCCACAGGTTAGGGTTCAATTCGCTGTAACACAAAAGGAATGTCATATGTCAAACGGCAACACTCATAAACTATGCTTGTTCTGTTACAGTGTCGAACTCCAGAGAAGCAACAGTTTTTAGTTGGGTGTCAGTTGAAATGAGTCAAATGATGTGATATTACATTATGCTGGAGATGTGTGTTGCAGATTCAGGAATAATTTCAAATGAATAATTTACTGTGGGATCTCGAGCTCGTCCAACAGGTCACCGTGCATGCTCTCTGAGTGGGTGTGTCCAATAGGCTCGGCCCAGGAAGGGATATCCAGTAGAGAAGCAACTGAGAGATCCTCTTCAGAAACAGCTGGAGGTGGTCTACGGTCTGACTCCACCCTTCTCACAATTCTTGGGCTCTCTGCATCCTCTTGCACTGAAGACAGGGCTACTGACACTGAAAAACACACGCGATGAATAAGAGTGCAAATAAAACCTGGTGTTGGATAGAGCCTTCAAACTGGTTCAATAAGTGTTTAGTGGTGTTACTACCTTCACTGTGATCCAGTGTCTTTTCTATTTCTGCATAAGTTCGAGATGTTTGTTCTTGAACTGACTTGTTCATCTGGGTCTCAATAAGATGGACGATGTCCATGCGATTGATCTTGGTTAGTCTCTTAATCAGACAGTCCTCTGTGGAAGAGTTTATCAATCAATAAAAAAAACATTAAATTAACAGAAGAAAGAAATAATGTAAAAAGTACAAATGCAAGATTATACTGAATCTACTGTATGAATATAGGTCTAATAAATACACAAAACATTTGATTTAAAACCAAAGATGAAATAGATTAATTTTAGAGGCTGTATGAAGGAAAGTAAAAAGTTAATAGTGCATTCAGTATTTTCAAACAAATTAGGGTTTATAAGATTTGAAGTACTAATTTAACACTAATTTAGTACTAATTTAATCAAGTAAGTCAATCAGAATCTGCCAGACCAAAATGTACCTGTGGCATGTTTGCCTTCCCGCTCAACCCAGCGCTGCAGCAACGCATGGCTCTGCTCTTGTAGGGAGTTAGGATTTTCTGTTCTTACCAATTGGATATCATCTTCACTAAATTCCAGTTCTCTTGCCAGCTCTGGGGTGATGCGTAACATAACAATGGATGAAAAAATGTACAACAATCAGCTATTCCCCAAATTCTGCTCACCGATACATCAGTTCTAATTCAAACAAAATGCACAACATATTGCTTTTTTCCTAAAAGAACATAATTGCATTATTTTACAGCTTACCAGTCCAGCTGAAGCCAAGAAGATCTGCAATGATAGCTAATGTCTCCTCTTTCCTGTCAGCATCATCCTGCCAATCCACTAAAAAAGGTTGTCAGAGCCAAACATTACATCTTAATATCATGGCAGTTCAAGGTGTAAAATATCATTAACTATGACTCTCAAAGTAATTTTTTTCACATTGCTGGTACCAGTGATGTAAAAAATACTTTGTAGGTGTAGATTTGGATGTAAATTTCTTCAATTTATTTTACACTATGTTATGGGCTGTAATACTCTGAAATTAAACGTGGATCTGTGATGTTGGCATGAATGATAACATAAAGGTTGGATTTGTCACTCTGAAGAGGAGTTGACTTGTTTACTGACAATGGCTATTTGGTCACAATTAGCACATCATGTTTTTTAATCATTAGTGTAAGCAATGACATTAATGTGCTGATTAAGCGATCTGCATGCTAATATTAGTAAAGCTGTATTAGTAGTACAGATATCAATACCAATACAATAGCTGAAGAGAATATCTAAGTTATTAAAGCTAGTACTTCTTTAACCAACATGCCCATTCAATCTTGAGATTGCATAAACACAAACACAGATGGAAAAGTAACTTACCAACATGCAAAACCTCACAACACATACGTAGCACACAGACACAGACACACACACATACACACATACCACACACACACAATACAGACAAGAAAACACAATGCAAGATGGGACTAGACAAATCACAACACAAAATGACAAATGGTGACATTGTGTTCTTAGGAAGAGGAAAAGGGGTCTTGTTGCCGAGGAGATAGAGATAGGAAAGCAAAAGCCCATGTAGGTCTGGCCATACCTGGCGTACATCCTGGAGTTTGGTCATCGATGATTCTCTGCATCTCAGTTTCCACTGTGTCATCCTGGGCAGGCTTGGATTGAAATACATCCTCTGTCCCAGAAGATGGTTGCACACCACGCAACGGCTTACCATCAGAATCAGAACTGTGTGAGGCTGGGATGTCATATGTAAATATAACAGAATCTGGACTCCTGTGACTTGAACTGCTTATATCATCAGTATCCAATGAAGATCTAACAGATGTCTCTGTAGAGAGTTGGATTTCTTTCATTTCAGAAGAGGAGAAGGGGATTGTCTGAGCTACAGGTTTTTCTTGTGTCATAACAGGAGGTTTGGAGGGGAAAAGGTTGGATTCATTAGTGGGTTGGCTACCGTCAGAATAGCTCCTGCTGCCTTTACTTGAGGTTTTACTTGTGTCACTATCAGCCTCAGATCTAGTCCTACGATCCAAAGATCCACGTTTTTCTGCTTTTGTTTGAACCTGATCAAGCTCAGACTTCAGTGAGTCTTCCATGGCCATTTCCTCTTCAGTTGTGCTGCCTGGTTTAATTGGCAAAGGTGGGGGTGAATCTCTATGATATGCTGGAATGCTATCCAGTGCAGGTGAAGAGGACATCTCTATGACTGAACACTGGTCATCTTCTTCGTCCTCCTCTTCCTCATCATCATCATCATCATCATCAGGAGAGGAGTCTGAAGACTCATGACCCTGCTCCAAGTACACTGAATGGGCAACTGTGTCTGATTGAAGGTCAGCTATGGTAGAGTCTAGATAGTCCAGACCAAGGCTTTCAAGGGCTCCAGCCTCACTTTGAGTAATGGTTAGTCTCTCCAAAGCACTGGGGGAACCAAGCTGAACCTCTATGGAACTTCCAAGATTCGCTTCAGAAAGTGGGATCTCACTCTTATCTTTGATGAGAGTTCTCGGTTTGGGAGTGGGAATAATGTCATTGGCATCCTGTGTCAGGGACGACTGTGGGACCTCTTGAAGGGTTGTATCTGCAATAGAATCACTATTCTCTGAAGTTAAATACTTTGCTTGACCTTCCCCGATCTCTTCTGGTACAACTTCATCAACTGGATGCTCCCCTATGTGAAAAAATGCATATCCTTCCTCTTCTTCATCAAAGGTTCTTTTTGTCATATCAATAGCTCCCCCTCTGGTCATTTCAAATAGCTTCCCCTCTTGAAACTGAAATGGATCAGGGCTTCTCTCATCACCTGGTGTTCGAATAGGTGTTTTTTCAGGTGTGTTGCTGTCCTCTGTAAGAAAACGATTTATCTGTTCCTCAGGCTCAACCTGTGCATTGAAGGCTTCGTCCTGCAGAGATACATGTTCTAGTTCTTCAGTACACACCATAGTCTGAGGTTCAGAACTGGAACCATCTGTCAATGGTGACTCAGCTTCTTTGTCATCATCTGGATGATGTTTATCTGTCACAGAGCTGGAAAAATGTGCATCAGTAACTGGGAATCCTTCTACAGCATCTTTATCTTTGTATATTTCAGCTTCTCTTTCTGTTAATAGTGGCACAGTGCCCTCACCCTCCACATCAGGTCCTTCTCTGTGAGTTTCAGTTAAACATAATGAACCATCAACCGATTCAGCAGTTTCTGGTTGTGACTCAATTTCTACATTCTCCTTAATGCTTGAACTAGTATCTATTGCCTCACTGAGGGTATGAGTGCTTTCTGTTGCACATGTTTCAGAGATTCTCTGCAGTGTATCTTGTGAGGATGGGTGTATATCTGAGCCACATTTCAGATCATCTTTGTAATCATCAGCTTCTGACAGTGCAGTGGCATCTAAAGATTTGTCTCTCTTAATTTTAGCCTCATGTTCCATCTCGTCAAAAGTTTTGATCTTTGCAGCCATCTTGAACATCTCCTCTTCTGGGGTGAATTGTTTATTTGTGGCATCATCATCACTATCAAGTGCGTCAAGAGAGTCTTGCCTGATGAGTATGTGGAGATTCTCACTGTCAGATTTTTTGAGGTCTGAGAACATGTTGCCATCAGTTACTTCTGCTACTGAGTAGGGATATTTGTCCGTCTTGAATTCATTATCCATTTGAATGCTCTCATAGTTGTTTTCTTGCTCACCATGATCACTTTCATCTCTGTAAATATTTTTGTCATAAGCAAAACATGCTTCCAGCTGGGAGGCATAATCCTCGTACACAGCTGTCTTGGCTGGAAGTTCCTTTGCCTGAGTGGGGCTTACCTCAAGAGAGTCTGGACAAGGGGATTCTCTGGTAGGGCTTGGCTCAATTGAATCAGGGGATGTCTTTGAAGATCTATCCTCCTTGATAGGACTAGCCTCTAGTGAGTCTGGTTGACATGGCTCTTTAGCCAGGTCATCAAAATCCACAGCGTTTAGATCCCTCAAATCATCTGGTCGTTGTAGTGTGTTAGAACTACTTGGTTGCTGCAGAAATTCGTGTGTTTTGAAAAATGATTGCGCATCAATTGCATTGGCATCCCTACTATCGTTCTTAGAGTCATCTGTTGTCACAAATGATTTTGTAATGTCCTCTGGCCCTTCAATAGAGTCACTGAAAGGTGATCCTGCACTTAGTGAGAATTTCGCTTCATCCTCCTCTGGTGACAAACTCTTGGGACCTTCATCTTCATGGGAACATATCTGCAACCCACCTTCCAAACTGTCCACAATGGCTACATTTGTATCTTCTGGTGACCCCTCCTTATGTTCATGGGGGAATGTAAGAGTTTCTTTTTTAGTGTCTTTTGTCAGAATAACTTCTTTGTAACTCTCATGGACTACCTCCTCTTCTGGGTGGCACTGAGTCACCACTGCCTCTTTCTTTAAATGTTGATCTAAGTCACAACTGAGCAGTGCCAACATGCCTGATATATCCCGCTCAATTATACTTGACTGTTGTTGTTGTGTCTTTCTCTCGATGTGGACTTCTTGGAATGGTGTCTCTAATACAGAAATTGGTGACAATTCTGTGACTTCATCTTCATTAGTCTGCATGGGTTCATTTTCTTCTACACCTATCTTATCCTCCAAATTACGCCTTGTCACTATAACTTGTTCGTATCTCTCATGGACTAAATCCTCTTGTGGGTGGCTTTGTATTTCCACTGGCCTTTCCTTGAGATACTGATCTAAGTCAGTACTGAGAAGTGATGACATGCCTGACATATCCTTCTCTGTTTTAGGCTGGATGTATGTCTTTTTACTGATGCAAACTTCTTTAAATGGAATTTCAACTACAGAACTTGGTGTACCTTCTTTGAGTTCAACCACATCAGTTTGTCCATGTGTCTCTCCACTTATCTTATCCTCTGCATCAGCACTAGATACTGTTTGTGTTTTTTCACATACTGTAATTGTTTGCTCCTCATTTGAGGATTTTCTGATTTTAGTGACAGTAACTTGCTCAAATCTCTCCTGGATGATGTCCTCTTCTGGAGCCCTACTTTTCACTGGCCTGTCTTCGAGGTACTTGTCCAAATCACTGCTAAGCAATGATAGCATACCTGACATCTCCTTCACTTTTGTAGGCAGCTGATAGGTTATTCTTTCTACCCTCTCTTCCCTCATTGGAAGTTCTTCCGTTAAAGTTGATTGGGATTCTGTAAAATCCCTCGCCGTTTCATCATCTCGCCTTGTGACCTCATGTTTCACCTCAGCACCATCTGTTTCTTGTGTTGTGTAAACCTCTTCTTTACTTTCATCAGTGAAAGATGTGGAAATATCATATTTCTCCTGGACATCATCAAATTTCACCTTAACAGTCTCTGAATACTGATCCAAATCAGTGTTCATGACTGACGTTTCTTTTACTTCTTCTTTATCTTCACTCTCCACATCTTCACCTCCCCATGTAATTGAATGTTCTGTTGGTGCATGATCTGTTTCTTGTGTTGTGTCACCTGCCATTGCTCCTTTATTTTCATCAGTGACAAATGTGAGAATTTCTTTATCTTTGTCTTTTGTTATAATAATTTGTTCAAATTTCTCCTGAGCAATATCCTCTTCTGGTGTCCGGCTTGCCAGAGGCCTAGCTTGTAGGTACTGATCCAAGTCACTGTTCATCAAGGACACCATCCCTGACATATCTTTTACTGCAGTGGATTCCTGGCTAGATGTTTTCCTCTCAATGCAGACTTCTTGAAGTTGTGGCTCCTCGATTTTGATCTCTGTTACTTCAGTGTCAGTTTGTGTGAAGAATATTTTGCTTTCATCAATTGTTGTATTTTCTTGGCTTGCATCATAAAGTTTCTCTTCCTCTGAAGATATAACGTACTTTACTTCACTGGTAGAGAAGGTAGACATTTCATTTGTCATGTGATGAGTCACTGTGGATCCCTCACTCTCCCCTGAGCTGGAGCGATGGGTCCTAATACCAACACTAGTCTTTGAATATTCAGCCATACCTTCATGCTTGGGACTCTCAGGACTTAGATCATCATCTCTCATTTGAATCCCCATGGGAGAAACACCTTCGCCAAAATAACTTTTCACAGAGGGACTAGAGACAGATATTTGATTTGTAACAGAATCATCAGCCATCTCCTCGTCAGGTGCATCCAGCTGATAGTTCGCATCTGATGTTGTTGATGTCTGCTTGAAAAGCTGGTACTCAGGACTTTCTTCCAGCTCAGCTTTTATGTCAGCACTGAAGTCCTCAGATGGCCTGCGATCAGGGCTGATCTGCATGTCTTCAGATAAACTCCTACCAGTGCTTAAGACTGGTTCTTCTAACTGTATCCTGCCTAGGTTCTTCCCCGGCAACTCTGCCTCCTCTCTTTTAGTGCTAACCATTCCATCATCATATTGAATTGTATCAGAAATTTTTACTGTCTCTTCATTATACACAATGTCCGATTCCTCAGAGTAATCTCTCTTTAAGCTTACAGTTTGGTCCTCAAACTCAAATGTTCTATGCATGCTTACGTCACTTTGTGGATGGAAAATTGTAGGTTTCTGTATTTGGATTTGGGATTGTGGCACCTGTGTGGCACTGTGTTCAGACCTTTGTATCTCTTCAGGACCTGCTGACTCAGGAATCACTGTTGGAATGTAAGACGAAGCAATGTCTTCGTGTTCAAACAGCCCAGCTTTACTTTCATGTCCAGTCTGGAATGCTTTCATCAGCTCCTTCACTGACATGGTCTCTTTCTCTGCATCTCCATATGCACTTCCATCATCACACTGAACTGTATCAGCAAATTTGACTGTCTTTTCAACATAATCACTATCTGAAATGAATAGTGATTTTTCAGAGTCTTGCCTTACAGGTTGATCACTCTGTTGGTGGAAATCTGTAAGGTCCTGAGTTTGGATTTGTGATGTCAGCTCCTGTGGAGGACTTTGTTCAGATGTCTGTACCTTATTTGAATCTCTTGTTTCAGATATCAATGTTGAAATACAAGAAGAAGCTGCAACTTTGTGTTCAAAAAGCCCTGATTTAGTTTTTGAGGGATCCTGCCCACTCTGGAAAGTTTTCATCAGCTCTTTCACAGACATAGTCTCCTTCTCTGGCGACTCTGATGCCTCTCCCTGTCGGCTAAGACTTCCTCCATCCCTTTTGACCATATCTTCAAGTTGTACCGTCTTTCTGACATAAGCACTTGTTGAAATTAATAGTGATTCCTCAGAGTTATCTTTAATTAAGCTTACAGGTTGATCATCTAAGTCGTTTTTCTTGACATCGCTCTGTTGGTGGAAATATGTGAGGTCCTGCGTTTGAGTTTGCGATATTGGCTCCTGTGTAGGTTCAGTTGTCTGTATCTCTTCAGAATCTGCTGATTCAGATATCAATGCTGAAATGCAGGAAGAAGCAGCTGCTTTATGTTCAAAAAGGTCAGCTTTATTTGAAGAGTCCTTTCCAGTCTGGAATGTTTTCATCAGCTCTTTTACAGACATAGTCTCCTTCTCTGATAACTCTGATGCCTTTTCCTGTAGGCTAAGATTTCCATCATCAAATTGAACTGTGTCAACAGATTTTACTGTCTTTTCAATGCTAGCGTCTGAAATTAACAGTGAATCCTCAGACTCTTGTCTGATTAACCCTACGGGTCGATCCTCCAAGTCTGTTTTGTCACATATCTTAGCTTCACTCTGTTGGGGGAAAGCTGAGACGTCCTGAGTTTGGGTTTGCAACTTTGGCTTCTGTGTAGGACTCTGATCAGTCGTCTGTGCGTCTTCAGAACGTCCTGATTCAGAAGAAGCCACATCTGCTTTAGTTTTTGAGGGATCATGCCCAGTCTGGAATGTTTTCATCAGCTCTTTTACAGACATAGTCTCCTTCTCTGATAACTCTGATTTCTTTTCCTGTGGGATAAGATTTCCATCATCAAATTGAACTGTATCAGCAAATTTGACTGTCTTTTCAATGCTAGTTTCTGAAATTAATAGTGAATCCTCAGACTCTTGTCTGATTAACCCTGCAGGTTGATCCTCTAAGTCTGTTATGTCACATACCTTAACTTCACTTTGTTGGGGGAAAACTGAGGCGTCCTGAGTTTGGGTTTGCAACTTTGGCTTCTGTGTAAGACTTTGGACAGTCGTCTGTATGCTGTCAGAATCTGCTGATTCAGAAGAAACCACAACTTTGTGTTCAAAAAGCCCTGCTTCAGTTTTTGAGGAATCATGCCCAGTCTGGAATGTTTTCATCAGCTCTTTCACAGACAAAGTCTCCTTTTCATATGACTGTGGTGCCTCTCCCTGTAGGCCATCGTCCCTTTGAACTGTATCTGCAAATGTTACTGTCTTTTCAATGTCACTTCTTGAAATTAGTAGTAAATCCTCAGAGTCTTGTCTGATTAAGCTTACTGGTCGATCCTCCTTGTCACATATCTTAACATCACTATGTTCATGGAGAATTGTGAGGTCCTGAGACTGGATTTGTGATTTTGGCTCCTGTGTAGGACTTTGTTCAGTCTTGTCTTTCTTATCAGAATCTCCTGATTTAGATATCAATGTTGAAATATGAGAAGACACAACTGTTTTGTGTTCAAAAAGCCCTGCTTTGGTTTTTGAGGGATCATGCCCAGTCTGGAATGTTCTCATCAGCTCTTTCACAGACATAGTTTCCTTCTCTGACAACACTGGCGCCTCTCCCTGTGGGCCACCATCCCTTTGAACTGTATCTGCAAATGTTACTGTCTTTACAACGTAAGCACTATCTGAGATTAAGAGTGAATCCTCAGACACTTGTCTGATTAACCCTGCTGACTGTTTCTCTACGTCTGTTTTGTCAGATATTTTAACATCACTTTGTTGGGGGAAAGCTGTGAGGTCCTCGGACTGCACAGGACTTTGTTCAGTCTTCTGTATCTCCTGAGAATCTCCTGATTCAGATATCAATGTTGAAATGCAAGAAGAAGGCGCTGCTTTATGCTCAAAAAGCCCAGCTTTATTCTTTGAAGGGTCCTGTCCAGTCTGGAATGCTTTCAACAGATCCTTAACAGTCATAGTCTCCTCTAATCTTTCTGTCTGAGATCTTGGGGATTTAGGAACGCTGGGAAGTTCTGGCATGTCTGTCTCAGTCTTGTTGGTGGAAACAGAAAATGTTTCCTGAATTGAATGAATTTGTTTCTGAGTAGTTTTTTGTACCTCTTCCTCTTCCACTTTGTTCTGTAAAGCTTTAACTCTGTCCTTTATAGATCCTATAGGTGTCTCGACCACTAAAGGAGAAGCTGGTGGATCCATAACTGTACTGGGTACAAGGGCACTGTCCTTCAGAATAGCATCCCCATCTAAAGACTCCTCAGAGCTCATCCTTTCCAACTCACCTTCAGAGCTGCTACATCCAGAGCGCTCTCTGTCTCTAAGTTTCTTCCTAATAGGTTTCTTGATATCTGGAGGACGCCGTTTGCCATCCCGTTTTACAATAACTTGTTCAAATCTATCTTGGACAAGGTCTTCTTGAGAACTATATGTTCGTACTGGTCTCTGTTCCAGGTGTTGGTCCATGTCCATGCTGAGGTGTGAGACCATGCCTGTCATGTCTTTGTCTGTGGTAGATCTACTTGAAGTCTTCCCCTCAATGCAAACCTCCTTAAAGACTGGTTCTTCGACAGGGGTATACTTCATTGAACCCCATTTCAGTGTATCCCATTTCTCTTTTTCGGCATCATCCTGTTGTCTTTGAATCTCTCCAACCTTTTCCAGCCTGACTTGAAAATGTTCCACAATGGCAACAGGCTCTTTTCCCTCCAACCCTCTAGCTCCAGTTCTCTCTTCATAAATTATGTGCTCCATTTGATCTCCAATCAAAATAGTAGACATTTTAATGTCCGACATATCCGAGAGAAGGTCCGGGCTTGCAAGGGTTGCGGGGTCAAGAGGTTGGTTAGTTCTCAAGGAGAATGTCTCAGTTGATTCAGATTCATCGTCTTCAATTTAAAAAGTTTCATAACCAAAAAGGGTAAAGAACATAAGGGACAAATGAAGTGGGGAAGAGAGACATCAGAAAACTGTGATCAAGACAATGCCATCAAAAATCCATCTTCAGTTCACAGAGTAAGGAGAAGAATGACAGGGCAGAGGATAAGGATAAGAGTCTTGAAAAGAAGACCAAAAAGAAGATGACAAGGTGATCCAGAAGAGTTTGGAAGGGAGTAGAGCAGCAAGAGCATAAGCAAAGCCAGGAGGAGTAACAAAACAGGTAGAATATGGACAAGAATAATACTGATATAATTGGTTTGACGACATATTCAGAAATGTAACACAAAATATACAAAAAGAACCAAAGAGTAACGAGAAATCTATATGAAACAAAGGGACAGGAATGAAGGACAACAGACAAACAAAACTTCTCAAGATTGTTGCTGACATGAAGACTCATGTCTGCCTACAAATTAAAGTTTTAAAACATAGAAAACATAAAACTAAACTCTGAATACAAAAATTAATAGAGAGATTTTAGTAAGAGAGGCTGTGTGGTAAGTAATTACTGTCAGGAAATCAGTGTAAGTTTTACAGTACTTTGTAAAGTGCTTAATTCCTTCATTTATATCTTTATAAATAATTATATCATATATTATAGACAATTCTTCTTCATTCTTTTTCTTAATTTATGAGTATTAAATATTATAACATTGTTACTTATTACATTGTTATATAGTAATTTACTCTGTTGTGTGACCTTATAGGACAATTAGTTCACATACAGAGAAAAATGTAGTGATGTAAAATAACAATTATGTAAAAATGTGAATAGGGATTTGATTTATAGTGAAACTAAATGAACAAATGAAAGCAACTTATGAAAGTTTGAAAATGAAAAAGAAATGTGTACAGAAGCCAAACTCACACAAAATGAATGACAGTAATAAAGTAAGCAATAAATCTACAAATGTTAACAGAGAACAAACAACATGATGTTGTTTGTCAGTTATTTCTGTGCCGAACAAATAAAGTTTTCAGCATGCCAACGGGTAAAATTGTTATAACAATGTAATGTGGGAAACTAATAGGTCAAAATGAATACTTTTCATTACCACAGAACATAATTATTCTGTTGAAGAATAGATGAAATTCTGACATGAATACGTTGAAAATCAAAGGAATTTTGAGTGGAAGTGGATAAAAAGTATTATTTTGACCTGCATTTATGATTCTTCAAAAAGGAAACGGTCATAGCAGTTACAGAAAATGAAAATGAAAATGATGAGGGCGGGAGAAAGTCAGTGTGGTGAGTTGGAGTGAGGGGAATGCAGAGTACATCAGCCATAGCATAGCTGCCAGTAACAAACACGTAACTACACACAGTGTTAGTAGAACAACATAAGAGAGCGGGGTTAAAGTAACATATCAATCAGTGCTTCTCTTACAGATGTTCATACTTATAAACTAATACTGTACAACCTTTATGTCCAGCAATCTTTTGTAAATCAAGTGATGTAAATCCAATTTAGACTGTGTGGTAGCCTACTATAAAAATACATAGAATTATAGATATGAATTATAAATTCATATTAGAAATATTAATTAATTGTGTAAATATCTAAAAATGATATACTGCTACCCTCAGTACCAACACTGACAAATGAAAAATATAAAATGTCTCAAATGCATGAATCTCTTTTCTATTGTTTGCCTAAATAAAATATCACAAACTTCTAAAAAGCTTTTAACACAAAACAGAGTTCAGCTTACATTTCTTGTCACTCTTCTCACTCTGCAAGGAAGATAGAAAAGACGTAGTTATTTACAATCTAATCACGGTTTTCTTCTGTCTTCGTTGTAGTGCTGTATCAAATAAACTTTATTTACCTCATCATCAGCATCTTGGTCTGAATCAGACTCCTGAAGAGAAAAATACAACAGAGAGAGAGAGAGAGAGCAAACAATGCATTTAATGCAATAACGTACTATTATTATATAAATACAAACCTAAGATTTATTCAGACTCACCTTAGTGTATGCTGGGAGAGTGATGTTAAGGTTGCAGATAGCATTGTGGGTAAGACTGCGGTACGTGCGTGGTTCCTTGGTGAACGACAAGCGGCCACACGGCTCCTGTGCTGTGTCTCTGATCTGTTCATTTACAACAATTCAGCCCATTAATTACACATTTAAACATCTGAATGTCATAAGCAGGAATTTCAGACACTTCTACTATCCAATGCGTTGTCATACTTTGATGAAGAGGGCCAGTCTGTTCTCTTTGAAGGCAAAGAAGCTGAACACATGGTGCTGTCCACTCTTGGTAAGAGGCACCAGGTTTCCAAAACAGTCAGCAAATATAGGTTTTCCCTCCAGCACCTGCGTGTGGATATCAGAGCTATTTTCATGATTCAAACAAACAATTAAGGACATGAGCTGTAAGAACCAGTTGGCAGTGTTAATCTCTTTCTAGGGTACCTTAAAATATTCAACCTAACTTCTATCCTTCTTTATCGCTCTGCAAAGCAGCTACAGACTAATTCTCTCATTTCCTGTCTCCTTTCTTTTGGATGAACCCTTTCTCACACTTTTCCCTCTTCTAATTCATTCCCCGTGTCATCACACTGCACCTCGACATCTCGGCTACGGGCGACTTCGGTGAAGTTCTCTTGCTGCTCTAGGGTCTTGTCCATCTTGTCGTCGGTCATGCAGAAACAGCGCAGACGGGCCTCGATGGGGTCCAGTGTCTTCGCAAAAATGACAAACTTGGCCATGTATGGAACGCAGATGATCTCTCTGTACAGCTGAGAGGCAAAACTAACAGACTCCTGGATCTGTCTGCAGTCTATCAGCCAGAACCTAGAAATATGAAGGAGACCTTTAATCAGATGGATATCACAATATAGTTGCATATTAGGCTTGATCCTCATGATATAACAATAAATAACCTTAAAAAATGAAAGGAGTATATTAGATCAGAGTTAAAACTTAAAACTTGGGAAGAGTTTACCTTGCTGACACATTTGTGGTGAAGGAAACACATTGGTTAACAAAGGTTAAAGGTGTAGAGCCGGTGATGTCCTCCCATTGGGCAGGAGTGGTCCCACCTGAAACAAAAATCTGAATTATGACAGCATATCTCTAAAATCCTCTCCTACGTTACCTGCTAACGACCTGTGATGTGTTTATTTGTATCGTTTGCTGACGTTGATGATGATTAATTACTATCATTGCTGCCCATGCTCACCTGTAATGCTGCAAAGCAAACGTAAGGTGGGTGTCTCTCCGCTGAACTCTGTGTTTTGCCCGTCACTGTTGGAGCTCTTGGGAATAGGGATCGTCATGGTGATCGGTTTGTGGAACTTCCTCCTTCTCGGCTCCAACGTGACAATCGAGCTGAATGTCGCTTTGTTACCAAGAACCTTCCTCACCACCTCTACATCAATGGGCTGAGCCTAGGACAAGGTACAAAATGTAGTTGCGGTAACTATGAATATATCATTGATTTACTGTCTGACCAAGAAATTCACTGTATGTACCTGTAGCCCAACTCTGATCTTCTTAGTGAGGGCTCCTTCGGGGAATACAGCCTGGACCTGGGGCACAAGAGTGCTACTGAGGACTCCGCCCTCTGGTCCAATCAAATGACTGTCCTGCTTTATCCGTGACACCACAGCAAAATACTGTGGGAAGTCTCGCGTGATGATGCGGCATATTCTTTTCTTTTCAAGCTCCTCGGGGGAATCAAGTTCTGTGAAGATCAGAAATATCCAAGATAAATACTCCACAAGCTGAACTTCCTCTACTTCCTGCTAAAACTCCGTCCTGCTGTGGCTTCAAGTTTCTGTGCTGTTTTTTTTTTACAGTCTAAGTTAAGCCCCCTTACTTTCATCCATGCCGTTAAGTATCTGGTTCAGTTCCTCTTCGGTGAAGTCACAGTGGTGTTCCCTCCAGCTCTCGCCTGTCTCACTCCTCAAGATCACCAGCTCTCTCTCTGTGCCCCGCAGAGCTGCAAAATGGGGGATCTCCACGATCACAGGGCTGGAAAGGGGTGACAAAGTTAAATCGATAACAACAACAACAACAAGTTACAGTACAGAGCTGGCTTTATCAGAGATAACATATGATGTTTGGGTTGATTTATGCATGATCTTGCAAATAAAGAAACAAAAAAACGTAAAGAGAACATCCATTCCACATCAGGAGCAGAATCCAACTAGAAACAAGTCTGGGGATTGGTAAAGCACAGGGGTAACTTAACAAGGTAACAGGTCAGGGGGTTCAGGCTGAGGCTTGCACCAAGAACAAAGGAAGTAAGAAAATAAAAACAAAAAAAGTCAGGTGGACACGGTGGGAAAATATGGGTGAGTATGTGACCGCTTCCAGGATGGTGGAGTGTCCCCCCAACCATGGTCCTACCCGAGGAACTTGGTTCCTGGAGGACCCAGCTGCAGGATGCGACTGACCAGGCTCTCACCCTCATTTAGAGGGGGCGGAGCTGTGGGAAGGTGGAGCTTACTGATCCATACGCAGCACAGAGGGGGAGTGAAGAAGAAAATATGAACACACAGTTCACACACACACACAGACAGTGTAAACGCACTCACACGAGCAGTTACACACATACAACATACACAACAACAATACACCTACACTTACCCCAGGAACTGGGCTCCAGTGGGCCCCACTTCTATGATGCGACCAGCTAGGCCCTCGCCCTCCACCATGGGAGGCATAGAGGCCAGACGGTGTCTCTTCACCAGCCTGCATGTCACCCGCGTGGGTGCAGAACACTTTCTCGGCGGTACAATGATTCGCAGGCCGTTGTGACGGCAGCCACGCATGGCGCCGCCTCTGGCGTCTACCATGAAGCTGACCAGGAAGCTGAAGGAAAGGACGCGGCAAGGAATCAGCGAAGGATTGGTTGTTAATTGGCACAATTGTTGACTTTGAGCCTCCATGCAGACAAAGCAGCTCACATTACAGTAAGAAGAAATTTCACATCATTCAGTCTTGATATAACAACAAGCATATCTCAGCAGGTAATATTTCATTCCAGCCTCTTTTGTTGTTTTCAGTCTTTTCCGGTTTCATTCCACTCTAAATTTAATTTGCAAGCCGCGCAAGCAAAGGAGAGGTCACTGAACAAGATTCTTTTTTATTTGTCAAGGAACAAATAGTATTAAATATTAGAAATCTTCAAGGCAAGCAAGTGCTTACAGGTAACTCAGGTTAACACGTGTTAACTTAAAGATGTCCACAGTCAAACTGCTTTCACTTTACTTCTATTTGAAGAACATTTGCTGTCATTTGACATTTTTTAAGTGATCTTTGACCAGACTTTTGTCTTCAGAAGCAACAAATGGACGAGAAGGCAGGGCAGGGAAGTCATGGAGTAGTGTGAGAGGTACCACCACATTATTAGTTTAGAGCTTTTATGAGAACAACATAGAATAACACCGGCTTTATTCTTTAAGGACTATCAAATTAAGATCCAACCGTCATTAACGCCCCACTGTTGACACTGTAATAAAGTAAAACGATCTAAATGTCTAATCGTGTCTGTGTATCAGCAGATTAAAGGAGTCGGATCTGCATCAAGGATAAATTAACTTGGTTGGAACATCTCTAGTTAACAAAACTGACACCCTGGAAATGTAAAGTCATGCATTATGGAATCATGCAGACAGATGAGATGAGAAGGTCATTTAATACTGAATGAATGAGGGAAAAAAAGGAAGGGCACAAAGGAGAGAAGAAGGAGAGGAAGTAGCCAAAATAAAGAGTTTCACCTGCTGTTGTCATGGTCTAGGCACGGAGAGGAACGGCTAGAAGCAGAATACGACAACAAACACACACACACACAGACAATCACAAACACAGCAAAGGACAACAGAGTGCACGAAGAGGCAACAAGAGAATAAACAAAAAGAGAGTAAAGAATAAGTAAAAAAAACCCTGACCGGAGACAGAAAAAACACAGCAGCAAAGATTAAAGGATGAAGGAGAGTCGAACACACAGACGTGAAGGAGTGAAGAATAATGTAAGGGAAAATAAAAAACTGATTCAGAGGTGACTCAGACACCTGATCGTGAACAAAAGCAAGTGAGAGACTTTTACAACAGGAAACAGCATGGTCGTGTATGTGTGTGTACCCAGAGTGCAGCAGACTGGAGGACAGCACCACGTTATCGAGGTGCTCGGCACCCCAGCTCAGACGAAACGAGTCCTTTTCGTTCTCTTTAGACAGCGCTGACACCTACAGAGCAACAAACATCAGCTGATCAGCTCAGTTTAAGTGCGATTATCTCGGATATCTTATCTCAGCTTCTTTTTGTGCACTTTGTCATCACCTGGTGGCTTGTCAGCATCTCTTCGATGAGAACGCCTTCTCCCTGATGGAAGCTCTGGTGAATGGGAGTGTGCTGCGGCCTGGTGGTGAAGCAAGTTGGATTTTCAAAGTGTCTGTATTTTATTTGCATCATGGCAAGTCATTCAACAGCAGCTGATGAAGGCAAAATTCAGTTCAGTTTTACAGTTTTAAGCACAAAAGAACTACAGTGGCATCCTGAGTGATGTATCATCTCCTCCTTTACACGTCATTTATAAAGATAGACATAAGATAGACTTTTTTTTCTGTGAGAGCGTGTGTGTGTGTGTGTGTGTGTGTGTGTGTGTGTGTGGTTCGTCACCTGTCCAGGTTGTGGCTCATGTAGCTGAAGCCGTCCAGGTAGTGTCCTGGCAGAGAGTCGTCTCCCAGCTCTCTCAGATCCTCCGCTCTCAGATATTCTCCTCCATCACCTGTCATAGTGTCCTCACCTGGAAAACACAGATGAGATACTATATATTAAAAAAGATTATTTCTATAAGAAACTAAAGTCGCTGTATGTCCAGATGGGCAGGAAGTTCTGGATCTTTCAGCGCTGTATTTATTTGTGTTAGTTTGTCCTTTCTATCTCAGCTCACTGACCCACATGAGAACTTGCAGTCTTTGCAGCATCGAGCTGTGATTTGAAACATGAGATCATTTTCTTCTCTGCATGTTTCACTCATGAGGACAAACACCAGAGTTACAGTACATGCATGAGCATGTGTGAGTCTTGTGGTAGAACTCCTAAATTCATCTGCAGTTTGTGCAACACAAGGTGTTAGATGAAGGAAGGTCTGCTTAGGTACGATCGGGCATATATAAGTCAGCCATGTTAATCAAAGTGCGATACTGCACACTATCAATATGATCATGACTGATCAGTCCACACCAAGCTGCTGGCAGAAGCAGGGAGGACATTTTGGAGTACCTTCCAGCTGCACTGGCATCTCAGATAATGGCTCGTCTTCCAGTCCCAAAGCTATGAAATACACAGCTTTAAGACCCACAGCTACAAAACTACATCACCCACAATACACTGCTCTTTATGACTACTGAACAAAGGGGAAAACAAGCTGACTCACCTTCTTCGTCAGACACGTCAAGGATCTCAGTCATGGTCTCAGGAACATTGAGCTTGTGTTTCTCCGTGACCGTCTGATGTGAACACACACACACACACACACACACACACACACACACACACACACACAGAACAGAGAAAGGTTAACTGGGCTTTGTATCACATGCTTACTGTGAATCCAGCATTGCAATATCAGGAATGCTTCCTCACACTCACCGTTGTGGTCGTGATGACCTCCTCGGTGACTACCTTCAGTGTGTCCACTACAGAGATGTAACCCAGACGTCTGGCAATAGACAGCGCTGTGTTTCCATTCTGAGAGAAAGACAGAGATTCATGTTCACACCACAGCATCCGACAAACCTCATCTGTGTTGATCTGTCTACACTGCTTATTATTTTCTTACCACTGTAGTCGCATTGGGCTTGGCACCATGTTGTAGCAACACATTGATAATGTGTGTGTTCCCTTGTTGCGCTGCCTGGTGAAGGGGTGTGTATCCGTTCTATAGAACGAGAGAATTGAGATTTTGTCACTGTAAAAACTAAAATAACTTTACCTGCATTATATCTTGGGCTAATTCTTGCAGTTTGAATTCTACCTTTGTTTTGGAGTTGACGCTGGCGCCTTGCTGTAACAGGAAGTTCACCATCTTGGCATTTCCATAGTGACAGGCCACTATGAGAGGGGTGTATCCAAGCTGAGGTGGACAGAGAACAACGTTAATGTTTTACCATAAGCTCCAACGTTCTTAGGCCAGGTCTGCAGAGTATATCTCATTGTGACTCAATCTGATCCAATCTTATTGTGAAGATGTATTATGCAGACACTGTCATGCTTCTCATCATCCAGCAGGTGGCAGGTATGCTGAATTTGTGTTACTTTATGTGATTTACTGGTTAGAAGATTCTTCATCATTTAAAAATAGCTGCTAAAAAACATTTCCTACAGTGACACAAAATAAGCTGCATAATAATCCCCAATAATCCCAATAATTAGGCAGCATGTGTGATATAACATTATAATTGTCTCCATAAAATGATATGATTAATGACTCATTTTCTGTCTGTGTATGGTTTTTAGTGTGTGTGTGTGTGTTTGTGTGTGTGTGTGTGTGTGTGCTGGTACCTTAGTTTGCTGATCCAAGTTGGCATCATGTTTGGCCAGTACTTCTGCTGCACTGACTCTGTCTTCTTGGGCAGTGAGGTGCAGAGGAGTGAGTCCACTCTGTAACATACGAAGCACAGAGTTGTCTTACTGTCTTTGTGATGTGTGTGTGTGTGTGTGTCTGTGTGTGTGTAACTGCTAAGCTTAAATACTATGACTTAATCCTTGTTGCATATTGTGAATGACTGCAAGATTAAAGACTGTATCTGCTTAATTGTACAAATTCCTGAAAATATGATGACTAACGGCGCTGCATGCACCGTTGGAAACAGATGCCTAATTAGTATCAACACAAGTATCTGACAGCAGTATTAGAACGTGGCTTTGTTTGTGTGTGACCTTGGTGGCTGCGTTGACGTGAGCTCCTTTGCCCAGCAGCAGGCTGGCCATCTCAGCGTGTCCTTCCTGGGCTGCCAGGTGTAGAGGGCTGACTCCCTGCTTGGTCAAAATGTTGGTCTCTGCTCCGTACTGCAGCAGCGCTAACGCAATGTTGGACTGGTTCTTTTTGGCTGCAATGTGGAGAGGAGTGTAGCCGTTCTGGAAAGGGAGGAAGGTGAACAGTTAGACAGTTAGATCCCGTAACAACAGGATGAAACAGCAAGCATTTATGTTCTTCTGACACAGAGAATATCTCTAGTGTTGGTAGCAGCTCTTATAATAATCAAAGGACTTCTTAGTATCAAACTCACCATCACTATAATTATGTAAAATATTCAACAAGATCACAACCGTGCTGTACGTTTCATCTTTAAAATCCTTTGTCGAACCTTTGCAGTGGCATGAGGTGATGCCCCTTTATTCAGCAGCAGCATAGCTACATCTTGGTTGTCATAATGAGCTGCCACGTGTAGCGGAGTCAGGCCATTCTGTAAGAGGAGGAAGCATCTGATTAAATGACTGACATTTCTGTAATGTGATTTCGCTGTGCTTTGTCTTCCTGCTTCTGTTCTACTCGATAATGAGTCTGTCCTAAACACACAGATGAATTGTGCTCAGGCACTAACAGATCCAGTGAAATGTGCATCTCTCTGACATGGATAACCTTGCACAGGAATAAAATCAGAGAGTGTGACTCTATATTTGTTTGTGTAATGCCTATAAATAATGCTGCTTTTCTGTTCACCTTGCCGGCATCATCAGGGAGAGCTTTGCGTTGTAGGAGAAGTTGTGCTACATCGAGGCTTCCGTGCTTAGCTGCTACATGTAATGGAGTGAATCCTTTCTGTAGAGAGAAAAGGGAAGAGGTTATTGCAAACATGCAAGAATCTTGGTTTAATATTACTAGAATTAGGCATTTCTCTGTCTCTGTGTATCATGTTCTGCTCACCTTCGTGGCCAGTGAGTGTGAAGCTCCGGCCTCCAGCAGCACGGCAGCGGTTTCTACCTGGCCCTCCCTGGCTGAGATGTGGAGAGGAGTGTAGCCGTTGGTGGTGGCGGCATCTGGATGTGCCATGTGCTGCAGCAGCAGCTGGACTATATCGGTCTTTCCCAAACGGGACGCAATGTGGAGGGGAGTCTGGTCCTCCTGCGGTCGAGTAATATGAGCAAGAGAGACAGGTAGAGGCAATGGAGTTAAAGAAACAGACACACAGTAGCCAAAGCTGAGGCAAGCGACATGACCCATGAGTATGTTGTGTAAGCCGATGGATAATATGCTACAGAAGGAAACAGTGAGTAACTCTGACGAGGCGACAGCTGACTCACCCTGGCCATGGCATCCACCAACGCTCCATTCCTCAGCAAACAGCGCACCACTTCCATCTGACCTGCCCGCGCTGCCATGTGGAGAGCCGTTTCACCACGCTGACATGCAGAACATGACAACATTAACGAGCGAGAAGATGCACTCCTGAGAATACCTGCGAGTTGCTCGCGTTAGGAAAATGACTGATTCAGTGCCACTTTAAAATGATCAGTACTCACGATGTTACGGATGTCAGGAGACGCTCCGTTCTGTAGCAGGAGTAAAACGATGTTGAGGTGGCCCATGAAGGCAGATACATGGATAGGCGTGAGGCCCGACTAGAAAGAGAGACGATGAGAAAGAGGCAGGAAGATGAGCAGAAAGGTTCACTGCATTGACAGATGCTGCTCTGAGACATTCCCACACAGGGTCTCACCTCAGTAATCGCCTGAATGGAGGCTCCATATTTGACCAGCAGTTCCATCACCTTCACCCTGTTCTTCTTACAAGCGATATGGAGAGGAGTGAAACCATTCTAGTAGAGAGAGAGGCAGGAAACATAATCAGATAAATACCTACTATCTATATCATACACTATATTGGTACATAATCTCACAGAACTGTTATTTCCTTACCAGTGCTCTAACATTGGGATTGGCCTTCTTGTCCAGCAGAAGCTTGGTGACTCTGTAGTGGCCACAGTGAGCGGCGACGTGCAGCGCCGTGAGGTAGTCCAGCGTGACATCGTCAACAGGCGCCTTGTGCTGCAGCAGGAGTTTAACACACTCTATGTGGTCTCCCTGGGCCGACATGTGCAGCGGGGACAGTCCGTTCTGTGTGGGGACAAAAAGGTCAGAGAGGCTGATTTTTTTAGAACAATTGTATCCTGGAGCAAAAGAAAACTTTTATTTAGTAGTAGGAAAGTGCCGCGGTATTCTGCACAGCTGCACTAACCTTGGTTCTGGCTAAGATGGGAGCTCCCCTCTCCAGCAGAATCTCCACAGCTGGGTCATGTCCACTCCTCGCTGCACAGTGCAGAGGTGTCAGCCCATCCTGACAAAGGCACAAACAAAATGTAGACATTAATCCAGTTTGTCCGTTTTTACAAAAGAGGTGATTGAAAAGTGGTTGGTGTAAACATTATCAGAGTCTCACCCTGGTTTTAGCATCTATCTGTGCCCCTCGATCCAACAGCAGGGCCACCATGTTCGTGTTGCCTCTCTTGGAGGCCACATGGAGAGGCGTTATTCCATTCTAACAAGGCAGGCAAGGAAACAAACGTAAAGTTACCACAAATACACAGCAAAAATATAATCCATGGCTGTAACTGGATCTGTTTTAATAACAGTATGTATGATTTTAATTTGTCTGTTTCTGATGAGATGACGTCAATAATAAAAAGTTACATCATTAACTACCCATTTGTAACTACCAGGAAGAACAAACGTAACCTTTTTAGAGGCTACAGGGAAATGGAGTTAATAAAGGCTAATGTTAACAGGGAAAGTTTATTATGGTAAACACACTGTTCTGCAAGCCTCAGAGTGAAAACACACGCGTTAAGTTTGAATAGACAGCAGTACAGAAAGTGTCTTGACTTGCTAAGAAGTGGAAATGGGGCGCTACCCTGGCTGTGAAGTCCACAGCAGCTCCTCTGTTCAGCAACAGGGTGGAGACATTCACGTTACCATAGTGAGCCGCGATGTGCAGAGGGGTGAACCCACTCTGTTTAAGACAGAGAGAGAGAGAGAGAGGAGGGGGAAGGAAAATAAGTTGGAAAAAAAGGAAGAAAGAGAAGATTGGTTTAAACAGCAGGTGAGGAAAAGAGGAGAACAGTTGCAAAAGAAAAGCAAAGTAAGATGAAATGAGATGAAAGAAAAACAGACGGCAAGAAAGAAAGAAAGAAAGAAAGATGAGATTTAGCCGGGGCAGATACAGTAAAGTATTACAATGAGGCAGCATGCTGAAAAAAAGAGACCAGACATTTCGAGAGAAGAAAAAAATGAGCATAACCCTAAAATAGCACGTGCAATACATAATGCATGCAAAAATCCTGTAATTCTGCAATGGCAAGGTGAGAAAAATCAAAGCAGTTTATGGAAAAATTCAACATAAAAGACATGAAAAACAAAAGTGAGACATTTAGCAAGTACGCACTACGTGTATCTGCTTGGACAAACAAATGGGCATTTACATAAAAGCTATATACTGCATATATATATATATACATATCTACAGTGCACAGTTAGGTGGGTTCGCTCCTTACCTTCCCGTTCTGATAGACACGGTGCAATTTAATTAAGAAAAAGAGTTAACTTAAAGATCAACAACGTGTTTCAGAGAGGAAATAAAACAATGCTATCACAACATGCTCAGAAGTTCACATGCAGCAGGTTAAGCAGAGAAAAAGAAGTGAAGACTTATTAAGAATGATGCTGCTTAGAAATCTGTAACACATTTTAAAGAATGATTTATTAATTTAAAAATGAAGAAAACAATCTAGAATTAAAATGCAATAAACTAACATTCTCTGTCATTAATACAACACAATGTCTTTTTACTGTCAGCCATGCAGGAGTGTTTAGTAGAGCATAGTCAGCTGCATGCATTCATATTAATGGTACATAATTCTGACATGCAGGACTTCACAAAAGTCTTCTTCAAATAAGGGACAGATCAGGACAAAGGAGCTGAAAGAGATGGTCAGAAGTGACAGAAAGGAATTAAATGAAGAGGTGACGGGTCTGTGTACCTCCGTGGTTCTATTGACCATCATCTGGTTAGGACGCATTGAGAGAGAAAGGGGGGGTAGGGTGGAGGGTTGTTAGGGAAAGAGTTTACAAGGTCACACAAACAAGAAGACAAGCAGGCAAACAACAAAGTATTCTCAGAGAGGCTTTGTCCATTAATATTATATACCCAAATGGACACGCAAATACTCCATTATCCATTCAGTCAGATGCATTATGACACACTTACTCAATTCTTTCTTCCCTTTCTCATTTTGTAATTACACCCTCCCCTCCGATTCTTCCTCTATCTCTCACTCTGCTCCCATCAAGCACTCTACCTCCTCCCTCCATCATTTTTTTTTTCCTCGAGATCGCTCTCCCTCACCTTGGACTGGACGTCAGCGTTGTGGTCGTTCTGGAGCAGCAGCGCTGCAGACTTCGTGTCATCTTTTCGGGCCGCAATGTGCAGGGCTGGGAGGCGGACCTTGCCCTTGGTGTCGTGCTCCAACAGCAGGGACACCACTGAGTTGTGGCCCTGCTGGAGAGCGATGGCCAACGGAGTGAAGCCATCCTGGAGGCGCGAAGGAGAAGAAACAAAGGAAAGGAAAATATGGATATTATAATATAAATGATCTATTTATAATTTGTACAATTCAACACATATACAGGTATTTACATACAAACTTACCTCTGTTGCAATGCTTTGATTTCCGTCATTTTCCAACAGGTATCGAACCACCTCCAAGTGACTCTCCTGTGCTGCCATGTAGAGTGGAGTGAAGCCATTCTGTCGATGCGATGAATACATGCACACACAAATAATGTAAGATCGTGTTCTTGGTATCACACACCTTTTACTGAATTATCTACACAGATTTTGATCATTGAGAAGCTTCTCACCTGTGACTGAGCGTTGATATCTGCACCTCTCTTCACCAGTAGTCTGACGACTTCTTTTTGTCCGGCCAACGATGCGATGTGGAGGGCGGTGTTTCCTTTCTGCAAAGAGAGATTCAGGGTATACTTGCTGATTGCAACCCCTCACTTCTACACGCATCTGTAGATATAAAATTGCAAATAGAGCTTCCTACATCCGACACACTGGAAGTAAAAGTACTGATTCTGCAGAAAACACGGTCTGTGTTTAAGGTTGAGCTAATTTTAACTACTTTATATACTGCTGTGTAGTATAATCTAACCAATGCATCATATGTTGTATGTGTTGCTGTCCTGTGAGAATTGCATATCATGTGTATCATGATTTCCATGAGCTAAGCAAAACAAAGGTCTGTTTTCAGCTATGTGATGGTACATATTCCAGCTAATTCAAAGAGGTTTTAAAGAGTTTATTCAGCTGGAGAAGAAGAATTCTCTAAAACCATAAAGTTTATCAGAAAACAATCACTAAATTTGGAGAAAAAGTACAATATTAACCTCTGAGACGGAGTATAAAGTTGGATAAAATGGAAATATTCAAGTAAAGTACTTGTACTTTCTTGAGTAAATGTACTCAAACTCCATCACTGGAAAACTCTGACATTAACATCTCCTCCTTGACCACCAAATTATGCAAATCGATAATACGCCAATGTTTTTATCTTTAAGAACGTGAAGGTTACGGACTGATTAATATCAAAGGCCAAATTCATGAGCGGCAGGGTGAGACATTCCTCGCTGGCGCTTCTTGTTGGTATCTGTTCAACCTGACACATCAGGCATTCACACCGTCACATGACAAACAACTCGCCAAGCAGCTTACCCCACACTCACTCTCATCCCTCTCCCTTCTTTCCAGTGAACTGAAGTTGGAAATTATTTTAAGTTTGATTATAACGCAAATTAAAAAAGGGAAGCCATCCATAAGAAACACACATAAAACATGTGAATATATAAGGTCACAATACTGAACTCTTCTTATTCTCCCTCTGGAATCACCCTCATGTCCAGCACCGCCCTTGCGACTCATGTTTCATATTCCAAGACAGAAGCTGATACCACTATATATTACTTACATTTATGTGCCTGTCATCTCCTTCTTTCTCTTTCTAGCACCCAGCTATCACTGTCCTCCGTCCCTCCTCCCTTTTTCTCCTCATATCTTACCCCCCATGTAGAGCTAAAGATCAAACTGTAATATGATCGTATCTGGCAGTTAAATAATATGAATAATGTGCATGTACCTTAGTGGAAGAGTCAACAGGTGCTCCTCTTTCCAACAGTTCCTCCACTAAATTTGTGTGTCCTTCTTTAGCTGCCAGATGTAGCGCGTTCAGGCCGTTCTGGAGAGAGAAAAGGAAAAAAGAAAATGTCATCACACGACTTCATATAGCTTGGGCAATAAATAAAGCACCTGCATTAGATTAGGCATCAAGATGTGCACATGCAGTGCACTGAAGTAGTAGTGCACCTTGCTGATCCTCCACTCTGATGTAAAGTTGCAGAGATCTTACTGTTTTATGATGTTTGAGGCAATAATGTGAGCTCTTTACTGAATTATTCTATATCGAACATGGATCTGGCAGTGGTCAATATTGCATTAAAACTATATTATTTGTAGCTTCTTCAATAATATTAAGGTCAGATAAAATGATAAAACTGTTATTTTTAATCAATTAAATCAATTTTGCACGTTGATAGAACAAATTCTCGCAGCAGCATTTCTAAAAAAAAATAAAATAAAACAGATTTTAACAGATTTCTACAAATATTCTGGGAGATCAACACCCAGCATCTCAAACCCAACATGTACTGTATCAGTCAAGAGAAAATCTTTCCCTCAGGCAGGTTTGGCGTGAGCGTTACAATCGAAGGCCTGTGATCCATCAAGCTGAGCTCTACAGGTTAGGAGCAGCACAAGAGGAGGAGAGGAGAGTGTACATGTTTCACTCTGACAGGCAATCGCAACCCAACTGATGTACTGACACAACACACACATGCACGAACATATTTCCTCCGAGACAGATCTATATAAACACGCAGAAGAGTGATTCACCTCGTCCTCCTCGTCTTCCATTCTCTCCCAAACGCGTAAACTCACTCAAAAGTGAGTATTTTAAAAGTTTGGCCTTGTTCTTATCCGTCAGGTTCCCTCGCTTCTTTTCTCAAAACCAAGAGTCAAACTCTCTCCTCCGTCTTCTTTCCTTTCTGAGCTCCTTTGTAAGTCTTTCTTTGCTCTTTTCGATCTTTCTTCTTAGATGTTGCACCAAGTCAGATTTAGAAGTGATGGAGCTCCATGAGTGCTCCCCTGCCTCCTTCCAACACTACACGCCCTCCCCTGGTTTAGACCCAAGCTTCAGGGTCTGTCTGCCTTCTCCCCCCCCCTACAGGCTCTATCAGATGAGTAACAGGGAGGAACTGTCAAGCCTCCCCTGGCACTGATGTAAAAGAGGAGCTGTTATGTTGCAAACGCTTCTATCATTTCGCCCCTTCTTTCCCTTGCGCACATACAACACGTACACACACACACACACACACGCGACACACACACGACACACACACACACACACCCTCTCTCTCTCTTTCTCTCTCTCTCTCTCTCTCTCTCTCTCTCTCCCTTTGAGTTGCAAAATGCCAAACAGCCAAAGGGGTGTCATGTTTCTGCACAGTCATAGAGGGTATGTAGGACACAAACCCACACACACACACACACACAAACATGGATACTCATATTTAGAAGCTACTTAAAATGTCAACCTTTCAAAAAGAAAAAAGGGGGCGTTCCTCAGAGGCCAAAGCATGTATGTGAGTGTCCGGTCGAGTGAATGATTGGGTCAAAGACACAGTATATGACATGACTTTAAAAGGCAGGAGAGCCGCCATCATGTCCTAGAATAAAACACTGAAAATGCCTTTATGTTAACTGTACGTACTGTAGCACAAACAGCTGCCTGACAGGGTCACGCTTAAGTTACTAAATCTGAGTCAGTCAGAAGACATCTGTAATAATTATCAACGAGATATGCTGAAAACACAAGAGGAGTGGACTCATTACATTACATGTAACACACACACGAGCTGTTTAATCTGTCAGTTATTTCAACTATTTATTGTGATTATATAGAAAAAATGACAAATTTAAGGGAAGCAGCAAATGTTTGTTTTGTTTTTTGCCAACATAATTAATCTCTTATCATAATTACTACATGACTACATGATTAATGACGCTGTCACACCATACTATATGATGCATTCAAAATCACACAAATCACACATTTATGGGGAACTGCGTGGCAGTCCTGATACATTATTTTGCACTACAGCTGCAACAAACTATTATTTTCATTACGGGGTTATCTGTAGAATTTAATTACAATTAAAGGATTAATATTTATAGTCTATAAAATGTCATTAAATAATGAAAAACAATTTCCTAGATAGATAGATAGATAGATAGATAGATAGATAGATAGATAGATAGATAGATAGATAGATAGATAGATAGATAGATAGATAGATAGATCAGCTGATCG
>CM053977.1:2797789-2863457 GCA_028641955.1 Protonibea diacanthus | reverse complement strand
AGAGGGAGGAACAAGGGTTGGAAAGAGAGAAGAAAGATTGAAATTAGATTACCATTGCAGAACAACAACTTTCCAGACCGCTTCAAAGGAGAACGTGAGGCAGAACTAGAGAGATTTTAAAGTACAAGTGGATTTAAATTGCAACATGAGACATGCAGGTTCTGCTGCAGTGAAAACCATTTAACAGTTGAAAGGTAATCATAAAAGAGGCTGTTCTGAAATCAGCTTGTGAGGGGGCTGTTTAGGAGAGAACTTTAAATAAACAGAAAGAGAAAAAAAAATCTAGAAACAGCCCTCATGGATTTGCTGAATCTCTGGAACCTGTTCAATATTTATTCCTCCCCTCCCTTCCCTCTGCAGCTCCAGACTTTAGCAGACCCCAGTAGAGCAGAACAGGAAGTGGGGAGATAGCTCTAGTTTGTTGGGTGTTGTTCTGTTTTCCCTTGCCAGCCGCTGACCTACTGTACTTCACGCTGCTACGCTTTCCTGGCTGCAATACACGCCGCAGCCTTGGAAGGAGACAATGCAAACAACCTTAAGCTGCCGTCAGAAGTGCTTGTCAGATTGTTGAATAGCTTTGGAAACCCCGCTCCCCACACATCTTTCCGACGATGAATTACGGCGGTCTGCATCCGACCGTTTCTAGAACTTTTCCGGCATCGACGCTCCGACATTCACACCCACTTCCAAGCTTTTGCGTAGGTGAGAAAGAATCTGGGGTTTGAACTTCTCTTTCCTGCTCTCTCTCTCTCTCTCTCTCTTTTTTTCCATTCTTGACACAACTATTTCTGTAACTTTTTTCTGTGAACATCCGAATGCAACACTATAAATGTCTTCCAGGAGAGGCTGGCTGAAAATGTGCACCATTATCCGCCGTATTCAAACAATATAGCTTTTACCCCATATGGCAGCGCAGCTTTTTCATCACACCTTCCACTGTGGCTGCTCAGAAAAAAACAGCCATAAACACATTTTAATTCTGACGTGATCGGACGAAACGCGCCATACCAACCGCTTCAGATGGAGTATACGCTGACACATCAGAAAAGAATCCAAGTGTTTCCTAATTAAACAGAATGTAACAAGCAGATGTTACCTTAAATGCTTCCAAACACGTTGTAAAGGTTGAGCTCACTTGAAAGAAAAAACTATGTGTTCAAATTAGCTGAAGCTCTCTCTACGTGGTTTCTGAAAAGGTCACCAAAACAGAATCCAGGCACTCTACAGAGAACTTGAACACTCGATAATTTGTATTTAAGACTCTTAAAACTGAAAGCAAGCACAACAACAAGGTTTCTGCAGAGCAGACAGATGTATCTACGGAAACATGAAGCAAAATTTAGGAGGCAGTCTCCACAGTGTAACCACATGGATTCACAGTGTTTCGTTTGTGGCCTTGAATATTTTTCTCTCTTTTTTTTCCCCACCAATTTTGCAGTTGGAGAGAGTTTCTACCAACTTTGGTCTTTGGGGACAGAGCTGATATTAAATCTTAATGTTTCATAGACATAAAAGTTTGGCTGGCATGAGAATGGGTAGCAGCGAGGACTGACCAAATCAACCTTACGTCACCAACACGTCCTCGCTGTGAGCGTCTAACACAAACACACAGCTAGTTCTCAGAGATGTAACAAAGGAATACACACACATACAGCGCACTTGTACACAGTGGGTGATCACAGATAGAAGTATTACATCACACATGAAGAGTAGAGACCAAAACTGTTTTTTGTACCAGGCTGTAAACATGTTTATTTCTGCTGTGAAGTTGGACATTTGAACATGGGGACTTACGGAGACTGACTCACTTCTGGAGCCAGCCTCAAGTGGACGTTTGAGGAACTGCAGTTTTTAGCACTTTTACGTTGGCCTCATTTCACACCACTTGGGAAAGAGCGACAACAAAAGGGCCGTGTTGTGGTTACATGTCATCCATCAGGATGACTTGAAACCTTTCAGACTTCTAATTTAAAAAAGGTCTGTGCTAGCACTGCAGACAGAAGTGTAGCGTTGCCTGGAGAAGTGCGTGTACTCTTAATTTGTGCCTACAATCTGTTTTTAAGCGGACCGTCCAGCAAAGCATAAACACCCCGCGTTACAAACACTGACATGTGAGATTACTCTTGCATTTTCAGCAAACCCAAAAATAGGCCGGTAGTATTCACACGTTGTCACTTAACTTCTGCTGCTCGGCTTCCGGGAGTAAGGATCATTATTTAAATCAATGTTAGCCACAGAAGAAGAGCTGCAGATTTTCTGCAATAAACACCGGCCCACAGACTCCATAATTATGCTTTTTGAGTGAAGGATTCTATATTTCTAAGTCCATCCATACATTTTCACATGGGGACTTATGGAGACTGACTCACTTCTGGAGCCAGCTTCAAGTGGACGTTTGAGGAACTGCAGTTTTTGGCGCTTCACATTCTCGGAGGTTGCTGCTTGAATCGTCACTAGTCTTCTAATTAAACATTTGAATGCAGGACTATTACTGGTAATGGATTATTCTATGTTTACATAAATGATAATGAAGAATTCCTCCATGTGTTTTCAATCAGTGTGCATGCATGTTTATGCAGTCACATCACTGCAGATTGCAGGTAAGAGGAGATGAAACATGATTAAATCCATGTTAAATTATCCATGCGATGAATCTGGAATTCAGCTGACGACGTCTTTGAAGGCTAATTCAATTAAATATGAATTAATTGCTGGCACACACACACACACCATATAGAAAGAGATGGATAGGGCAGGATGACCCCTCCCGCACGGTCCAGTGCACAGTGTCACAGTATGTGTTCAGCGGGTCTAAACAACTGAAGTTGTGTAATATGTTCGTGATAAAACCTCGTTTTAAGCCTTCGCTTTAATAGCTCCACTCAGCAGGAGAAAGGTTAATTATCACATCCTGTTACAGACTGATAGGACACCTCCTCCCATCAAGCACACACACACACACACACACACACACTCTGAACCACACAAACACGCAGACCATCAAACAAACCTGTGTGCGTGCGCGCGGATCTGTCGTATAAAGATGTAATCTAGCATCTGTTTGTCCTCATTTTCCTCATCACTCCACGAGGCTTTCATTTCATTTCCTCCTCCTCCTCTTCACATATTCACAATATGACGGGAGTGATTCATTCATGATGTCACTCATCGGGAAGAAACGGACGAAGTCCCCTTGGATCACGTTTCTTCGCTTTGATGCGACGTGTGAATTGGGAAGGTTTAACACGTCGCTCGGATAGCAGGGGCGCCATAGAAAAATGAAATGACAGATGAGTGGACAGGTGTTTTCGGCGGGTGTGAAGCAGTGAACCGCAGAAAATAATTGCTGTTTGTGTTTTCTGAAAGATGCAAAACAACTTGGAGAAGAGAAAATTAATCTGACTACTGAAAAAGGGAATTTTGGAGGAAATGTATTCTCTTCTATAAAAAACGGACAACTCGGCGTCAGGTCATGAACCATTTACAATATCTCAACACTCCTCTTCTCTCTCTTCAAACATTCCCATCCTCCTCCTTTTACTCCCACTCTTTCCGCGCGGCTCTCCTTCTTCTCCTGTTTTTCATGCTCGTTCACCCCCCACTTGTGTTGTCTCCCATCCACCTCCTCCCTCTCTCAATCCTCATTGCCAGTCTAGACAGATTCAGCAGCAGGTGCTAGGGAGAGGTGGAAAAAAAAAATAGGGTGAGAAGAAGGGAGGGAGTGAGCGAGGGAGGGAGCAAAGGAGGAAAGGAGCCAAGGGGATAAGGAAGACGGAGCGAGAACAGGGAGAGATTAATAGATCAAGCGGGGAGGCATATGATGAAAGTTTAGAAGAGTATGGAGAGGAGAGGAAAGGAAATGAAAGAAGAGGAGAGGGATGGGTCAGGTTAAGGCAGGATTGGAGCAGAGAGGAAGGAGGAGGAGGAGGAGGAGGAGGAGGAGGGAGATACGGGGAGAGCAGAGATGAAGTAAATCAGGTAGGTGCTATGCGGAGGGAAGAGGTGTGGAAGAGGCTATTTTAATGCAGGCTAGAAATCAGGTGCTCGAGGTGGGGAGAGAAGGAAGTGGCAAAGAAAGGAGGAAGGGGAGGCAACGGGAGGAGTGGAGAGAAGGAGCGAATGAGGTACAGAGAAGTGTGGAGAGGGAAAGGATGGAGGGGGATGTAAAGAGGCTTGGGAGGAGGAGGGGGGAAGTCCCAAGAAAAGGCGAGGGAGGCAAGTGAGAAAGAGGAGGGAGCACAAGGATGGATAGACGGATGGATGGATGGAGTGTGTGCAGGGGAGAGGACAGGAACAGTGTTGTTGTGCTTTTTACGGGAGGACACCGGCTGCAAGGAAGTGAAGCGGGTAATAAGGCCATAGCTCATTCCCGCGGAGCAGCCTCTATCCTATTAGTGACTACCTCTCACTGGATGACTTATACGCGCCTCGTTTTTCACCAGCAGTATGACAGCAGATGTTTGGGAAGAAACAAACTCACGTGCGCTCACACACATATATACATGCGCGTCCATAAAGCGGCAGCAGGAGTGATGACAGCAGAGGATGCTAACAGTGCAAGGGGGAAAACTACCAGCCCGCAGCGAGCTGTCAGATTGTAGAATCACCTCACAGACTAATGTTAAATAGTTTTTAACATATTCTGCTTCATAAGTCTGGGCAAGTGACGTAACAAATGTAATCAGTTACTGATTACTGTGCATTACTCACCAGTAAACATATATGTAAATGAAGAACTAGGCTACAATTAGCAGTCTGGCAGGGAACACACGGGCCTACTGAGGTGGATTTCTTGCCAGGTGAGGGTGCATTTGAAGCAGGTCTGTCTGTTGGGCCCGGTTCTGTTGCCTGCTATATGCGGACTATGCATAGTGCCCCGCAGTCACCAGGGGCCCCTAAGCTGCAAGTTCAGCCTCAATAAATTTAGTGAGAATTAAAAGTATTCTCCCAATGCTGGCACTTGCATGCTATAGATAATAGCTTTTGCTGATGTTGATCTTGTGCAGTGGCCTCAAACATCAGCCTTGTGGACCCACATACCATAATCACAGAAGCAGATCCAAAGTTCTCAAAGTTTACCATAAAGGTGAAAAAGACTGTGAAGAGACAACAGCTGAACGCGGAGCAACAGGTCTTCTCATTTTAAGGGCATTTAATCACATCACGTTTGCACCAGACGACATGTTTGTATGTCAGGACAGTGGTTGGCAATAATAATCTGATTTTGCTATCCCTGTGCTGAAACAGACAGCTAACACTTTTCCACAATTTCACCTACAAAATAAAAGAAAGTTCTGTTTTTTGCGGCATTGCTGTACTTCGTGCTGAAATTGTCAGGAGCATTTCATGACTCAAACGGAGCATTAATGGGCCTTTTCATGTTCTCTTTTATTCTTCGGTTATTTTTGTCCATTCTCTGCGTCTCCCACACACAAACACACACACACACATGCACGTCCTATAAGACGGTCTGTGTCACGAGTTGGTGAATAAAGACACATTAGTCAGATGATGTGTCACTACTAATGCAAAGCCCAGACACTCGGCCCACACGCAGGGGCTGTGACGACGACTAAGCGATCTGCACGGTAATGCAACGGCTGTGGGGGCCGATGTGCAATGCGTTAATGCTACTCTGTCTCTGATTGGTCGACAAGTTAGAAAGCCTTTGATTGGGCGACAGATTCAACTCAATAATAATAACATTTATTCTTTTATTTATGTAGCACCTTTTAAAAACAGAGTTTCAAAGTGCTTTTACAGACGAGCAAAACAGGCTACTCAGGCAAAAGAACAACAGAGAGCCAGACAAAGGCGAGACAAAATGTAGATCTAAGAGCAAGGTAGGGGAAAGACAATGAAAGGTAAGGATGGTGAGAACAATTCGGGTTCTGTGAGCCTTATCTCCTCAGGCAGGTTGTTCCAAAGCCAACAAAAGCACGGCCACCTTTAGATTTAAGCCTCGACTGTGGAACAGCCAGAAGTGCCCACCTGAGGGTGTAAGGCTGCGGACTGGCTTATAAGGGGTCAACATTTCTGCTACTTGGAGCCAGATCCAGATGTACAAATCTAAAACAAACAGGAAGCCTGAGGAGAGAAGAAAGATTGCGTTGACGTAATGTTGTCTGTTAAAACCAGCAAGAAGCCGAGCTGCTGCGTCCTGAACTAGTTGGAGGCGAGAGAGTGATTTCTGGTTTATGCCGGAGAGGAGGGAGTTACAGTCGTCTAGACTGGAGAAAATGAGTTCATGAATGACTTTTTCCAGGTCAGAGTGTGAGAGGATTGGTTTTATTCAGGGAGACTTTTCTTAACTGGAGGAAACAAGCCTGCACAACTTTTTTTTGATCTGCGGTTCAAAGCCGAGATCCGAGTCGAATATTACACCTAAATTTCTGCCAGCGGGCTTCACAAAAGCTGAAAAAGGGACCAAGACCATTCTGAAAGGAACTGATATGGTTTGAGGGGAGTGAGCAATACGATTTCTGATTTTGAGTTATCTCTATTGTCTCTTTTGAGTTTCATAACACTGAAAAATGCACAGAGGACATTCAGCGTCTCCAAAAAAGACACCGCTGCTTCTGCTGCTGTCGAGGTTGACTGACACAACGGCCGGCTTCCAGGCCGGCACTTCAGGGCTCACTACCTTCACTTCAGCAGCAGTGAGGAAATAATAGAAAATACTTTTCCTGGTCTTGTTTGTTAATTGACAGACCGGCTTACAAAAAGACTCTTAGTGACAGTCAGTTGGAAATTCCAGTTGCAGTTCGAGCCGCAGCAACATTCACGAGGCGCTTCTGCAGCATTTTTGTCAATCGTCCATCGGAGTGTTAAGTAACTGTGCTGTACACTCAGTTACACCTTACTGCCCAAGACTGAAGCAATGCAAGAAAAAAGAGCACAGCGTCATGTGACGACTACACGAACCAGGTGTGAATCCAGTCATGGGTTCTCATCAGTCTTGCTCAGCAAGTCCAAGATCACTTCGATTCAGAAGCTCCTCTGGGAAAAAAGCGTGGAAAGAGATCATCTTTCTGTTCAGCTAACAACCTTGTACGCTTACAGTGGGTGTCTGAGCACTGTATAATCAGTCGCTACAGGGAATTTTGTAATTGCAAGACATTTAACAAAATCCCCTGCTATTTTGCATGAGTTTGCAATTTGGACCAGTCCTCACACCCCGACGAATCCTTTTAATTCTAACTAAAACAGCGGCATTGCGTCAGAGCAGTCCAATCGAAGGAGCCTGATGAGCATTCAGAAACAATTTCCAACTGCATCTAAAGCAAAACGGGAGGGAAAAGAGTAGAACTAACTGTCTTAGAGACGGAGTCACAAGGAAATCATTTCAGTTAAAAACTCAGAGAGGATTGGTACTTTACATAAAAAATAAACGAATTGTCTCGATACAACACACACACACAGTTAAAACATCTTCTCAATCCCGTCTTGTCCTTTAAAGTGAAAGTTCATTTGTGTTATTGTAATTTACCATCTCCATGGTGACATTTTCTCTCCGACAATGAAGACTGACCCCGTCAGACTCCTTCCTCACCCCGCTGGACTCCATGCAAACCCAAAGACTAATGGTTTGAGGGGGGTTTGGATAGAAGAATCTATTCCAATAATTTTTTAGCCATTTTAATTAAATTTATGCATATTCTTCCCTGTGAAGAATTTGGGGCAGCTGTATCAGCAAGAGGGGGGGAAGAGAAAATGGGTCACTTTGGCAGAGGGACTGAGAGGCTTCATTAGGAAACCCATCGCAGTGGCCAATTCTAATTCTGCTCCAGCATTCCCATTCGGCACTCGTGGGATTCCAATATCAGCCTTAACGTTCGTGACCTCGTCAAAAGCAAAGAAATAAGCAGGTGTCAGGTCGTGTCGGTCTCACCTGCCGCCACCTCGGTGACACTTTTTCCCTATTTATTCTGTCTAAATTAACGCTCCGTCTCGCTCGCCTCAGAGAGAAAAATGTCAGGTTGTTTCTAATACGGAAACTTTGCAGCTTCTCCGCACGCGTTGTCTTTGCAGGTGAAAGAATGAGGATGTTAGCGCCGAGCCAGTCCGATGTTAAGTGCGCAGGAGAATTAGATGTACTGTGTAATTTTTGCCTTTCGAAGATGATAACAGAGCAGATGGGACAGGGCAAAGCTCTGTCAGAGATGTTCCTCGCTCTTATATCTCATTTGCCCTTTCTCATTTGCTATAATTCTCCTCATCTCCCTCTCTCCTCTTCACTCCCGTAACACCCGTTCATTTTTCTTGTTTCCCTCTGTGTTGTCGACACTTTCCTTCACTTTCTTTCTTCTCTCTCAGTCATCTCCCCCTTTGTCCCTCCCCCGGCACAGTAGCGTCTAATATGTCTTTAAAAGTAGGACACCACTGAGTAATTTGTTGCACCTACCCAATGATAATTCACAATTGTCACCATATATCCATGACTACAGGGCCACCCCGAGCACACAATAGCATCTGCAGCTCTGGAGAACAGTCGTTGTGATTTTCTCGTCATTGTGGTGTTAAATGGGACTTTGAATATATAAGATTATTTCACAAAGATGTGACACCGTTTCACAGCGAGGGGCATTTGTGCCCTTTGTGTGTAAGCTGCGTCATTACACTGCTGTTACATGGAATTTGCCGTGTCGTAGACTTGCCCAGAGAGCCACCCTCGGCTGCTTTTCTTTGCTCACTGCCAGTGAGCGGGAGGAGAAAAAGCTCCCTTAAATTTCAGCCCCTTTTCTTTTCTTTCTCTCCGTGTGCTGTTGTGGAGTAGTGGCAGCAGTTTGAAGTGGTTTGGCCTCTCAAGAAATTGAATGGAACAGATAATTAGTTCTGCTCAGTAGTCAACATGACTCACCTAAAGTCCTTGAAACTTAGGGGATATTCCAACAATTTCACACATGAATATATGTTTACTAGCCTTGAGTGCTACTTGAGCCTGAAATGTTTGTAACGTGAGGTTGAAATCTGAGAAAACAATCCTAACAATATCAAAGTTTGTAGAGTGTAGGTGTTTGTTAGTCTGAGACTCTAGCTGCATTACTGGTGACTTGACTGGTGACCTCAAAGTTAAGACGTCTCTCCCCGCTGCTGCATCAATTTTAACCATTCGTTTATCTCAATCTGCGTCTTACAAGCAAATTTATGGAAGTGCATACTCGTAGTGCTGTTCCAACATTAAACCTGCGTTTCTTTTTGGCCTCTTGGGGCAGTGCAACAAGCTGTTAACACAAGACTGACATATTATCCCCTAACAAAGTTGTTGAACACATCACAGAGAAACATTAGCATTCATTTGGAGTCGTGTTTCTACGCATGCTCTGCCACGTTCACCAGCTGGTTTCTAACTTTGTGTCTCTGACGTGTAGTGCAGAGCGACAACTCTCAACCAATGTTCGGTGCAGAAACCAAAACAATGAACGAGAAAGACGATGAAATGCTGTGTAGAGCGGAGAGGGACTTCACCTCGGTGGTAACTCTCTGTGGGTTTGTCACCACAAGCGACATCTTTCACGCGACAGTCGTTCTTATCATTGTTAGTATCAGGATGGAGTCTAGCGCTGCTTTAAAGGAACAGTGTGTAAGATTTAGTGGCATCCAGTTGCAACCAGCTGAATACCGCTCGCTTCAACGTCCCCTTCCAAGCGAAAAACATGAAAGACTCATTCTGAGATAACAAAGACACAATAATTAATGTTTTCAGGTTGAAAAAATCCCTCAATCCTACAACGCCAATTCCAAAACAGTTAGGACACTGTCTGAAAATCCTTTCTGACCTTTACTCAGCTGAATACAGATCAGCTGAATATTGAATATAAGATATTTAATAGTCAAACTCATAAACTTCATTGCTCTTTGTAAATATGCACTCATTTCATGTTCCAGACTTGGTTGGGAAGGTTGCGTGTTTTAACACGAATTGTTTTAAAGTTTTGAAAGTGAAATTCTTTCCCATTATTGCTTGATATAAAACTTCAGTTGCTCAACAGTCCCGGGTCTCTGTTGTCACATCTTTCACCTCATAACGCGTTACACATTCTCAATGGTAGACAGGTCTAGACTGCAGTCAGACTTAGTCTGGTTCCTGCACTCTTTTACTACAAAGCCACGATGTTGTAACATTTGCAGAATGTGGTTTGGCATCATCTTGCTGAAATAAGCAGGGATGTCCCTGGAAAAAAAAAAAAAAACTGGATGGCAGCATATGTTGCTCCAAAATCTCTGCACGCCTTTTTTTTTTTTAAGCATTCATGTTGCCTTCACAGATGTTAACTATGATGTGAGCGCTAACATGCCGTCATATCATCACAGGTTCTGGCTTCTGACCTTTGAGCTGGTAACAATCAGAACACTTCTCCTCTTTGAGTCCGCTGCTGGATGTTGATGACGTGTTTCTCTTTTGCAAGAGTCTTAACTTCATTTGTAGAAGCAGCGATGAACCGTGTTTACCGACAGCGGTTTTCTCAAGTGTTCCTGAGCCCATGTAGTAATATCCTTTATACCATCATGTGGGTTTTTAATGCCGCCTGAGCAGTCGAAGGTCACGGGTATCGCTTGTTGTTTCTCAGCCTTGTGCACAATTAATGAGATTTCTCTGGACTGTCTGAATCTTTCTGTGATATTATGGATTGTAAGAGGTGAAATCCGTAAAATTGTGTGTAGAGCCGCACTTAAACTGTTTAAACACATTTTTCACAGAGTGGTGAACCTCACCTCCTCCTTTAGAGGACGTCTCTTTCATATCTTGTCTTTGTGCTGCGTTCAGTGACCGAGATCATTCAATTAAGATTTTATTTACTTACACAACTTTCCTGGAATCAGAAGACAATGATGCTTTAAATTCAGCCTTGTGCAATGTGCTGCATTGTTTCATTCACAGTGTGTGCAAGCATGCTAACCCCTTAACCCTAAACTTAACCGCAATTTGACCGACCATGAAGTGAACGTGACGTCAAAGGATGCGTGTGAATATTTCTCTCATTGTTCTCGTTGAGATGTTTGTGATGGATGTGTCTGCTGCAGAATGCTAATAGAGGTGTAAGATTTTTAAACCTTCGGTTTACATCCCGTGAAATTCAGCTGCATTTGTTAAATCAAGACATAAAGGCACAGCGGAGCACTGTAATCTGACTCGACTCAAAATGCCAGATTTAGCTGTACTTATCCTACTTTAGGCTTTAAGAGGAGCTAATTTTTTTTATGTAGTTTAGGATTAAAGTGTGACTTGAATTTCTATCCTGCGTGTGCCTCTTCTCTCTGTGTCCCTGTTCTCTTGCTGAACAGGGACACAAAGCTAGTGTTCAATAGTCCTCGCTCCACTGTAGAGGTTCAAGAGCAGCGGGTCACTTCTGAAGGCGCACTTGAGAAACGCGGGTGTTTTGTGCATCATCTCAAAATACTTAATCATCCTTGCAGGGGAAGATTAGATGCCCGTTCCTTTGTGTAAACTCTTTAACTTCACACACACAAATAACAAGTTCAAGCCAAATTGTGTCACGCCACTCTGAGAGTCCCCGATGCCAGCTTGACCTCAACATTCTGGGCAAACTTTGATCAGTTCTGCACACGCACCTCGACACAGTAAACATGTTTACACAGTTGAATTTTGCTGAAATATGTTTCCTCTTGTAAATTACACAACCGATGAGCATGCGATCTGGAAACATCTTGCATTAACCGCTGCTGTAAAAAGAGATGGCACAGCTGGAGGAAGGTCACGCGTCTGGAGATGATGTTTGTAGGTAACCATGTCAGTGTTATGGCTGTGCCGTGGCACTACATTTAAAAGTAGGGCTTAAGAGATAGCCCACTCTGCTCACCCGCTCGCCTTGATGTTGAGTCCAGTTGACAGAAACCAAAGAAGAGTGTTTCACACATGCTGAGTGAAGCCAAACCAAAGTAAACCCGAGTTCCACTGAGCTGGCCTGGTTATGGTTAGACATCAAAAAATTATCTGGGCCATTGCTGTGCAGGTCAGTGCAGAAAATAGTTTGGATCACGGAGTGAAAAGGGTACGTGAAAGCACTTTAGTGACCTAAATAATATGCAGCTTTGCCCGTGTATCATTTACACCACCAGTGATTCAGGTGATGTGCAGACGGAGCAAGCGGAGTTGAATTCCCTTCAATTTACTATCACCATTTTGACTCTCACTGAACAGTCACTTCAGCCATCAACATAAAAGGGATTCAAAGGCTGCTCTGAAGGGTTCCCATGGGAGACCTCGCAGAGATTCAAAGCAACTAAAATGGGTTGCAGACAGACTTTCACCACGGGTGCCACTTTATCACACAGAAAATCAGGGAGAGAGCTATGGTAATGCCGTTGTCCGCCGAAAAAAACAGGATAAACATAACTTGTCCCGGCTTATTGTGCAAGACCTGTAAACTGAAATTGCTTTCGCCAACATGAGCTTTCCAAATGATCTAGTTTCCAAACTCTTCCTCCTCCTCCTCCTCTTCTACCCGCGCGAGGCTGCCGACGCTTTAATTACTTCTGCTGGGCCAGCACAGGTGAAGCACATTCTCACTAACAAGGTGGTTTCCAACCAGGGAGCACTGAAACACCAACAGGACAACAACATGATGGAGAGGGAAAAAAAAAAAAAAAACTGGCGCCCACAATAGAGGGTAACCGTTGCTTATAATAATCCTCCACCCAGCTGATTTCACCAGCCATTGTCAGATCGTTACAGAAGAAACATGGTCCAAGCCGAGAAGAGGAAAGGGAGGGATGAATGTGTCATCAACTTAAAATAAAGTGTGAACTAATTTTCACACCCTGCGTGCATACATTTGCCACAGAGCACACGCGGTACACTCAGCTCCGAAATCTCTCTCACGTCTGAGAGGAATCATGAAAGTCTAAATGTCTTTTGATTACATCATGTGTGGTGTAGCCAACACGACCTGAAAACACAGCAGGTGTTCGAGGTCAAGGAACGCAACACTAGTGACACACGTCCCAGTTTTCACTTGTGATTAAATCAAATCTCGATCTTTACATCATCAGATCCTGCAGTTAATGTATGCTGCCATCATCGTCTCTGCCCTTGTTTAGTAAGTCGGTCAGCAGCACAAGCACAGGAGTGGTGTAACAGCACAGACTAGTGGTGGTTCTCTGTCATGGCGCCTTGCTCCAGTTGCAAAGTGACAGAAACACTCAAACCATCTTCATTTTTGTCAACAGTGCACATGCTGTACTCTCATTCTTGATATTTTTGCTTGTAACTTGTCACAGCCTGCTATGCGAGGTGTGTTGTGCTATAAACGAGAGCTGAAAACCAAAAACCAGTGTTCAAACTGCTCAGATTTGATCTGTACATTATAAGAACCGATGTACCGCCGTGGTGGATGATTCCCAGCACTGCCACGCTGTTATTTGTCCGAGGCCTCAAAGTTCAACAGGGGGGCTGATTCCATCACAAAAATGCAACTGACCGTGAGACCCGTTTCTCAATTTTCACTCCACCAGTGAAGCGATTTGTGTTTTGCTACGACTTCGCTCGACCGCACTCCATAGATGGCAGAAGAATTTCTGGATAACATCACAAGGTCACTGCAGTTCCAAAAAACACAGAAGAGTAACATCTGGTGTGTGTGCGTACACGGTCCTGCTTTGCTTACGTCGCACACGCCTCCGTGCCAGTATTCACACGTGTGTCCTAACGCAACCCCCTTTGATCTGTCAGAGTGTGTACTTATCATACTGAGGTGCTGTATGCATTACTCTGGGCTCTTTAGCCCCTCATCTGCCCCTCGCAGCCAGCCTGCAAGTAGCTGGCAAGGAAGCCTTAAAAGCCCCCAAGTATGGGAGTTTAGCCGGGGCTGTCCACTTGACCTGACCTGCTTTTGGGACAGTTAATGCACATTAATTGCGTTTATGTCAAATAATTCAACCTGGAAGCTTCCATCTAATTACTCTTTATTAAACACACACACACACACACATGCATGCACAAATGGAAAAAGGCGAGTGCAAAGCAGACACAAACACAAGAAACTTAGTTGAAAGCCGGAGTTGGCTTTAAGAGCGTTGAGTTCTGAAAGGCTAAGGCTCTGTTCCTAATCCCTCTCCTTCTCCTTCTCCCCCCTCTCCTCCTCTTCTCTCTTGCAGGAGAATTCTGGGGAGATTTCTAACTCTTTCATTCCTCAAGGATGAAGCAGCACAGTGGACCTGTGTACTGAAAACAGGTACGTACTGAGAATCATGATGACCTTCAAACAGACAAATGCACACATTAACTTCCTTCCCTCGCTGTCAAAAGCAGATTTGTTCTGGGACAGATTTGTGTTTATGACTCATGTTGCTAAAAGGCTTTGCCATGTCCACTGAGAAAGACACAGAGAAGGAGCAGCGAAAGCAAAGAGTAAAAGGGTGGTGATCTTCTGCTTCTGAGGAGGGAGAGCAAAAGGAGGAAGCACAGAAAGGGACTCATCCTCGGGGACAGAAAGAGCGAGTGAAGACACTGTCGACAGGATGAAAGTTTAACCAAACATCAGCTCCCCTGCAGGAGTGTGCAAATCTGCTGCCGTCGCAGTGGACGGGCTGGACTAGAAGACATGCAAAGAGACAGACGGGCAGACAGGACAAGACAGAGCGGCGATCCCCAGCTGTTTTTAAAACGCTGCCTCTGATACATTATTGAACACGCAGCTCTCCGACGCATCGCTGAGCTTTCCTCTCATGTTAGTGTTCAAGTTTGCATAGCGTCACCATTCTAAATATAAAGCATTCGCTCACCCCTCTTCAGTTTGTTAAAAGATGCAGAGGCTGCACGTAGGCTGTGTGTGTGTGTGTGTGTGTGTGTGTGTGTGTGTGTGTGTGTGTGTGTGTGTGTGTGTGTGTGTGTGTGTGTGTGTGTGTGTGTGTTCCTCTGAGTGGCACTTTTCCTTTTTCTGGCTAGGAGTGTGTGTGTGTGTGTGTGTGTGACTCATTTTGGAAGCAAGCCTCAGCAAACTTCAAAAAACAAAATTAGATTTCATCAAACTCTTTGAAAGTATCGTCAGATGATGCACGGAGTACACTGAGGCGAGTGGAGTGCTTCACAGGGAGTCACACATACTCCACACTGAAGGAAGTAGGATGATGAGGGGGTTTTTAATCAGACCGCATGTGGAGCACTGAAGGTCTGTGACTATCTAGTGCAACATTGACTTAGTCTTCACAACTAAACCATCTGTTAGTTTTTTACTAGTTCCCTTTCTCCCACTAATAAACTGGATTCAGGTGGATGTTCTAAGGTCAAGTGTCTTTGTGTGGGTGGAGTACCAGGTGTGGTCTACAGGTGGCAGCAGAGCAGCATACCCAGCAGGCATGTTTCTGTGGCAGCCTTGATCGGCCTTTTTTTATCAGTGAATCCCAACATGTGGGCCTCCCATCATTTATCTCTCTGTCTCATCTGAGACAGGTTTTCAAGCAAATGATTCTTCCTGGCCAAGAAAAAAAAAAACACACACAGCGTGAAAATCAAATCAATACTTCTTTTTGTTCATAGATCAAGAGTGCAGACAGACAGGTCCAAACTCACATGAAAAATCTTGTCTCGTTCTATTTCAGCTCCCACTTTTAAACTTCACGTTCCAGGATGAACCATGAGCAAAGGTAACGTGACCTTATTTATGTGTGTGTGTGTGTGTGTGTGTGTGTGTGTGTGTGTGTGTGTGTCAGTGAACATATGCCTGTGAGCATGTGCAAAAGATGATCTGTTTGCAAGGATGCATGGACACCTGGGTCCAAGTGCATCCTGGAGGGGAGGGGGTCTGCGTGGTTGTACGAATGTTTGAGGGTGTGTTTCTCTGTTTTCTGACAGATGTTGTAACGACATGATTAGCCCTCTGGCTGCCAGTAGCTCTGTGTGAGGTTGCTATAGTGACTGTGGGTTGAGTGTTGGGGAGGCCAGAGTGGAATATGAGGGTGCCGAGGATGAGGAGAGGGGGTGGAATAGGAAATGAAGTGCCTGGTGCCTCCGGCCTCTGTGTGTGTGTGTGTGTGTGTGTGTGCGCTTCTGTTTTACTGTGCATGAGTGGGTGCATTTGTGTGACGTTCATGTCTGTTTGTTTGTGTATCTCTACAAAGAGTACAGCATCGAAGAGACACTCATCTCTGTAATTGGGAATTTGATCAAGACAATTCACTCAAACAGACAGTCAATCATGTCTACACACACACACACACACCCACACACACACACACACACACTCAAATCAGTCTGCGTAGGAGCAGCAGAGACGGGGATCCTGCGATGGCTGAAGCGTGGGCTGAGGGTAACCTGCTCTGCCTCGCGGACCAACACCATGAGTAGGTCGCACTTCGTATCACTTATCACTTAAATTGCCGCGTCAATGGAGCTGTTGTGCAAACTGGTACGAGCAATAGAAATGCCCTCTGCCTTCGCAGGCACACATACTGTAAAAAACGGTGTGGTGTGAATCACCATGCTGCTTCAGGAGCAAGACTCAAGCTCTCGCTTGCTAGGTTTTTTTTTTTTTGTCTGTCTTCTCAGGAAGTGCTTATCAGCCCTCGGGGTCAGGAATCCCACAAGGGGTTGAGAGATAAACCTGAGGGGTCTCTCTTTTTCTTTATCATTTCTTTTTTTGAAGCACCACAGTTTCACATCCTCGGGCCTCGAAAATGTTAAATGAAACAACCCGAGGAGAAAAAAAACGTATGTTTGATTGAACTGCGTGCGGCTCAGACATCACTCCAAGCTGCGTTTTAAGGGGTCACAACAAGCCGCGGCGTTTGTAGTCAAGTCTGGGAACTCTTTTTAGGTTTGTGTAGTTGTCGGAAGAAGATGCAGCGATTCACTTTTCTCTCACTCTCTCTCCAGATACTGTTTCCAGTAACTCAGCTCAGGATATCTGCCAGTACAGAGTGCTGATCTAATACCAGTGCACAAACTTAGAATCTGTATGCTTCACTGTGTGGAACTTATTCCTGTTTTTCTTATGTAAGACAACCTTAGCCCATCGCCAGTGGGTTGGTGAGGCACTAAAATTATAGTAATGAGTGAATGAAAACAGTTTTTAATAAGGTCAGCATCATCTCTCCTCTACCCTCCAAGATGGACCTAAATGAGTAACTACTGTTCTTGCACTTGTACAGAAGGTAGCACTGTTGTAAATATGGGCAGCTGTACATGTTGATTTCTTCTGATTACAATACTTATGATCAGAAACTAGAGAGTCAACAAGCCCAGTTCCATTGCCCAGCTCCTGTTCTGGCATGACACTGGCCCCACTCCTGCATTCCCCTACACCCCCGCTTGAAAACCTCTTCTTGTTTCTGGTGGTCCAAAACAGCTGTGGCACAAACACTAAGGGCGTTTTAACACCAGTGAGTTCGTTTCCTCAGATAGTCCGGTTCGTTTGGGCAGGTCTGAAAGCTCATCCGAATTCTGGTCCGCCTGACAACGTGGGTCTCGGTCTGCCTGCAAGTGAACCCTGGTGCGGTTCACTTACAGTGGGAAAACAAATGGACTATCAGGGGGAAAACCAGAAAACATTTTCTCCATAAAATATGATCCAGTTTCACCAAAATCAGTGAAATAGTTGGTGGTGTGGAGGAGTTGCATGCAACGTGTGTGCAGGTGTATGTCCGACACCATTCACCTGATTACAAGTCAGTGTGGCATCAAATTATTAAAAATATGTTGGTAGAAAAGTTCCACTGTGCTGCTTTAATTCAGATATGAAAAACTAGGACTGTAGTTCATGTTCCCGGGGGGGCGACCTTTAGTGAACGGATCTCATTTCACGTAACAATTTAAAGCAGTCCCGTGGCTCCGTCCTCATGCTTGTCTCCCGCATCTCCAGTGTGAGGGTGCGCAGCTTTGCTTTGTATTATAGCCATGGTGACAGATATAATGTGTTGTACCATACGGGGCTGGCTTCACACAGGGATTACACCTAGATCATTCTTCAATAGAGAATTTAGTCTCGGGTAGCCAGGCTTAATCCTCGCCTGTGGAAGCGGACCATAGTGCCGTGGAGCCGTGGCCAGATATGACAGAGAACAGAGAGCCGGCAGATTAGTTCATACTAGAAAGAGGGCTGAGCTTGAAGCCGCCTGACAGAGCGTCTCTTGACAGCTCCTCCCAAATCTCTCTACTCTCTACTCGCTCTAATGCAGTCTGAGGGAAACATTGTTCCCCTTTCAGTCGTTTGGACTGTCTCTTTTTTTTTCTGCCACTCTGCCCTCAGTCTGTCTGTGTGAGGTGAGAGTAAAAGTGTGTGTGTCTGTGTGTGTCTTATCGCTTCATTAGCCTGTAGATTTCTGGGTCATTCATAGCCTTGTTCCCACTGTCTTGGATGCCGTAATTACCCCTCACATGAGTCACTTCTGATAATTAGGATGGACCGGGCAGGACTCACACACACATGCAGAGTTCATGCTTACACATGTGACACACACACATCAGTCATTAGTGGAGAGCTTAACGTGCAGTACAGTGCTAATGGGATTATCATTGCTGAGGGTCCCACTCATCAACCTCTTCGTCTTCTCTCGATTCATCATCAAGCATCACCCTTAAACGCCGACTCTCTCTCTTTCTTTCTCTCTCTCTCTCTCTTCAGGTGTCTTACTCCTCTTCTCTTCAAGGACAGGCTCAATGGGGCTCCGTGGTGGCCTCAGGGTTTAAGCCGCTCACCATGTAATTCTGACATCCCTGGCTCAGCTGGGGATCTCTGCTGCATGTCTCTTTCCGCTCATTTCCTGTCTCCCTCTCGCTCTCTCTCCCTTGACTGTCTGCTTTCAATAAAAAAGCATAAAAATGCCCCAAAACATATAAAGCAGTCTCTATAATGGCGGTTCCAAACCTTCTAAGCTGGTGACCCCTTAAAATGAATTAATGTTTTCATGAGACTATTTGTAATGAATTGCATATTCCTCCCAGTCGTGACCAGTTTGTTGCTCTTTCTTCTTTTTATTTGAATACTTCTGTTGAGGCCTGAAGAGGTAAAAGAATCAAGCAATTTACAAGAATAAAAAGATTTGAGGAAAGTCTGAAAACATGAACGTAATTCAATGACCTCCCCAGATTTGGAACCGCAGCTCTATAAAGAAAAGCAGCTTTAAAAAATTGTGTTTTGATCAGAACATTCAGAAAACTCAGTCAAAATGTCTCAAAAGGGGGATATATACGCATGCGACGCAAAAGTGCAGTTCCTCAAATGTCCACTTGAGGCTGGCTCCAGAAGTGAGTCAGTCTCCATAAGTCCCCATGTTAGACAGCAGAAATAAACATGTTTACAGCCTGGTACAAAAAACAGTTTTGGTCTCTATAGCTAATTTCCCCGTTCATGACAACTGTACTGAGGGTGAATTTATATACAACTCACCTGTTCACATTATATTAAGGCTTAAAGTTATACAGGATTAAGAGCGTGGACGCTTTGATTGACAGGTGGGTGCCTTGTTTGTGCAACCCGGCTTCATTTGGCTCGCCTCAGCTCCACGTCTTCGCCCATTTTTGGATTATTTTGGAGGCAGGACTGTCAGAAACATGTGGGCGACATCACAGACACAACGTTCAATGTTTTATTCAGTCCATGATGGGTGAGCCACGGAGACTCAAAATGCTAACATATATACGCGTGTTTGCCATATAATGTCCATTTTAGCAGTTAATTCCAGAAAAACAAAGAAAAACATGACAAAGAAAGAGAAAAGGATTGCAGGGAATGTAAGTTTGATTTGCTGTTCTGCTCTTTTATCCTTCAGTCGCACTGACATAATCACCTCTCTCCATCTCAGCCACTCTCGGGCCCTCTTTCCCATCATCACTGCACCCATTTCATCAGCTCATTTAAAAGTAATATTACCCATATCCATTCAATTTTCCCTGTGTTTATTCTGTTGACTGAAATGGTAATGGAGATATTGACAGTGTAGTGCAGAGTGATTCTGTCCAGGCAGACCATTGTGTTGAGTGGTTCAATGGAGAGGAGTGGATGACTGGAGGGGCTATCTATGGTATTACATATATTGTGGAAGGCGTGGGAAAGAGAGGCCCTCTGAAAGCCAGCAGCTTAAATACCATGCTTCACATACACAGACATAAAGGGACAACTCACACATATACGGATGCACATGGATGCAGTGGATTAGGACGGGGATTACGGGAGCATATCTGTAAAACAGGAAGAGACAGGTCAGTGATATACTTTGTAAACACGCTGGATAGTGCATGAAGGATATACAGTAAGACGGATTTATTCCGAGGTGGAGGGTGTCATAACTTCATGCGTCATGACAGAACTCTGTTCAAGCTTAAACAAGAAGACAGTCCAATGGGGACGCAAAGAAGCTTTAGCAATCAATTATTGAGCTAGAATTGCAGGAAGTGAAAGCTGCAGAGATTTCACGTCTAGGTTCAATTCGGTTTTTGACTGGATGACCTACGGAGAGAACTACAAGGAGGTGTAAGATTGTGAGCTTCAATTTTGTGTCTTATATTCATATATCTAATAGTGTATTTGCCATATTTTAAATGATCTTACCAAGCAAAACAGTAGTTTCTCAAATGGACACCAGAAGAGAGTCAGTCTCCATTTCCTGTCTCCCTCTCGCTCTCTCTCCCTTGACTGTCTGCTTTCAATAAAAAAAGCATAAAAATGCCCCAAAACATATAAAGCAGTCTCTATAATGGCAGTTCCAAACCTTCTAAGCTGGTGACCCCTTAAAATGAATTAATGTTTTCATGAGACTATTTGTAATGAATTGCATATTCCTCCCAGTCGTGACCAGTTTGTTGCTCTTTCTTCTCTTTATTTGAATACTTCTGTTGAGGCCTGAAGAGGTAAAAGAATCAAGCAATTTACAAGAATAAAAAGATTTGAGGAAAGTCTGAAAACATGAACATTATTCAATGACCTCCCCAGATTTGGAACCGCAGCTCTATAAAGAAAAGCAGCTTTAAAATTGTGTTTTGATCAGAACATTCAGAAAACTGAGTCAAAATGTCTCAAAAGTCAATAAATGCAACGCAAAAGTGCCCAAAACTGCAGTTCCTCAAACGTCCACTCAAGGCTGGTTCCAGAAGTGAGTCAGTCTCCATAAGTCCCCATGTTCAAATGTCCAACTTCACAGCAGAAATAAACATGTTTACAGCCTGGTACAAAAAACAGTTTTGGTCTCTATAGCTATTTTTTATACAACTCACCTGTTCACATTATATTAAGGCTTAAAGTTATGCAGGATTAAGAGCGTGGACGCTTTGATTGACAGGTGGGTGCCTTGTTTGTGCAACCAGACTTCATTCAGCCCGCCTCAGCTCCACCCTCGATCCACATCTTTGGCCATTTTTGGATTATTTTGAGAGCCACCACACTTTGAGCTTCACGGCAGATCCTCAGAAAGCTGTGTGTGACGTCACGGATACGGTATCTGTGTTTTATACCGTGTATGGGTGAGCCTCGTGGGTTCGTGGAGAACTTTTAGACAGTGTTATCTACAAGGACAGCAAAACACGTGACATTACTCTATAAGACTAAATGAGCCATGCTGCCACTGTAGCAGAGGCGACTCAAACGTTCCAATAAGACAAAAATTAAACTTCAGATGAACTTCATTGTGGCTAAAGCTCAACATGTTGTCAAGGATACGGAACAAAGGAGGGAGATCTTCGTGTCCTAGAGGAGACGAGGAGGGTCGAAGTGTAATTACATCTAGAATCTAAATGCGGTGTTGTTATCTAATTTGTAACTTCCTCTGTGCTGCAGAGGTACAGTTCATCTGAACAGCGGTAACATATTTTCTCACTTACCACAAGCTGTATCCGTCCATAACCACATATTTTCAGTTTTATGTGCTGAGGATTTGAGGTTTCCGAGCACTCTCCTCCCCTGAAACTTCTGTCACCACCTCAATAAAATGAAAGTGAATGGAATTTCATTTGTGATGCTCACAGAGTAGAAAAATTACATTTTAAATATTCATCAGCAGCCATGTCATTCTTCTGTCGCGGCTACTCTGTACAATGCACAATAAGTGTTAACAGCTTTCTCTTTAGTAGAAAGTGATTTAAATTAAACCGGGAGCTCTGTGCGTTATCCTCTGCAGCCGGGACATTGTTTCTTCAATAATTTATTACTGTTGAGTTTTCCAAAAGTCATTTTTGAACACTTTGAGCACCACATACAAAATCCATCCACACTGAGTCAGGGTGGCTACAGAATGGATTAATTATTCCAAACCAGGACTAATCATTAGGGTGAAGTGACCCTTTTAACACCAACATATTTTTTCACTAAATAACAAATTTGCAAACAATTTCAAATGAATGGAGACGTCACTTTGGTAGTCAAGTCACCGTCACTGGTCGCTCACTGGGCCTTTCTGTGTGGAGTTTGCATGCTCTCAATGTGTGTGTGTGTGTGTGTGTGTGTGTGTGTGTGTGTTCTCTGCGGCTACTCAGCCACAGTTAAAAGACATGCAGGTTAATAGGTTAATTGGTGACTCTAAAAACTGCCTGTAGGTGTGAATGTGACTGTGAATGGTGAGTGATGAAGTCTGCCTCACACCCAGTGTCAGCTGAGATAGGATCCACATAGAGTTTGTAGGTGCATTGTCAGTGTGACATGTAGAGGAAAGGGGTGGTCTTTTTGATGAGGCTAGCAACAGATGGAGAAAATACTGTTCTTATGGCGTGAGGTTCTGGTTCTGATGGACCTCAGCCTTCTGCCAGAGTGACTCAAAGAGTTTGTGTCCGGGGTTGGAGGGGGGTCAGCCACAATCTTTCCTGCACGCCTCGGAGTCCTGGAGGAGTACAGGTCCTATCACCTTCTCTGCAGTCTGCACTTGTCTTTGGCAGTGGCAGCAGCAGTACCAGATGGTGACGGAGGAGGTGAGGATGGACTCAATGATGGCGGTGTAGAAGTGCACCATCACTGTCTTCAGCTGCCGCAGGAAGTACATCCTCTGCTGGGCTGGGCTTTCTTGACTTGAGGTCCTGATAGTTCCCAGGAAGCGAAAAGACTCCACAGGGTCAGTTGTGGAGTCACAAGGGTGATGGAGGCAGGTGAGGCTGAAGTTCACGACCATCTCCATCGTCTTTAGAGCGTCACACTCTAAGTTACTCTGGCTGCACCAGGTCACCAGTTATGGAAAATGGATGGATGGTTACTTAAATATATTTTTAAAAAGTCCAATTAAACTACTGAAATGCTAAGTGGATAAAATGTGACATTCTGAATTTGCAGGGATTGTGACTGGAGTGAAATTTAATCAAAACTGTCAAATCAAGCCATTATGTGACGTGATGAATTGACTGGCATCACTGCTTCCTCTTCATTAGTCACTATTCAAACTCTGCTTGACAGAAACACATTAATTCTGTCGCTCTGACTGAAAAAAAAAGGTTCAATTTCCACCTCTAATTGTCATAGAAGCTTTCTGCCATCGCCGTGGTCATATTAACATCCATAACGGCTGGACGACTTTCTAACTAACCATAACCCATATCATAAAAGCTGAATGTGGTGAGCACACGCACACACACACATGCACATTATGAGAAAATGAGAGGGAACAGTTCACCTCTTCGCCACCCACCTTGTTAATTTGGACAAATTGCCCGGTCGTTGAAAGCAGCGCGCTGAGTGTACGGGCCCTGCTAGTCTCTACTCGGAGATGAAAATGCTAAAAGTGATTCTGTTACAGCAGACGTTGTCATATTGTCTTTCAGAAAAATCAGGCCACATGCTGGTCACAGCTCGGCCACATGCTGCTCATACACGATGAAGCGTTCGTCAATCCACTCAGTCTGTGGCCATCTACATTTCGGGGCCCCGCTGCATCAGGCACGTCTTGGTCACCAGACATCTGTCATCAGCTCGCAGCTCACTGGAGGTCTGCGGCTCCCTCTGATCCCATCTTCTCTACAACCGTGAAATATAATCATCAATCTTTCCTTTGTTTCCTTTAATATTCGCTCTGCATATTTCTGCCTGGCCTCCTCAAACTCTCCCCTCTCACCCCCTCGCTCCCTCCCTCCCTCCTCTTTTTTTTTCAGCACGCTGAAATCTATAACTAGCAATTTGCCAATCTCTCTCCCCACTATGACACACACACACACACACATACACACACATACACACATGCACATACAGACACATGCAGAGGCATCCAAACCGCAAGAGCTGCTGTGGTGTATAATGACAGATAATTGGCTATTGTGGGTTCGCCCTCGGCAGCAGGAACCAATCACAATGACAGCCACTTCTCCGTGACCCGTGTGCGCTCGCGTGAGTGCGTTCGCGTGCATGCGAGTATCCGAACGTGTGCGATGCACTGATTGTGTTTTATTTCGCTGTCTGCCTTTGGTGCTCCGTGTATGGAAGTAATTGCTAGTCAAGCGTGCACCGTTACAGTATGCAACTGACAGCTCTCTTTGTGGTTTATATCCCTGCCATTGTTGCATTCATGTAAACATAAATACGCTATTGAACTGTGCATTTCTGCATGTGCATGGAGAATATGAATATCTAGCACCTCTTTACTGATGCCAGATGCACTGACATATTAGATCTGTACACAGGTACGACCTCAGGTTTATACAAATGACTTCTCATTTTACGTACTCGGGGTTTGTGCGCCTGCCTGGAGGATCAATGCAGCGTTGTTGTTCTTCACTAATGCGATAGCTGCTTAGCTTGTCATTTGTCACTCATTTTGGTTAATGGTCTGTCTGCTGCCATTTCATTTGTCCAAAACCTGTTGACTCACAACTGCTCCAAACTGATCCTTATAAATTTTTTATTCCCTGGAAAAAAAATAATCCTGATGTGTTGGATTGTAGCCACGTCAGCAAACAGCCTTTAAAATAACTAGCCTCAGTGGAGGTGGAAGTGGAGTCTTTTACATACACACACTCTCTTTGCTTTATTTATTCTTCCTCTTTACCATTCACTCATTTATTCTTCTGTATTCTGCCTCTCTTTCTCTGCCACTTCCTCTTCTCTTGCTGTTGTCCCCTCTCTCTCTCTCTCCCTGTTTGCACTGATTCTCATTTCCGCTCTTTCAATAGTAGGGAGTGCTCATCCAACCCATCCACACAGACTAAATGAGATCCAGCGTGTGCGCGTGATGCGCGTGTGCAGCTCTGACTCTGTAAATATGATATTTTCTGTATCCGCTAATACACGCTACCATAAAAAAAAAAAAAAGAAAGTGCACGTTTGCGTGCATGTGTGGAGGAGGGGCTGTGTACTTCATCATACCAGCCAGCTCAATATTCCCAAATGCAATTTCCTCGATGTGAAAAGAGCAGGCTGGATGTTCATCATTCTATACTCCCTTCTTAGTGTTCAATAAAAGCTTCTTTAGGACTGCTTGGCTGCTTGCTCTCGGGTTCTTTTTTCTTTTTTTTTTCTTCCTGTCACTCCCTCATTTTCACTCTTTCTGACTCCACACGCAAACACAAACACATGCGCACACACACACACACACACACACACACTTCAGCCTTTTGTGGAACACGGCGTATCTGTCTCCCGTGCGTGATTAAAGTGCATATCACAGCATGTTCCCTGAGTGTTTCTTTGTAATGCTGCTTAACATTCTGAGCCTATAATATATAATTCAGCCCAGCTGAGCGCATCTGTATTGTGATTGTGAGAAAAAGCAATTCAAGCTATGGAGATTTTTTTTTTTCACAGTTCTATGTAGATAGAAACATGTTTCACCTCTGGCTACGCTAAATTGATCAATTTACGGCTCTGAAAAGGCTCAGAATTACATTTTTCTCCACAGATAAGCCAAAAGACGACTCCTATTGTCTGCGACAAATCAACATGTTTACAACAGGAGTCGAAAAGATTCAATCGGCGGCTTTAGCACCTGAACGGTAACGAAATCATAAAAGGAAGGTTATGTGTGCAGCGAATTGGAACATAAAAGAAACGCTGTCATCCTCGCTCATCCTTGTAGTGTAATCCAGATATTTGATTATAGATAAAGATATGGCTTTCATGTAGGTATTCGAAACCAACCAGCCACCTCTCCCTTTACATCCCTCTAACTGCGCTCTCCTTGTTAGCTGCATTAGTGTCTGTCTCTATGAAATTATGGTTGTAATTGTCCAGGTGCAACTAGGGAAGGTGCCATATTTAATACCAGCCAAGCCGCTAATGGTTAGCAGGCTACTGCAGCCTCACATGTCTGAGGATGGAAACAAATGACCGGAGAACTGGCAAAACGGCAAGTCAGTGCCTAAAGGAAGGAAGGGATAATGATGTGGTGTGTGTGTGTGTGTGTGCATGTGTGTGTGTGTCGCATTTCTATACACGCTGAGAGAAAGGATGTGTGTGTCCATCAGAAAGTAATCAATCTTTGGAGCTGGAGGAATGTTTTTTCTGTGTACGTATGAGTACATGTTGGTGAGGTCAGGTGTCACTGGGGGGGAGGAGGTCAAGTATGTGTGTGCCATTAATCATTAAGCATCATGATTAAGGTGTGTGTGTGTGTGTGTGTGTGTGTGTGGTGTGGGTGGGTGGCACTGTGGCTCTCTATGATGCTGAGATTAGAGGCAATTATTGAAATGTCATGGCTTTAATGGGCCGCCGCTCTGCACCGCTCTCGAGTCATGAGCTGAACTTCCAAGGTGATGTAACAAGAACCCGCTGAGTCTTTCCGTGTTTTTAAACTTTTATTTAAATGTATTAATTAATTTTCCACTTGTTATCCGTATGTATGCCATAAACACAGGGTCATATAAGCCATATAAGATCTATTTTTGCACGTTATGGCCATCAGACAAACCTATACAACGAAACATAACTATGCCGTCTACTGACCAAAAGACGTGACCCCCTGACGTGCTGCATTAAGAATCTTTGTTCTGCTTTTTGCTATTTGGAGCCCAAATCTATGTCCCGTCAACAACAATAGGCAATCGAGGAATTACGGTTGATGAATGCTCTTTCAGTCTCTGGAACCGCTGTCTCTGTTTTGACATCTGTTTGTGCTTAGAAGTATGAACCAGGTCGGTTTTAGCTCCATTTCCTCCATTAATTTGCGGGTTTACACGGTTCATTATTAGAACGTAGGTCAGCTGAGTTTATGTCAGTTATTAAGGTTGAAACAATCTTCCTCTGGGGCCATGGTTGTTTTTACAGTAAGAACTTTAGTTGCACCATCACTGTTTGTTGTTTTGCTTCTATCAACACGAACATTTAGCACACGGCACTGACTTACTAACCTGTGGTAAAGTGTTTGCCACAGACACATATTTACCACATATTTACATATGTACAAACTTTGACTTTAACTTTGACATGTTAGGTGTGGTTAGGAACTTTTACGGCACTTGTTTCACCCAAAAGGGCGTGGCTGACAGACAGAAGAGTGACTTAGGCTTGCTCTTGTGTATTTAGTTGTGTAATTGATTTAAGAATAGACAGATAACGTTCCTTGGAGCTGCAAAGTTTATTGTCATTATTGGTTAGTCAATTGAGTAATTGTCACTAAACATTAAAAATGCTTGTCATATTTGCCCAAGTTGTCCTGAAAGTATTCATCTTAGAAGTTAAGAGTGATAACAAATATTCACACAGTCAGTTAACTTTTGAATTGTTTCCTTTTATTTAAGTTAATGAATGAAATGCTCAAATCTCTTGGAGAATTCTTTTGGTTTCTTGTATTGGCAGGACAAAGAAAGATTCTTTCCTCTTTGGACGGATGAAACTAGCAATTTATTTTTGGAGGAAGCAAACATAACTATGACAAAAGCTGAAAGATGTCATGAAATGATTTTCTACTCTTAAAGAAAAAAAACTTTTACTCTAAAAAGAAAAAACTTGGATACTTTTAATGAGATTTGGTGTATTGAAGGTCCTCTTGTTTCTCTGAATAATAGCAAAATCACTTTTATTGATAAAATAGCATTGCAATAGAAATATTTCCGCACAGATTGAATAAAGATTTTGCCAGAAAATTCTAATTAAATATAAATTATCTTTAAAAAACCTTAAAATTCTTCCTTTTTTAAAAAATTTCTTTCCGTAATGACCATATTTGTAAAGAAACACACTGAACTCCCGTCAGCCATCTTTGACTCATCCGAGGTGTAAGCAATAATATTAATGATGGTTGTTTCCTGTTGGTGTTCCAGTTTCACGGCTCTTGCACCGTGCGTGCTGACTCACATCTGAATGGAATGGAGCCATCATTACTGTTATTGGTTGTACGTGTGTGTGTGTGTGTGTGTGTGTGTGTGTGTGTGTGTGTGTGTGTGTGCTCTTCCCCTTTTATAATGAGTCATAACATCAGCTGTAGGACAGGTCAGTTTGACTGTGGTCAGTACAAGATATACAGTAAGATCCAATGTCTCCAGTGCCTCATTAGTCTCTTGTTCCAACAAAGTTTTTGTCTGTTCAGCAGATGCACAAGCCCTTATTGTACATGACCTAGTAAAATGTCCAACAGCGCTTCCACTGGCTCCATCACACTGAGGTGGAGTTTTTCTAGGATCATTTCTAAACTGTTTATAATGAAGAAAGCTGGGATTTTTTTATATATAGGTCACAATTCCCATTGAAGTTAATTGATGAGCGACATTTTGATCCAATCGTCGTCTGAAGAAGCATCCGTGATGAAGCTGTTGGTTGGAAGTTTAAAGATTAATGAATTATTTCCACCATAAAAAAAAAAAAAGAAATGATGGACATATTTTATGTCTTTTTATCAGTCTTACTGGTTCTATTTTTAGAACATCAGAACATTCAAAGCCTGCATATCGCCGGAGCTGTGACATGTAAGAGCACTGGACTTATTATCTCCGGATCACAGGATTAAAACTATAAGTGAGCAGAACGTCTTCTATGAACAGCGTGTACTCTAAATTGTTAAAATATTTCCCCATGCTGCAGCATAACAGCCTCGAGTATTTTACTAAGCCCGCTCGCTAACCCTGTTGCAGACGACATCTCCAATAAAATGAAGTTTAAACTTGTCACTCGTCCAAATTTGTGTCACGACGCGGGCGAGGAGAACACGGATGTGTTGAGCTCGGTTAGTGGCCGTAGATACAGAGCGCAGAGTTCATGCATGACTTAAAAAAACATTGGAAACTGATAAATTAGTTGGTTGACAGTCTGCACAGCGTGCCTGCAGGGGACTGTGCGAGCCCTAGCAAACATGTGTGCGGACAGTTCACATACAGAAAGCATCCATGCATACACACTCGCTGAATATTGAACCCATATATCCATACATATTTAGCAGTGGATCACTCGAATATTTAATGAAGAGCTGCTGGATAGTGTGTAGATGTGTGGCGCCGGCGTGTGAAGCAACAAAACAAAAACATCACATTCGACGCCATTTTAAACGTATTTATTGGAGGTGTACGATCTTTATATTGTCACTGCAGCTCAGTGCCCCCTTTTCTCCTGTGTGTGTTTTATTATCTTTAAAGAGTGTGTGCACAGCCTCACTGTGTATGTGTTTGTATACGCATCTGTCTTTGGTGTGTGTGTGTGTGTGCAAGAAAAGCACGATTACGCTCCTCCATCTCATTTACATTACACTGATGAGAATCTGCTACAGCACTGATTGTGTTTGGTGTTCTAGGTCAACACACCCAGATAAGTTTGTGTGCAGGTTTGTGTATGAGTGTGTGTGTGCGTGCATGTGTGTGTGTGTGTGTGTGTGTGTGTGTGTGTGTGTGTGTGTGTGCAAAGTCTGAAAATTGGTATTCGTCTCTTCCTGTCTGTTTCTGACTTCCCGTCTCTTTGTCATCACACAGTCCTGACAGTCTTCATTTACAAATCATACAGACACACAGAATTTTACACAAAGCACATATCATATCTGCTGCAGCTCATGACGTAATTAAAGTACGAACTGCTGCGGCTTCCTGTGCTGTCACTACAAGTTAATTCATTAGATAGAAGTACCTTTTATTAGAGCGTTTAATTACAATGTGGTGATGCACACAAGAAAGATGTCGACAGATAGTGCTGCATCGAGTTTCAGCCAAACTCATGAAGTCGATCTGCACTTGGATTGTAGTTAGTTAAGTTAACGCAACATTCAGATTGTTATTTTTGTGATTTGTTGCCTCCAGTTTCACAGTGTAATCCCACTGTGGTGAATATGTTCAGCTGTACTCGAGTATTTGTTCTGATTACATTACTTATAGCGAGTCAACAACTTTGCTAACAGCCAAACATCGACCAGGTCACCAACAGCAGACACAGCAGCAGCTAATATTACTGACTAGTCCAACAGCAGTCAGCCCAGCTCGGTGTCTGTCTTTCAGCCTTTTATTTCACCAAGCTCTCACCAACCACTAAAAGTCAGGGGTAGCTCTGGTTCTGGCATGACACTGGCTCTGCTCACCTGTGCCCCCATCTTCTTCTTCTTCTTCTTCTTCCCAGTGGTCCAAACCTCCTGTGGTACAAACACTAACACTCCCCCGGCACTCTAAGCTCACAATCCGGGCAGCCCGGCTAACAAACTGAGCTAACATGAGCTAACAGCAGCTACAGTTGTCAGCAGTTTACTTCACTGTCCATCATAAACTCTGTAAATCACAGAGAGTTGAGGCGGAGCAGCCGGAGGACATCAGAGGGAAAACCAGAAAACATTTTCTCCATAAAATATGATCCAGTTTCACCAAAATCAGTGAAATAGTTGGTGGTGTGTGACTTAGTGCCGTAAAGCGTTACGTACTTCTCCCGACCCGGAGCCCAAAGTTACATAGTGTGAGAACAGACGTATGAATGACAGAGACACCGTTCACCTGATCACAGGTCAGTGTGGATCAACAGGAGTTAAACTCTGTTAGTTTATGAGAGAAACTGTTACTTAAAGATAAGAAAAGATAAAATATATTTTATTACCCCAGAGGGAAATCAGTTTTGGGCTCCAGGCTGCTCCATCACACAGACACAGAACACAGATCATACATACAGGCCAAAAACACGCTTAGATTCACGTTAAATGTCAGACATTTATACTTTGAGATAATAAAAGCTGATATATAGGTACATTGTGAATGATTGCTGGACTGTGGACTGTTGACTTTGGATTGAACAGCAGCTCCTCAGTTTTCTTCACATTCACAGTAAGGTAGCGAGCATCCCGCCAGTCCATAAAAGTGTTTGATTTCGGAGCGGTGGAATGATTTCTTCATGAATAATCCAAGAATGTTTGGGTTATTGGAGTTATTTCACAGCAGACTGTTGGCTGTCACATCTCTGCTCTGCAGAAAAAGCAGTTAAATGCTTCTTTTCTGTGAATCCCTTTAAAATTACCCCATGGATTTCCTCCTGATTACGATTTGGCTGTCCTACATAACATGAAATGTCCAGGCAGTATCGGAGAGTTTATCAGAGAGCTGCTCCTCACAGCAGATAAGATCAGCCTCCACTTGTCTCCATGGAGAAATTGTCCCTGTGCCCTCTTTTCTAATCTCCAAAAAAAAAAAAAAAAAGCCCGCAAACATTATCCCAGAGTCTGCTGGAGAAAACTCAGCAGAGATTTAATCTGGAATTGAGTTTAGCAAAATAATTGAGGGGAAAATATTGCCAGTGGAGTGAGTCATTAGTTCACTTTCTCACATAAGCTGCTGCAGTTCTGTCCACGGGATTGTCTTTAAACTGCACAGTATGCTGTTGATTTCATATCATATTCAAAACTGAACATATCATGTGACCAAATGGCTCAGGATTGATCCATTATTGATCCATCCACCATCCTCAGCTCTGTCTGCCTGGGACGATTTTATTTCTTACCGGGCGAGGGAGTGATGACAAAGGAAACCAGGGCCTTTTTTTGGCGACTCCACATCGCTCCACACACACACACACACACACACACACACACACATTACGGACTCTCCATAATACCGTCGCAGGCGTTACGCGCGTCTGTCTGCAGCTTTAAATCTGCCCCAACTTCACTCCTCCAGCCACCATACCGGAGAGACTTAACAGCTGCCTCACCGAGTCGTATACTCACCGGGTAGAGGGAATTATTGGAGCGAGAGACGAGAGAGAGAGAGAGGGAGAGAGAGAGAGGGAGAGAGAGAGGGAGAGAGAGGGAGGGAAACAGACGCACGGTGCTGGATCATTTGGGCAGAGCGGCTGCAGCCACGGTGGATGTTAACACGGTCAAGACGACGAACGGAGAGAGAGAGAGAGAAAGAAAGAGAGAGAGAGCTTGAATCTATTCAGACTGCGAGTTTTTTTCCGGCAGGATGCTGATATGGTGAGTGTCATCTCTGCCTGTAGTTTTTCTGTTAGTGTGGACGCGGCACGACAGAGCGTTAACTTCTTATGATAATCTATACACATCTGCCGTTCAGATGCATGCGTGTGTGTGTGTGTGTGTGTGTGTGTGTGTGTGTGTGTAGGGCTGTTAGACCTCAAACATATATGAGACTGACACCTAATGTCTGTTCCCAGCATGGACTGTTAGTTGTTGTGTTTCAGGAGGATTTGTCTGATATTCAGAGTTCATATTGATCATCATAATCAATGGTTTGTTATGATCTGCCATGCCTTCAATGAGCTTACAATCCAACATGACTGTCAGCTTCTTTATTTCCTCTATACTCTCATATTAATGTACAATAAACACAGTTTCGTGCTGGTTATTGCGTTGCATCCTCGTCAAATGCTGTGAGATTATTACAGTTCTTTTTCGCCACAGGGCTCCTCTTGAAATGAGTTTTTTTAATGCTGATGAGAGATTAAGGAGGCTGTAAAACTGCTTGGTTTTTCGCTGAGGCTGGTGCCCTGCCTGGGGTTTTTGGTGCTCACCCTCCCCTTCCCCTTCCCCTCCCATCCAAAAAGGAAAAGAAACATGCTCAGAGGTATTTTCTCACGACTGAACCGATGCCCACCGGCACACGTCAGGCTCCGTGTGGACGTTTGATGGTGATGGTGATGGTGATGGTGATGGTGATGGTGATGGTGATGGCGATGGCGTGTGCAGGCACAGAAAAAGAGGGGGGAAAGGATTTGTTTTTAATGGCAAGTCAGTCAGTTCAACCTGCTTTGAGTGGGCTGCCTGTGAATTTATGCAAAACTGCATGAACACTTTAGACTCAAATAGGCCACAGTGGATTATATGGGTGAATTCCTGTCTGTGGATTTTGCACTCTGGCTGCCTGTATCTAATCCATTTGGACACACATTTAAAAGAGGTTATTGGAAATAGACATCCATGATTATAGTTGATTTCCGTGCGGCACAGTAGGCGATGCCAAATTTAGCAAGCCTACACTCTCACCTGTGAGATGCAATGATTGCATTCAGCCTGTTTTTGGCAGCTTTTGCTTGCGATTCTGATGCATTTATATTCCTCTTCATGCCACAACTCAGTGACTGTAATGTGCTGTAATGTGCTGATGGCTGTGTGTGTGTGTGTGTGTGTGTGTGTGTGTGTGTGTGTGTTTGTGTGGGATCGGCAGTAGTCAGCAGTCTTGCTCCAACACTGTCTATGGCAGCATTACAGACCTCACTAGCTTACAAATCAATCATGCAAGTACTTTTACAGCAATTATGTTTGAGTATGTGATAGAGAGGTGCATATACTGTGTATATATAAGAGTGAGAGAGCTCCTTCATTGGTTACATATAGAGTTTATGAAGAGTTTCCATATTAAGTGTTGCTTTGAAAAGCAAAGTAGGAGCCATATGTCGTGTTCTGTCTCCAGAATGAGATGTTTACTTAAATAATCCAACTGAATGATGAAGTTGTGCTGCTTTTATAGCAATTTATGGTGAAATGAAGTAATTAACTTCTAAAATATCCACTTGATGTTTTGGGAATTCACCTGCAGAGGTCAGTTTTTTTAAAAATATCATGAGAGCTCCTTCTGCTGGACTGTCAGATATGTTTGGGCACATTAGGCAGTTGAACTACAACCTGTTTTACGGCCGTAGCCCGCTACTCTGAGGTCAGAGGTGACTTGTCACATGCCAAACTACAGATGAACAAGTGCTTTTACCCCAGCTGATCTACCCCTGCGTGTGTGTGTGTACATGCATGCCACTGCAGCTGTTCCTCCTCTCAGAGAGATTAAGTTTCACAAGATGTGATGGATGCCAGTGTCTGCAGAGCCAGCTGTGTGTGTGTATGTATGTGTGTGTGTGTGAATTTTACATGTTTGTCAGCGCATTTCCGTGTGCCTGCGCATGCACGTCGTAAAATGTCCAACGGCTTTGCCCCCCGAGGGTTGGGTCAGGTTAGGAGAGGTGACTGTAAGGTCAGGGATGTTATGAGTTTGGTTGGTAATTATAGTGACTGCGCCTTTTGGTTCCCACAGACCAGGCCAACGCAGTCTAAACCAGGAAAGGATCGCCGCCCGGGTCAACTTGTCCCTGCTACAAACAAAGAACTCGGCCAAGAAAAGAGAAACAAGATTATACGGATCAGAAAAGGTTGTTTGAAAAGCTCTTTTGTTGTCTTGTAGTCAGAAGTTTGGCTTATTTCTCAGCTGATCATTCAGAGCAGCGAGGAAACAAAACAAATCTACATTTATTTTGTGAGTCACTGTTGCAATCACATTTTTTTTAAGGATCAAACTGCATCCAGTATGTAAAGATGCTATTTTGAGAGACAGCCTCGTGGTTGAAGACAGACTGTAACAGTCAGAGTGGGCAGGCGGGGAGACTCTTGCCTCAGCTACAGTTAGCCAGCATCCAGCTGCGTCGCCGCTCGCGAAAAAAAGTGATGGGATGTGGAGACGAGAGGAGCGGAGGAGGAGGCGGACGAGCAGCTGAGAGGAGTGGAGGAGGCACAGCCGCGCTATTGATTTACCTGGGAGTCGGAGGGGACAGCTTCCCATCCATCTCAGCCCTCCCTATCATCTGTCTGTCGGTTTCGCCCGCGTCTCAGCCTCCCTCTGTCTTTTTTCTCTGTCGGCCGCCCTCTCCCGCACTTCTCCAACATCTAAGCCTCGAATCGATAGCATGTTTTCCTGCCATCCCTCTGTTTGATCCGTTTGTCCGTGTCACGCCTTGTTATCACTTTTTCCTGTGTCGTCCACTCCACCCCCCCCCCCCCCCCCCCCCACCTCCTTTATTCCTCACTGCTCCATCACGCAATCACACCCACATACAGGCTGTGGATTGATAAGTAATAGCAAAGATGTCTTCACCTGTGGAGAGGAGCATATGGCGAGATATTAAAAATTTAGCTTAAGACTTTCCTCACTTCATCTGTTCTGCACTCAGGCAGGTTTGTTCTCTCTGTTTGTCTCCGTCTCCTGTAGCTCTCATGTCTTCTTCTTCATCTGGCTCTCGCTACAAAATCGCTCAGTTGTTTCCTCTCTCTCTTTTTTTTTTTTTTGTCTTTACGTGGCACAGCAAACATTTTTTTAGCAGTGCTCTGCTTACTATTCCATAACAGAGAGACACTCTGGCATCAGATTTCCATATTTATTACATGTGCTGTGTGCATTGCTTCAGAGCAGAGGCATAAGATACGGGGCATGTGTAATGAGGAACAGACAAAAATAGAGAGATTCAAGAGATAAATAGAGAGAGAGAGACAACGACAGAGATGGATGTTTGTGGTTTGGGGTGACCCCCGCCTCCCCCCCGCCTCACCTCCCTCCCCTCATGTTCCAATCAGAGGGAGACACTGAAGGAGCCAGGCGCAACCACAACAATGCCATTTTTCCGACCGCTCTTACACACACACACACAGACAGACACACAATCTGAGCTGAAGTTCAAGGCTGAAGTGTTTTCCCTCCTCCTTTCCTTTCCTTTACTTACTCTCCGTTTCTTCCTCACATTTAATGGCTTTGTCTTCCCCTTCCCTCCTGTCCTCCTCCTCAATTATTGTCTTCTCCCCTGTCTCTTTCTCACCCATGCAACGCTCCCTCTCCCTCATCTTCTATCCCCCGTGGCACGCATGATGGTTTGACATAGCGAACTGGTGCCAGACCGCAAAGCCTTATTTTCCCTCTGCAGCTCTCTCTCTCTCTCTCTCTCTTTTCTCTCTTCTTCTATCTCTCCCTCTCCCTCTCCTCTCGTCGCCTTCCCACCCCTCCTTACTACTATACAGTTTAATCTGCAGCGGGGGCTTAGTGGCACGGCTGCAGGACTTCCACATCACTTCTTTCTCTCTGCCAGAGGATTTGCTGCTGTTTACAGCCGCTCTCCTATGGCCCTCTCTGTCCTACACCCTCTGTCCTCTCCATTTTCTGAGGCGATTTATTTGTTTAATAACTTATTCATTTTCATATCCTTTGGTTTTGGCTCTTGGCCCCTCTCCCTCTCTCTCTTTCCCTCTTATATCCTCTCTTATCTTGTCCTCTCCTCTCTATACGGTGGCGCCTGCGTGACACATGTTTGCGCTCTGTCTTATTATTCCCCTCCTTTAATCACTCTCCCGATCGACACAGCCGTAAAACTCATGTGATGTCTGGTGAAATAGCTGTCATAGGTTGCAGATCCACAGACAGGGCTCTCAGCCAGTGTTTGCTCCAATTTTCTGATATGACAGAATATGTAGCATTATTCACTTCAACTGGCCGGCATCCAAATCTTTGTTTTTTTTGCTTTTGGCAACAGATTTTTGGTCTCTAATCGGTCTCGGCTGTGGTGTTTTCCCAGAGTCGACACGTCAGTCAAACGGCACGGCGGCTCTTTAAAGAACTCTCTGTAGGTGGCGCTATCGCCGCTCATGCTCAGCTCTTTCCTGTTCTTTGGAAAGAGCTAACCACCTCCAGGTGTTAAGAACAATAAATGTAAAAGGCCTTCATGTGACGCATAAATCACTATTGTGTTATATCAATCAGTGATTGAGCAGCAAAACAGACGTTTATATGAACTTTTTTTTTTCACGGATTAATACTTCAGGCTAAGGCGAGGAATTTTCCAGTCCATTATACGAGCGGAGAGTGTTTGCTCAGTATCCTCTGTGGGAGACTTTACCTTCGCTGTTCCTGCCATGGCAGAGCCGCAGTCCTTGGCTCGGATCTCACAACCTCTCCATTCACAGGCGACAGGACCAAAGCAGCGACCGGACGCCTCAAAATGGCTCCCACCAATCACCCGTCGCACATTAATTCTATTAGTCTCTCTCTCTTAGCTCCCAGTTTCCCAAGGATTAGCCCTCGCCACTGTTTGTCTGTAGATTTCTAATTAATGACTTTGATTGTCTATTTTTTTGTTTGTTTCCTCCAGTTGAATCAGGATAAGACTGTTGAGCCGAGCTTTTTTTCTTTTGTCCCCGTGTTTATCCTTCATCCTGTCGTTGTTTCGTTTCCCCCTGTCCTTTCTCTCTTGGGGAGGAGGGGAGGTGGCCGAGAGTCCAACACAAATCCCATTTCTTGTTGTTCGTGTTCAGGAATTATGTTCTGCCTCCCTATTTCCCTTCCGACTCCCTGAGGCACCTGGGATTAAATTATGTGTGTGTGAGAGTGTGTGCGTGCGAGTGTGTGTGCGCAGTTTTCCTCAGCCTTTACAGTTACTCTTGATTGTGTAAGGGCTCTTTGTGTGCAACGATTACAGTAAAGATTGGCCTCTCTCCGATGAGGTATAAAGCTTTACAGGATGTGAGTATTGGTGCGCCATGTGGGCTGCGTGTGTGTATGTATCACCACTGCGCACGCATACACGCGTAGTGTGTGTGTGTGTGCGCGCATGGGGATGAATAATCTCTTTACAAGCAGCAAACATTTGAAATTACTAGACATGCTCTGTCCTCAGAAGACAAGACGCCACAGGCCTGAATGCAGATTTACAACCCTGACCTGAAATGTCCTCCTCTATCTGGTGGATTTAGTGTAACACATTTCATTTATTTGATTGTGAGCACGTGTGTCAGCACGCGCGCGTGAAAGACGAGGAGAGTATATGCATGCATGTTTAACATAGAGCAGGTCTGCACACGTTTACGTCTCCTGGAAAACATGTAGTCGTAAAAAAAAAAACCTTGTTCGCGCTTGTGGGGAAACTCTGGCGTAACGCGATACGGTGTCACAGTCAGTGAGTACAATACACATAATAGGAATGCTAATATCATAAGACATGCCACTGCATTAGATAAAAACATCAAACGAAACCAACAGGCTGGCTTTGCATAATTACACCGTGCCCATCTTTCACCTTGTAAACATGCACCATGAAACCATTTCCTCTCCTCTCTAATGCATCCCAAAGCCCTTGCTCAGCGATTCCCAAACTACTCCATTCCTGGACGGCCTTTAGACACAGGAAGTGCCTTAGCAGGTCTCTCAATATTGCAATATTAAATTAGACCCGTCATTTAATACATCCCCTGGTGGGGAGATTGGCATCGTTTTCCCCGTGCATCCTCCTGAATCGGCCCGGCCAAAGCAAAGAGACACCTAACCAACTGCCGGCCTTCCCCCGTGCCTTTCATAAGAAGCTCCTGTAATAGGTTTATTGAAAATAACAAGGTTGTCTTCTAGAGTTACAGACGGGGCTCTGCTCCTGTCTCGGTCTGAACGTCAATAAAGTGTGGAGTATTTATTTTTTTCTTCAATGGAGCCGTCTTTAAGCTTCTCGCAGAGGTATGTGGTGGTAGCTTAGCGGCGAGGACGGTGTTTCTGCGTGTCCTCTTTGTGATTCAAATCGTGGACTGATTCTAGAAGTACGACACACGAACGAGGTTTCAAAAATGAAGTTTTGTTTTCGGAGGCACGAAACAAATTCCTCTGCAACAGCTCCAACCTTTTTTTCAGCTGCTGTTCAAACCCCGGAAACACCAGAACATTTAATTAACGTATTATAACCAATTCGTGCTTTTATGTGCGACATTCTAGAAGACACAGAAAGAGAGAGAGCTTATTTAAGCAGCTTCTGGTCATCAAATAAGTTAATTATATAAATTTAATTGGCCCTCAGTTGTTGTCGCTCGGTTGTTTTTCTTCCTCTTGTTATTCTCGAGCGGCACGGCGTCACTGGAGTCGGGTTCAGGATTCAGTCACGGTACAGATTGATCTCCTTCCTCTTGCTCAGCTCTGTCACCTCCTGACCCTAAAACTGTCTGTGCTCCCCAGTGTGCGTGTGTGTGTAGGCATGGTTGTGTCCCTTTTTCACAGAAAGGCAGACATAATAGGCGTAAAAAAAACACACACGCACACATATACGCGTGTGCAGAGTTAAAGGCACTAAAATGCAGGATTATAACGTAATCTGACACTTCTTGGCTGATATGCTGATTCACCGATTAGAAACCAGTCTACTATGCCAGCAGCGACACATAATGGGGTGGGGACGGGTGTGTGGGTGGGGTGGGGGTCGATGTATTTGCAGGCAGGCTTAAAGTACGCCGCCTGCTCGACCACATGAAAGAGAACAATAATTCGAATGAGAATTGCAAAGCCACATCTCTCTGATTGGGATTCAACAGGCAGCCTCCATACTGGCTCCAACTCACAGAGGCAACACACACTCTATCACTCTGTCACACACACACACACACACATACACAAGTGAGGCAGTTTATGATAAGCTTGCTTACCCCAAAATGGACTGCCCAACTCATGCATACACACACAGCCACACAAGCGGCGTACATTAAGCTCGCTGAACAAATTGGCTGCCCACTGAAGACACACACACACACATGCTTCAACATGCCTGTCCTGTTGTGGCGTGTGCTCATTGTAAGCAGCCTTAGCCGTGCCGCTCCGCTCTCCTCATAGACTGTTTAGTTGTTTCTCTGCTGCGCTGGGCGTCAGCCAGTAAAAATGGTGGCGCTCATTGTGGAAGGCTGCTGGCTGCCATTGATTTGGCCCAGCAGGTCTCTGAGGATACACACTGTTGCCCTGCCAGCTAGGCCCGGGAAAAGGGGGGGGGACTGTGGTGATGTGTGTACGCCAGATATAAAAAGAGAAGGGGACTGTAAAATGCATTTATTGGCGTGCACAGTGGTGCAGTGTGTGAGGACAGCTCTGCAGCTCGTCTGCACTAACTATATATTCCAAACTGTTTAAACCCCTTTGGGAGAAGTCTAGGAAGGTCCAGAGCGATCAATTAGCCGTAATGCTTTTGATGTGATTTGTTGTGTTTACCCATAGAGAGGGAAGAGAAGGTGGTGGTGGTGGTGGTGGTGGTGGGGGGACAGCTCGCTGAAGGAAAGTGCTCTTTTCTGGAATACTCCTCCATATTTTGCTGTCATCTCTCTCTCGCTGTTTCTTTTTCCCCTTCACTTCGATTCCTCAGACAAGCTTTGAAAAACAAACAAAGGGAAGCTGGCATCAGACTATAAATAATGCAGACACACAGATTGGGGTCAAATGCTTTGGATTCCACAACGCATACGTACGCCTGTATGGGAGCGCTCACCTCGTTGTTTTTTTTGCTTTTTCCTATAGGCGATATTTATTCCCGAGTGAGCAGTCAGGGTGATAATTAAGTGCACGTACACACTCATTACATGTTGTGACATATACAGCCACACTGTAAAAAAAAAAAATTACAGTTGTTTTCTGTTTTTTTTTGTACAGATCTCTGTAAAATTACAGACATTACATTGACATTTAAACATATTATTGTAAGTATAAAGCCATTAATGACAAACCTCTCCATTTTTTCTATTATATATATCTATATATTAATCTAAAAATTCATATATTATTTATACAGTATTTTTCTGTTTTTTTTTAATTACATATAAATGTAAATGTTTATGTCCATACTAACAATTTAACCTTTTTATTTATAATTTTAAGAATAAATCTTATTAGTTTTACATGAATGTGTACCTTTTACATTCAGACTCTAACTTAATTTACGGAAAAAAATAACTTTAACAGTATTTCTCTGTAGAACTATTAATATTGTTACTTAACTGAAGGTATTTGATCGTAATAATTCAGGAAAAATCTGTTAAATAACGGTGTTTCTATGTGTTTCTCTGGAAACTTTCTGTAAATTTGTAGATTTTGACATTTATTTGATTATTTTACTCTTTTTTTACAGTGCACACACACACACACATTCTACCGTATGTACACACACACAGGCTGTTTACTTCCTTGATGTCCCTTGATGACAAAGCGTGGCAAACAAGTCTGTTCAGAACACATTTTGGTCGCGTTGTGTACCCACTCCTCCGCCCCTCCACCTATCCCTCTCCTCCTCCTCCTCCTCCTCCTCCTCCTCCTCTTCCTCCTTTCCCCCCCTGCACCTCCCTTCTATAAACTCCGACAAGGGCAACTCAGTCATCCTCTCTATCCACAGCTCCTATCCATCAGCACACTGCCATAACCTGCCGGTGCTCCGTGATAGATTACTTTCCATGTGCTGATGTATTGGCCTATCAGACTTTGAGGAAGTGACAGATTAGATCATTATGTCCCTTTATGATTATGACTCTTGTTTTTTACTTTATATATTAGTGTTTATCCGACGCAAGTTTGTGTTGTGTTATATAAGAAGCATTTTTCATTGTCGTGTGCTTTCAAGGAGAGCGAAAAAAAAGGAGATAATATGAACACATAAAACGGCGTTTCTTTTAAAGAAAGAGAAAGAGAGTCTTTGAAGAGACACGCTGCATGTTCTCATAATAAACTGGTTAGCACTGCCTTTAAAGTGAATTGCTTCAAGTGCTTTAGTTAAAAAAACTGGTGTGAATGGAGTGAAGAGGAAAGTCGCTTTGACTCTTAAATACTGATAAATACTGAGACCTGATATTTATCATTGATTTTATGGCAGCGCCATGCTCTGAAACTCATTGTTTTATTATTTAACCAGGAAAGGTCTCATTGGAGACCTGGCCTAGACAGGCAGCAGCACAAACTAAGAACAAATCATTAAAACAGATACAAAATAAAACCGACTGTGTTACAACTCGTAACGTCCCAAAATAGTGCAACACAATGAAGCCACAGCCTGATGATTCTGTCTCCAAGTCTTTCCAAATGGATTTAAAACATTAAAAGAAGATCAGATCATAAGTTTTAGAACTTTGTGTAGTACCTTCCAGTTCAAACTTTATCATTTCCAGTGGCTTGTGTTTTCCCGGCGTTGAGCAACATGCTCGGTGATGAACATTAAACTAGGCTGAACTTTGGGACTTTACAGCTACATACAGCTCTGTCAGCGACATGTTGAGCAGCAAATTGGGCCCGTTGTTTGGCTGAACTTGACACTGACATTAAACTGATTCGTTGGGCACTGTTTAAAACTATATTTGATCGTGAAGAAGGAGAAGACGTGCTAAGATGTTCGTTCATGAAGCTAAAATCAAAAGACTGCATCAGAATTGTGAGTGTTAGCTTCTCTTCATACCTGCTAGGTGTTTCTTTCAGCTGTGCACGACACATAACATATTTACCACCTTGAACGGAGCGATATTTCTTTAATGAACCTTTGGTGAACCGCAGCTACACTGTTTCTAATCCTGTTAAAATGATACAATAGAATAGCATCGCTTGAGCTAAACCATCCATTTATTCCGTATATATTCCATACATGCATATACATTTATTCCTCTCTGAAGGTCCACTAATCTTCTGCATGTAACAGATTACATTGATAGGATAGGTCTTACTGTAAGAGGCTTTGCATTGTTTGCATTTAAGTGTAGCCTCCTGCATATCTGACAGTAGAAGTTTGAGTTCTGAACCTATACGAGCGCGAGCGGCACATCAGACAGATTGACTGTCACGCCACAGGGTATGGCATTCTGAAATATCTGGATGCAGCTGCTGCATCTTATGAAGTTTTCCCTCATATCTAACCCTGAAAGAAAGAGAAAAAAATGAGCACTGACATGGAAAGCACGGCCAACGCCAGAGTATCATATTATATCCTCAGATTCAGCACTATAAGCCCCTTTTTTTCCCCTAACCCTAACCCTGGAATAACAGTTCACGCCGTCAAAAGATGAAGCTGTTGTTTGACCTTCTGTGGAAAGCGTTTATACAGTGGAGAGTATTTACTTTGCATGTGTGGCGTTTTGGTGCCAGGCTCGCTCAGCCCGTGGGCTTCCCTCCCCTGACCCCTGACTCCTAAATCCCCTTTAAATGGCGCGGCGTCATGATTGATGACGTCATTAGGAGCATCAGTGACACATCGAAATGAGGACACTCTTTGACAGACAGCGGCCTCTCCACATCCATCTCTCTCCGGCATGTGTCCATTTATCAAACGCGAAGGTCCCGTGCAACATTACTGTCAGTCTTTGTCAGCACAGAAGTAGTGATTGCACTCCTCTTATTACCGACTAAGAACACGGGTCTGCTGCGTGTTGGCGTGCACTGCATGTCACATATCAGTGTGTGTGTGTGTGTGTGTGTGTGTGTGTGTGGTTTGTGCATGCTCCCCATGGTATACTCCTTTCCTCCTCAGTATTCTCTCCATGGCCCCCTCAGCCTTATACTGTAAGACAAGCTCTGCAATGCTGTCACTAGCCATTATAATGTATACAGCACCATACAGGGCTTCTCTCCTCTGAGGCCTACAGATCAAACACACACACACACACTCTGACACACACAAAGGAAAACCCTTGCACATATGGCCCATACTGCATGAATACATGCATGCATGGCATAGCACCTCATACACTATTCACTCTCTCTTGCTCTTGCTAAAGTTCACTTTGGCTCATCTTGCAGGAATGTAACGAGGTCCATTTACCCTTTACGCGCTGTGTGTTTACTCTAGTGCAGTTCTGAAGCGCTTCACTCGAGTATTTATAGTCTCGAAGGGAACTTAGACGTACAAACCTGCATCCGAACTAGCAGCGACATTGTAAGTCCAACCGACGCCACATTTAGTCCCTTTTTGTAGTCAAAATTTAATGTCAGCATGTTTTTTTTTTTTTAATGTAAAAGGAAGAAACAAAACGTCTTGGGGAAATGTCAGGAATGCTCTTTTCCGTCTCATCCGCCTGTTGGTGTTTACTGTTTGTTTGGGAGCAGTTGGCAGGCTGAGTCCCAGTACCGGTGTGCACCAGGTGAACGAGCTTGTAGCTTACGAGCCAAGTGCAGATGGAGCGTTGTTAGCAGAGGTATAGAAAAGTAAGGACCACACCAGCATCTCAAAAGACTGATGTGACATATGTAGGTATATTTTAAACTTTAAAAGTAACAATTTGCTGTATTACATGTATTTCCCTATATCACCTGTCATTTTAAATCATTCCCAGTGTGTCAAAACATGGAAATTAAAGTCCTGAGCTTTGTAGTGTAGATAGTTGAAGTTGTCATTAGTAACCAGAACCAGAAATGTACATCATTATGTTTATCTGTGATTTTATTTTACGGGTTTCCACTGATCAGTAAACAGCAAGACTTACCTGCCTCTCACAGCCAGAGATGGAGGCTGTTTTTGGGGGTGGTTCGCCAAAGAGTCGTCAGGGAGGACTGACCGGGTCAGGTAACTTTTCCACATGAATTCAAAGATCTTTTCTCACAACAGTTGCCAAAGACACGACCTAATACCACATTTCTGTTGTAACGATGTGGATTTGATCAAATAAACAGTGGCACCTAAGAGTCTGTTTTCTGGAGGACAGTTCGCCAAAGAGTTGACAGGGAGGACTGACTTTTACATATATAAACTCCACTTAAAAAGCTACGAATGCCACATATTTGTTATCAAACTAAAGATAACAAATGTGTGTGAACTGTTTGTTGATTGAGTAGGAGAAGATGCTCAGTTGATGGAGGACAAATGAGATATCACATGTGAATTAGTGAGTTTTAGAGGTGCTGGCAGACAGAGCTTGGCTAGCTGTTTCCCGTCTTATTACTAAGCAAAGCTAACCGGCTGCTAACTGTAGCCTTACGTCTAATGGACGGAAATGTGAGTGGTATCAATTTTCTCGTGTATCCCTTCGCCAGAAAATGAATAAGCGAATTTCCTATTGCTTTAAGTAAAGGCTCGGAGCACTTCCTCCACCACTGCTCTTTGATAAATATCCTTCCTTCACTCTTCTCTCTTTCACGTTCTGTGAATAGCCTCAACAAATTCACAGTAACATGAATCACTATGAAAGACACAAGACACATTTTTTAACTCAATAAGCAGTGAGATTCAAATCTGTTTAAGGCTACAGAAGTGTTACTCATGGTTCTGAAGAAAGCAGCCCTGCTGTTCTGGATCCAGTTGGGACAGATGGAGCACAGATAGAAACAACCGGAGCGTTTTTCACTGGGGTGGTGGGCTGTTTGGGAAATCATGTCAGTCTCTCCATCACTGCTGCTTCTCTCTCTCTCTCTCTTGGGCTTCTATGTACACACTCACATCTTCAAACCACACACACACTCACACACACACATTGCAGGTCCAAACTTCCTTCCTCAATGACATCATTGAGTTGTGGTGCCCCCAGCGGCAGCGAGCCTGGGAAGGATGGAAGCGCTGGCCCTGGTGCTCGGATGTCTGATTTGATTCACCCTGACAACCAAGGACCATTTGGGAGCCCTGTAACCACGGCAACATCCCATCACAACATTCTGGGTGGTTGGTCGACGGGGCCAGTCAGGGCCGGTGTTCCTTGCATCCATTTTTAATGGCCAGTGTACTTAGTCGTTCTTCCTGGGCCTGTCTCCCTGCGGTCCCATCTCCAAGAAGGAGAGGCAGCCGCACTTGGTGGAAAAAGCCCCCATTACATATTTATTGTCCCCAGTCTTAATTACTGAGCCAGAGGGGATGTGGGTTTTGCTCTCTCTCTCTCTCTCTCTCTTTCTCCCTCTCCCTCTCCTGTCTCTCTTTTTAACTCTCTTTTAGGGCTGAGATCTTCTCTTTCCTTCTGTCTCTTTTCTCCCTCCCCTCCAGTTGTCAGACCTCCGTTCTTTCAAGCTATGCGGCTTCGTGTTCGTACAAAGTCATCAAAACGGAAAATCTGAGGTTTTTGTACTCTGTGTTCTAAGCAGCACGTGGAATATAATGTTTATGTATTCCTGCAGAAAAACAGGAATTTGCATATGTGACTTGTATTTGACATTATAGGTGTGTGTCACAGTATTTAGCATCTATTTCTGTCGTCGAGTTAAACATTTCCATTTGGGGAAACTGAGATTTAGCCGTGCATCTCAGCAGACTTTCGTCCAAACTTTAAATTGGCCGCACCATATGCACGATATAATCTAGTTTCAGGCATGTGTTGCATTCCTAATTATAATAGTTATGGTCGATTAGAGAGTTGGCGACGGTCCGGCGGTGCGTTGCCACGCACAGCATGAAACATCACGTTTATTTTAAAAAATGCATGTTTGGTGTTTGACGTCTCTGCATTTCCCTGCATGTTATTTTGAGTCATTCTCATGTACTCCCACTCCTTTGCTGGCCAAAATCAATCTGAGGAAAAAGGATTTGTAACCTCATCCTTCTCTCTTGGCCGTTGTAACATGACATTGGAGAAGATTGATCAAGAAATGTATTTTTGGACTCAATTGTCCGTCGCCTCCCCTTTGACCTTCAAGATGGTGTTATTGTTATTCTTCATGCTTTAGTTGACTCGTTCTCTCTTTCTGTGGAGGCTATGGTTCTTTCTTATCGATGGATTTCTTAAAGATTTTCAATAGATGAAAAGAAGAGTCTTTCTGCTTTATGTGAAATTACCTTGGAGGGGGGAGGCGTGGAGATTTCTCACATTCACACAGAGCTCTTCTTTATCTGGTACAAGTCACCGTGATGCTCGTTGCAGAGAAAAGTGGTTTTTCGTTCACAATGGGAAGGCCATCTCGTAACTTGTGGTGCACCGTGGAATTCAGTGAATGCATGGAGCCGGGTTCATGAACTGCTGCGTGGTTCCTCTGACGCCTCTTCACTCTCCTCCTCTGCCTCAGTAAAAAAAAAAAAACAACAGGCAGTTCACTCAGTCATCGCGGGGGGTTGGATGTGTGTGTGAGAGCACAGGTAAATGTGCTTCTAGCAGGGCAAAGAGTGGGAAGTAAAGGGCTACACTGCCTATAACACACTGAAGAACCACCACCTATTGTACACCCAGTGTAGGTATAGAAGAGGATGTGGAAGATGGGTTATAACCGGAGCACCGTGAGGATAAAAGGTCCAGTTATTGAAGGGTTAGCCTGCTTCTGGTCTGAAGGAAATCCATATTTTATTTGATGTTAGAGCCGCTCAAGGCCTGTAAATTATTACTGCTATATTCCACCTGCTTGTGGAGGTCACCCAGCCAGCTAGATCGGTAGGTGTCTGTGTGTGTGTGTGTGTGTGTGTGTGTGTGTGTGTGTGTGTGTGCCTGTGTCAGCAGCACACACATCGGTCCTGATGTGTGTCCAGCCCCTCTAGCTTCCAGTAGTATGTTTAGCATGTCACAGGGCCACAGCACCGTGACCATACTGCAGGCTCACCCATCCATAGATCTATCCTTTCCTCCATCCATCCATGTACTAAAACACATTACAGAGATGACTGCCTCCAATGTGCCACTCCCCCCCCGGCCCAGCACTAAAGGCTTCCTACTGTACAGTGCATGCCGCTGGAGAAGGGTGGAGAGGGTGTATCATGGTTACAGTGAGAAACACATGCACGTACACGATGCACGATTATACTATAATAAGCTGATTTATTCAAGCGCTATACATTTTTATGTTCTGGTATTTAACTTAAATGTTTCTGCGCTATGAAGTACGTCGCTGAGAGAGAATATTGTCGTTTTTATTCCTGTAACTTTGCAGCATAAAATAAGCTCATGAAATATTATGTACTTCAGTATAAATTGCCCAACAGTCAGACGTAAAGTTTATTTTGGACCACTTAAAACATTCACAACACATCGATACTCGAGTACTCTACGAAAAGGGGAATTCCCCTCAGGCTGCAATTAACAATTATTTTCATTATTGATAATATTTGGGTGTATAAAACATGAGAAAACATGTACATCATGAGATTCTGGAGTCAAAGTGGACACCAAGAGCTCAAAGCACAGAGCAAAGCAGCAAATTCTCACATTTTAAGAAGCTAGATGAGAAAATTTGGGACATTTTCTTTGGTGGAGGAAGATTTAGGTGAAAGAAATGGGGGATGCAGAGTACGAAGGTGAAAGGAGGAGAGCGTTAGGAGGGTATTTATAGGGGATGACGAAAGCGGCGTGGTCGCGGTGTGGTCGTTTCAGCTCGTTTTTTCGTCCATAAGTATATTTCACTGCTGACGCTTATTTATCTTTCAATCAAACTTCATCAATGTTGGAAGTCGTGTTGGAGTTTTGAAATAGCTCACATCAGAGCTCCGGTTACAGAAAGAAACCGCCGCACACTTGACCGCATTACTTCACTTTCCTCCTTCTTCCCTTCCTTTCGCCCCCGTCTTTCCGACTGTACCGTATCCCTCCCTCTTAACCTTCTTGCTCCTTCGCTGGTGCTCATCTCTCATCTTCCTCTCACTTCCTCTCACTTCCTCCCTCCCTCCCTCCCTCCCTCCACAGTCCTGCTGCTATCTTTACGACCCTCTCACTAATGCACCGCTCAATTAGCTTTCGATGAGGTTTCCACTAAAGGCTGGGTAAATAGGTAATTACATGTTGTCATCCCCCCACCTCTTGCTAATCCACTCAACTTCACTGCACTCATCTCTGTCTACCCCCCCCCCTCTCTCTCTCTCTCTCTCTCTTTTGCTCTTTCAATATCATGGATGGCTGCCAGAGATGGTCCAATAGAGGCCCAGCATGGGCCTGTTAGTCACAGCTGGCTTAACCCCTTCGATTGGCCACGTTTGGCACTCTGCTTAGTGCACAGTTTTCTGCCTCGCACTTCAGCTCCGTTCTTTGGGACGCTTCATCATCAGAATGGGAAAACTGGAACCACCAACTGGCTAAGTGCTGCCCGCTAATAGAGACGTTAAACAGGTTTTGAACACTCCAGTTACTTTGTCAGATAACGTCAGTCGGAAAGGTGAAATGGATGGTGACAGGTGGAAACTAGTAGTAGGAGGGATTTTTGCTATTTCTTTTTTTTTGTGACTGACAATCAGAGAGCGTAGGCGCTGTGGCTCTCAGCTCTGACGGCTATTGATGCGATCAAATTGCCTGCCTCAAGGCAACAGTCTGCAGGCAGTCTGTGAAGCTGGTGGGATGTATTATTTTGCTTGTGTCTGGAGGCTGAGGCCAAGAAAGGAAACAGAATATTTATCAGCTTTACTGCTGCTGAAATAAATTGATGCAAACGCGTCGCCTTTGCGTTGTCCTCATCCGTTACATCAACAATAACAATGTTTACTGTGATATATAAACGTCTATTCTGCATCATCCATCCGGGCGGGCTCAGAAATTCTGCCGTTGTCAAGGTCTGAACCATTATTCAGCAATGTCCTAACAATGTGGATTTTCATCTTTCATGTGTTGGGGCTGCTGAAAGGGACATGGGTTCTTTTTTTGGGGAGGACCGACTGAAAAAGAAATAAATCAGCGAGAAAGAGAGCAAGTGCCTGTAAAGTGAACTTTAAAATCAAAATGAAACTCATTCTGAATGGAAATTGCTAATCTAAAATGACTAGACCTCGGTTAGAGTGTAAAAAAAGTGGAACTCTTGGATGCAAGGGAATATAATAACCCCCCGAAAATACGATATTTTATTGACGTTCCAGTTTTTCTTATTTTAGAGAGAAACGAGATATCGGTGAAACTTTGACGCAGGCAGCCAAAGAGAGAGAAAGTCCAAAAGAGAAATAATAGTTTATTTGGGCCTTTGGAGATAGAAAGCAGAAGCTTAAAGTGAGAGAAATAGGTTGGTGAGAGGAGAGGGGGAAGGCGAAGGGAGAGGGGAGGGAGCGTGAAGGAGGGAATAAATGAAGGCAGAAAAGAAGGGAGGGATGGAGGGAGGACAGAGTGTTTGGAGAGGCAGAGGAAGTGATAAGTTGAGTACAGCCAGACAGCCTAAATCCTCATCTCAATCAATCACATTTTCCCTTCCTCTCCTCTCAGTTTGTCTTATTGATTTCTTGTTTCTGCCAGTGTCCTGAAAGCCTGACTCAAATGACTACTCAGAGTTTTTGGGGCTCCATCTCACGGTGAAAATGACTGTTTGGTCATTTGTCTCACAGCTATATCAGGGAAGTAAAGAGATCACCAGGGTCTTATCCAGCAAATGATGCAGCATTCCTTTCATATAAACTAGTTCTTTACACACATCCATTATGTTTGGGGAGAAACTACCGCTGGTGCCAATTCAGGAAATAGAGCGGCATTGATCCAAGTTATTTTAAGTCTTTTAATGAAGTTCAAGTGAAGTCTTCATAAGCAAAATGCCAAGTCAAGATACAAACATTTCAACCCACTGAACATTTAAATAAACTAAAGTCCAGCTCGAGCTTTCAAGTCTTTGGCTCCGTCATGGATGAGGAGGTTGAGGTGAGGAAGGAATCATGTCAACGTCTTAAACATTAGACCATGACCGAGCTATTTCCTCAGGCCCAACCACGGCTGGAATATGGAATATCTCTGGTTGGCATGTTGGGGAATGTGCACAGGCATTGTACGTAGATGATCTGCAAGCCTCTGTGACACCATTCCCTCTGTAGGTTCACTCAGATATTTACATGCAGCTTTGCAGAAGTATTATTCCAGCTCATCCATGACCTTCAAGAAAAAACTCCACCATGTTCTGGCTGAGTGGCGGCCGGTAGAGCTGATCGCACCCATCAGAAGTGCGTCTCCGCTCGACTTTGCGGAGGAATATGAAGCTGTTTTAAGTCTGTCAGATACTGCGACCAGCTGTGTCAAGCAGAACAAGATGTCAGATGCAGAATCGGCATAGACCCTGTGCAGACTTCTGATCATAAAAAGAAGAAAAAGGGAAATTATTTAACAATGTAGCCTTCTTACTCGTGGTTGAAGCACATAAACTGAAGCAAAATGACCAAATCTGAGCACGTTAACAAAGTCCTGTGGATAAAATGCTGCTGACACACTCCTGGTGGAGTACGAAGCTGCTGGTGAATGGACCAAACCTTCGATGCTGAACAATACTTAACCTCTCATGTGAAAGCCAGCAATGTCAGTTCAATGTTGCAAGTATCTATAGCTGATACTGTATGTAATATATGTGAATCTCTGCCCACGCAACAGCAGATTCGCCAACACACAAACACTTAGAGTACAGTACATACACAGCGATTGCTCTCGGGTGATGAAAGTAGGTGAGTCACCCGTATGCAGAGGCAATTAAAATCTCTGTCACAGCTTGATGTCATCAGCTGCCATTCCCACAGACACTGACGCTGAACTGTGCGCCTTTTTAAAGATCAATGTTTCTCTTGAAAACATGCTCAGGGGTTACTTGGAGAGTCTGTTTGTGTGCAGCGGGGGAGATAACAGATCACTGGTAGTCATATACGCATACATCAAACAAACATTCTCCCTTCGAGCCCATTTCCAGCCATGTTTTGTTTGTTGTGCTATGGAGAGAGACTTCTATATGTCGCTGGTATTTTTTTCTGTAAATCATATTTTCATGCTGCTTGTTTTCTAGCCCGGATGAGTGAGTGTGTTTGAGTGGCACGGCTGCAGCTTCTTTGGTGACTTCAATTGGTAATCAAAGCATTTTGTGGATGAAGTCGCGCAGATTGCGACAGTGAAGGCAGAGGAGGTTAACGTATAAGTTATTGATGGCAATATGATGATGGCAGTACAGCTGTGGACTCCTACATCCAGAGGTCAGAGTCAACATTTAAGATCGGGCATTCTCAAATTTTAGCCTCCTGAAACAGTTCCAGTACTTTCAGCTTTATCTGCAAACAGGTGAAATTGGTGCTCATGTGCAGTGCAGACCAGATCAAGAAGAACCTGAAGAAATGATCTCAAGATGCTCAAAGATCTTCAAGCAGAAGGATCATCGGAGCCAGTCCAGGGCTCCTGAGGATGATTGCAGGTCCATGATGGAGGACTACAGGGAGGAAGTGCACAAGACCAGCCAGGAACAGAAGAGCATTAATCAGTGTTGAGCTCAGAGCTCAGCGGTGGAGCGGACACTCATGAGCTGGACAGCAACGTGGATGACTGGAGGAGACCATTGAGTTTTTATCAACAAAGAAACAAAGAAGTAATTCTCCTTGGAGAATCCTTGTTGAACGCCATTATGAGAAGTTCATGGGTCACATGCTGACTCCCCACATCATCACTAAGTCATCAAAACTTTGAGAACGTCTGTTTTCAAACCAGGAAAGGTCCCACTGAAATTAAAAACCTCTTTTTCAAGGGAGTCCTGGCAGTTTTGTAGTTCGATTAATTTGGACCTGACCAAAGACAAAACATTCATAACCTTTTGGTTCCCTTTTAGTTCTAGAAGACCTTAGAAATCCTGCAGACTGATAGCCGACGCATTCATGAGACAGTTTTTGTGATGTCATCCTGTACCATCAGCCCTACATGGATCCACGCGGGTGAAATCTAACGCCGAGTCTCAGTGTGCGTTCTCTGGTGTCACAAAGAAACGATGATGAAACTGATGATGAAAATGATAGTCAAGACTGTAAACTGAACCCCATATATAGTGACCAACGTGTGGAAAACAGGACAATATGTACATATGACGACCTTGTGTATATATACACAGCTTACTTTGACAGTTTATGGGCAGAAGATGGATTTAATTTTCTTTTTAATTCACGCTAACACAAACAAACATACAGATTTCAGAGAAGTTTAAAGAAACCTTTCTGGTTTGAGCTTACCGCCATGGAAAAGGAAGAGGACACACATTTTGTTTATTCCACTTAGCTTATCTTGTTTGTTTTTTTATTTTCTTGTGCAGCGCTATGATGCAACAAACACAAATTGTCTCTCCATTGACATTTCTGTCAGCCTGCCACTGTTTCGACAGGGCAAATAGAATAAGTTAATTAGTATGTCTAATTGCATTTGGTGGTTCAGCTTTGGGAATATCAAATCAAATTAGGATACTCAGTGTTCTTTTCCATGGCACACGGTTTGCCTTGAGCTACGCTTTTTAGGAACTGTCTTTTGTCTTTTGTCTCTATCTTTTCTCCACCTCCTCTCCAGCTGTACTACGCCTTCGCTTTGTAGTCGACCCTCCTCTCTCTCTCTCTCTCTCTCTCTCTCTCATCATCCACCCACACCTTTTTTTTCTTTTCTTTCGGATCTCATTCCCTTTTAATTTTCTTTTTTTTCCCCCCTCAACTGCTTCCCCATTTCACAACTTTTTTAATGATAATGTAACAGCTAGACCTTTGAAATACGACAAAAATAAATACAAGCTGTTAATCCAATAAACAGTCACAGTTAATGCAATAACAAGTTATGATTAATATTGCTTTTTGTTGCCTGTGGATGATGTAACTGTCAGTTTTAAGCCATATGGGTATAGCTGTTTTTAAAACCCATTTTCTTATTCAGATAAGTGTTATTACATTTTCCCATTAGACATATTAGATTTTTGACAAGTCATGCCTGCTCTTCTTTAACCTTTATACACAGTTTAATCAATGGAACAGCAGACACAGCAGCAGCTAATATTACTGACTAGTCCAACAGCAGTCAGCCCAGCTCGGCGTCTGTCTTTCAGCCTTTTATTTCACCAAGCTCTCACCAACCACTAAAAGTCAGTCCCAGATTTGCTCCTCCATCAATTCACTGATTTACCTCTGTCAACTGTCTCTTCGGTCTTTTTGCCTCTGCCATAGAGGCTGCTGAGCCTGGTTACGTTTACCCACTTGCCCAGCTCCTGTTCTGGCACAACACCCGTCTCCACTGTGGTCCAGAATGCCTGCAGTACAAACACTAACACTCCCCACAGTGCTCTGAACTCACAGCCCAGCTAACAAACTGAGCTAACAGCAGCTACAGCTGTCAGCAGTTTACTTCACTGTCCATCATAAACTCTGTAAATCAGAGAGAGTTGAGGCGGAGCAGCCGGAGGACATGAGAGGGAAAACCAGAAAACATTTTCTCCATAAAATATGATCCAGTTTCACCAAAATCAGTGAAATAGTTGGTGGTGTGTGACTTAGTGCCGTAAAGCGTTACATACTTCTCCCTCCTCCAGAAAAGATACAGTGAAGCTTTAAAATGTCCTTATTTACATTATTATACGTTTAAACCTTTAATTGCATATTTACTGTTCCCTCCTGCTTTCCGTTCTTCTTCTTCCACCTCCTGTTTGCGTCCTTCTGTGAGTCCTGTAACAAAAAAATACATAAACCAGTCTGTCACTCTTTGAGTCAGTCTTTGTTCTGTCACAAGTTATCCCAGAGATAAGTGTGACTGATCGCTGCAGGCCCGGCCAGACAGCCAGTGTATAATTGAGTGATAGGGACTAATGTAAGTGAATGGCTTAGAGCCGACTGTGATCCACAGCAGTGGCAGGAGCTCAGGCACCGCGGGAGGCTTTCTGTTAGGCCCTCGGTAATACTAGCAACAACAGCCACCCAGATTACAATCTGGTGACTACCTGGCTGCGTGTGGTGGCTCGGGTTATCTTTTTCTTTTTCTTTTTTTTTTGTCTTCTTTCCATCCCGTATCTTTTTGCTTCTCTGTTTTCGTAGCTCTCTACTTTAATTTCTCCTCCCTCCTCCGAACACCTTTTCTCATCGCCCTCTCTCTCTCTCTCTGCCTCTCCATGTCTCTCCCTCCTCCTCTCTCTCACCGTTATCTTAGCTCTTTAATTAACGTGACATGCTGCGAAGTGAGATACTAAATAATGCAGGCTTTTCCAGTGACATTGAATCAGCCAGAGTGATTAGTGGCCACACACACACACTCACACACACACACACACACACACACACTCACACCAAGACAGATTTGCCCTCCTTTTCTAACAGTGATCTACCTTTTAATATCTGTATTCATTTTGCAGCAAAAATGGGGCTTAATTAGACAAATATGCACATGACTGCTCTGTTGAGAATACACTGTATTGCAAGCATGCATTTTAAATAGCTTTAGTATTTAGGTTACAGTGTGTGTGTGTGTGGGGGGGGGGGGGGGGTTGTCTGAAATTAGCGCAAAATCAGGTTAGTTAACGAGCTTCGAGTGACAAATGATAACCTGTGAAATACAATTAATGTAAAATAAGACTAAATTAAACATGAAACATTGATAACTTTGGAGAAAATTAAAAATTAAAGGATGGGTTAATATTTAAAACAAAATAAAAAAATAAAGGCTCATTGTGGATGCGCAGATGCACATGCTACCTGAGTGTTATGCCCCTTCCCGCGTCGTATTGCCCAGCGCCCATATCTACTGTAGTAGTGTAAATCACAGTGGAGAGGACTTAATTTGTGCGAGGAGAGATCTAGGTTATCCCAAAGCAATTGTTTCAGAGCAAACCAAGTGGAAAATCCAGCAGTGTGGGTTTTTAGTTGTTTGCTGCCTTGTTGGCTGCAGGGATGCTGAGAGCGCAGGGTTCTAGCGTTCTTCTGCCCCTGCCTCCCGCCTCCTCCTCCCTCCTCCCTCCCCCTTTTGTCTTTTTTTAATCAGATGGCTTGTTCAGGAGTGGAAGGGATTAAGACTGCTGTTGCTGCCGCTGCTGCATGACTCTGTCCGGTTTCGGAAAGCCCGCAAATGCATTGCACGTACACTCGACACATGCTCATAGAGAAGCAGCTCGGCATAGGCAGTCAGCGCTGATGCATGCACATGCACATGCAGAGGCATCAACATATGCATGAGCTAGCCCATATGTATGCACATACAGCGCAGGCCTACACATTCAATCAAGCACAAATGCACACACAAGATCTAAACGTCCTCCCTCTCTCTCTCCCTCTCTCTCTCGGTTCGCTTTCGGTGTCTCTCGCTCAGCGCTGTCACTTTCTGGATGGCGGCAGTGATCTGCCACATCTCATCGTGTCATGTGATTTGAGCTGTGAGATTTCTGACACACAGACTGACGCCTGTCTCTTCTAAGGCCAGACACTCACACCAGGCAGCGCAGATGGCAGACAGACAGACAGAAGGACAGAGAGAGAGAGAGAGAGTGAAAGAGGCAAAAAAAAAGGAAATCTGACTGACTGAAAAGTGGAAGGAAAGATGTTGGGTACAGAGTAATAGTAAAAGACAAGATGAATGAGAAGGAAGGGGAAGAGGAGTCAAAGAGAATAAATGTTGAGAGTATTTAGGACACAAAGTAACAGAAGTGTGAAAGGAGACAAAGATAAAGAGGCAGAGGGAGCCGAGGATGAAAAGATAGAAGCACCGAGTTGCTTCTTGACCAGCACTGTGTACAACAGTCATCAGATAACACCCTCCCATTTTAATCTCCCCGTCATCCATCAATCCCTCACTCCACCCTTCCACTCCTCCATCTTAAAGCCATCCGTTCCTTCTCATCAGTCTGAAATCGTGCCGTTTTGTGACGTACGTACAAAAATCCGGTATGAAAGCACGGCCGGCTTTGTAGATTGTGTAACGGGGGTAAAAATCCGAGGCCGTTGCTTACTTGTGCGGTTTAAAAAAACAAAACTTCAGAAGCCGACTGATGTTTTAATTCTAAATGTTCGCCATGAGTTGAAATTCATCAGCTACTTTGTGAACTCTCACACACACACACACACACACGCACGCACGCATTGACTCGCACACACCAAAACACACCTCCGGCAATGAGTGTATGGTCCTAATGAAGCGAGAAGAGAAGAGGCAGCTGCATAACTGGAGTGTAAGGCCTGGAGGGAACTCACACACTTCAAGTCTGTGTGTGTGTGTGTGTGTGTGTGTGTGTGTGTGTGTGTGTGTGTGTGCTCACAGACTATATAATATCTGAAACTCGCTTAATTTGGAACTTTGGAAGTCTAATGACTGCTTTTCCTTCTTCTTTCTCCTCTCTGCAGGTTGTGAGGGCCTGTTTCTATCGTCCTGTCGTACAGTGAGGCAGTGAGCTCACGGTGGATACAGCATGCATGTGTCGACATATCCAATGATGCACTCTGCCAATCCGGGCCTGCTCCTCCTCAGCTTCCTCTTCCTCGCTGATGCCGAATGTGAGTTTTCCATTCACTTATATGCTCAGACACACACACACACACACACACACACCGACATTTTAAAGGTACGATTAGCAGCTAGAAAAGAAGTAACCGGGTTTCTACGGGTTGATAAATTCCTGCAGTACTGAGAAAATGGATTGTTTCTCTATCAACTGATTTATATTCCCACCAATATATCCTCCGTATGACTACATGCTTTGTGTTTTCAGCATGTTTTGTTGTACTTTTATGATTCTTCAAAAACAAAGTACAGAAAACAAACATATTGTAGTACATATGTTTTAAACACGTGTGCTGTGTTTGTACGTATGTTCACGAGCACATGCAGGGTTGAAATGACCTGATTTTATCTTACAAACCACTTCACTCTGGATAGCACATCCCTACTGTGTGTGTGTGTGTGTGTGTGTGTGTGTGTGTGTGTGTGCGTTGGTTTGATATGCGGCCAGCTGTTTTTGTCCATCCCAGTATTACTTGGCATAGATAGACAGACCACATATGGCAAATCAGATAATTTCCTCACTGCTTGTGTGATTGTGTTCATACCCTCTGTGTGTGTGTGTGTGTGTGTGTGTGCTTGTGTGTGTGTGTGAGTCCAATTTATGGCTACTCCGTTGTGTTTCTCAGTGCACATTAGTATTCTGGTTTACTGGTTTCCATTACGGCCGCAAACGTTAATTATTTTCACTTTTGGTTAATCTGTCGAATATTTCCTCGACTGATCGTTTGGTTTATAAAATGTTCAGTGAAAAAACTCAACTGTCGCGTCCCAGAGATGAAGGTGACGTCTTAAAATCGCTCATCCAGCCAACAGTCCAAAAGCTCCGGCCTTTATCGTATTTGGAATATGATGTTTACCTGGAGCATAAAGGTCACCTGGATATTCATCTTCCTTTGTATGAATTGAATTTCAAACCTTTATTTATTCATCTTTTTTCCTGTAATGACTGACTTCATTCACTTAATTGCGTCTGGCTCTCTGTGCACGTCTTATCACCCATCTTAATGGAAGACAGCAGTAAGTAAGTTTATCCTCCATTTAACCGGTGCCAGACATGATGTAGACTACACTGATGATCCCGTATTTTTTATTTTTATGGCCACATGACTCAAGTTGAAGACACAGAATTTCTTTTGTAATTAACCAGCCACCATATGCAACTTTCCCAAAATTTATTCCCATCCATCCGTTTCCTTCCACCCATCCGCGGTCGGGTCACCGTAGCAGACGTCTCTCTCACCTGCAACATATTCCAGCTGCTGCTGGGGGATCCTGAGATGTTCCCAGACCAGATGGGTTATATAGCTCCTCCAGTGGGTTCTGGGTCAGCACCGTGGTCGACCAGTTGGACGTGCCCTCCAAATGAAGATGCCCAGGAGGATTCTGGTTAGATGCCCAAGCCACCTTAGCTGGCTCCATCTGAACTGACGCGAAGGTGCAGCAGCTTTACTCTGAGCTCTCTTCGGATGTCCGGGCTCGTCGGCCTATCTCTAAGGCTGCAATGTCAATACCCAAAGCTCATAACTATAGGTGAGGGTCGGCTAGAGGGTTTATCTCTCTCTTCCCCAGAATGATCCTGCACACACTCCATCTAACCATCACTCGTGAACCCTGAGATACTTGAACTCCTTCACTTGGGACAGCAACCAGGAGATCAAAACCTATTTAAAGGAGCATATCCAGATTACTGAAACCACGATATGATGTGTAAATATACTTATCATGAGTGTCTACCTGTCTAAGAAAAAGCCTTGACCAGGCGTGACTTCTGTATCAATTTGGCGATTAGCAGCGAGTCTCATAACTGTGGTGATGAAACCGCCTGATCTGGGCCGAGACTAAAGATAAAAGATATGAAGACAGAAAAGAGGGCGTGTGAGGACTAGATGATGGGATCGACTGAAAGGGAATAATGGAAGAGAAACAGGAGGAGGTCATTCAAGGCTCACCATGCGTACTGCTAAAGGCATCTAGTAGAATTTCAATTTGCATATTTGTTTGCTCCATAAGTATAAATATGTTACGGCAGATAGAACATGCAGCATGTACAGCACAGTCTGTTTGTCGGAAGAAAAATGCAGCGTAGCTCCGAGCTTGCAGTTGTACGATGCTGAACATATATCATCACCACCCTGTAACACACACACACACACACACACACAAACAAGAGTATGAGTGCCAAAGTATAGGCTTGAGGCTGCCGTTCCCATCCTGCAATGTTTTAAAAGTACACCGTAACACAGCAAAAGCACACACACATCCACAAACCACTCTTGTTTTCCTTTCAGCCTGCTGCCCTCTCGTCCCCCGTGTAAGTTCTCAGGGTAGGCCAGAAAAGGCCCAGTCATCCATCAAAACGATGATGCTCCCAGACTTCCTCCGTGACGGTTAAGGGGAGCAGCACAGATGCGACGAGGGTGGAAAGGATTCATACTTTGTCTCCTCTGTCTGTATTTTTCTTTTTTTTTTTTTCCCCTTCTTGCCATCGTCTCATTCGCTGTGACTTTCTCCGTTGCTCTTTTCCTGCTCTCTCTCTCTCAATGCCTCCTTTCGGCACATCCAATATAATCTGTCGAGAAAGGAGGGACAGAGGGCTCGAGGCGGGAAAAGGAAAGGAAAGGCGGTTCTTTTCTCTTTTTATCTCATTGTGTGTGACGTACAGTGCCTCTTTTAATATCAACAGCGGGGACTCAGAGGCTTAAACACTGAGAATTCAAACAGGGGCTGCTGGGACGCCGACATCTTTGGTGCTTGCCTTATGTCTACATGTTTTGAAATGTTAAATGCGCTCTGAAATATTGCTTTCAGTTGTGCTCGTTGTCACCCGATGAATTTAATACATCTGGAACATAACAGGGTTTTTGTAAAACACATGTGCCTCCCCTCTGTGTCTGGACAGTGGCATCACTTAGAAACGTTAGAACACCCGCATCCACACGAGTGGACTGAGGGTATTAAGATGCAATCAGATGGAACAGGATCCCATGTGCATAGTTGGAAACCTTGCATGACACAGCACCATATGTGCATTCTGCACACAAGAGCTGGTGCAACAATACAAGCAGTGCAGCGGCAAGCTTTGCGTGTGTGTTTTCTAAAACTCATCTTTTTTAACTCCCCCCTCTCTCTCTCTCTCTCTCTCTCTCTCGCGCCTCCATGTTTTTTGTTTCTCAGTGTATTTGCGTGCGCGTGCGTGCACATGACATCTATCTGGTGGATTAAGAGTAATGCCCTGATCCTGTCGCAAACTAGGCCACCGCTTCGTGTACGCTGTGTGAGAAACTGCATCCCCTCCACTCCGCTCCCCGCATGTCATCCAGGGCGGCGGTGGAAAACAATGCAACAACTTTCTGCTGACCCACGTTTGCCCTAAAACCAACAAGCTGTCGCCCTTCCCCTTCGCAGCTTGAAATCAGTTTGAAATAAAACTCCTTGTGTGTGTGCAACACAACAGCTTTTCCTTTTTTTTTTCTCTCTCAGAGGTTACAGTGGAGGAAGCATTGCTGAGTTGCAACCCGGTGCTTTAGTAAGCAGACTGTACATTTTGAAGCCAAGCTAGAGTGGTTTAGGATTCTGCCTAGGGAGGCGCTCGGTAATGTGAAACTCTTTAGCCTCAGTTTGCATCACATCATTTATGTGTCGTAAAAGCTGTTTCTCTTTCCCACAAAGCTCGATGTAAAGAAGAAAAAAAAAAAACAGCCATCAGTCACTGGAAATATGACATTTTCATACATGACATATCAAGCCCGGGTACGACCATTGCAGAACACAGAACTCACTCATGTCCTGACTGATTGACCTGTCAGCGTTCGACCATATTTGCCGGCGCTCGCACGCCCTCGGGGTCGACTGGAATCTTAAAGGTGGTTTGGGTCAGCCTCCCACAATGCACCGCTGCTTTTGCTTACTTTGGGAGCCCTTGAGCGAGGCACTGAACACCAAGTGTGTTTAGAGAGGAGGCGTCTTCGGTTACCTGCAAGTATTTCATTCAGCTTCCCCCTCGGCTTCTAAGTTCACGGGTTCGGATCGCTGTGAAGTCGAATGTGTTCTCGACAACACAGCAGCTTTTTAAAAAAATTTTATTTAGGTTAGTTTAATTTAGATCAGACTTTTTAGATAACGTCAGCTAATTTTTAATTTCCTTTTAACAAATTTTACAGCCAATTATAATTTGCAATATAGCCTGTAACAAGCTCTACATAATGCTACAACCATCTTTTCCTTAAAAAGACACTGTACTTTCTAAGGATACAGTATTTTTTTTTTTTTTTTTGGCACCGCTCTTTGCTAAGCACATAAGAAGGCCGGGACAGTATTACAGTAGTTACATGTGTGAGTTCAGACGTGTCACAGAGGGTTTATGTTTATCAGCACAAGCGCGTCCATGTGAGTAGTCATCTGTTTTATATGTATATGTATGCAAGCATGTGTAGCGCTTAGAGTAGACAAGAGATTAGATTGCGATAAGTATCTAGTTTCGTGCGAGCCTCGTGGCTCCTTGTCGCTGATGGATGAAGGCGCTGTCAGGATTCACTGGCATGAGATGAAGAGGCAGGGGTCACAAAGTTTAAAGGTTTCTGCCCCCGGGGGGATTAGTTAAGTGTGTGAAACAGAATCAAGCAAGTTATTTTCTTCGATGGATTGTGTTTCTTTCTTTCTGTGATTGATTGGTAATGCCTCACTCGCTGAAAGTGCAAAGCAAAGGCGAGATGTGGGCTGACATTATTGCCCATAACCACAGTACAAAATGTCAAAATGTCAACATCTGCTCTTGGCAGTTTCAGACCATGATGGAGGCACTGGGTGATTTCTGCTGTGGACTGGGAAGTGATGATGAAATGACCAAAAAGGCCTGCAGTGTAACACAGGTCAACATACTTTTAACCCCTGCATGTTGCCTCACGTATAACAGCATAGAAAGTTGAGATGTACAGAGGAATACTGCAGCATTTTAGGGAATATGTTTATTTACTGTAATGCAGAAACTTCATTTAGATGGTTATCCAGTTAGCGTAGCTTAGCATGAAGACAGGAAACAGGTGTAAACAGCTGGCCTGGCTCTGCCCAAAGGCAACAGAATCTCACATTATGTCATGTTTGTTTAAATTGTACAAAAAAACTGAATAAATCAGATTTTTTGGGGCATTTTCTGCCAGTTGTACAGTTGTCATGGTAGTCTGGCACCAAGCCACAGGCCAAGTGTTGTTATTACACTATAGTTCTTGTAAGGATTAATCAAATCAGATATAGCGTGTGAGCTTTAGAGCTGCAGGAGGAGACCCAAAGACAAAAGCACCCTGATGGTGCTCAGCATTTCTAAAGGACGTTGCAGAGGACTCATTTTTCAGGGCCAGGCCAGCAAATTTCATGCTGAAAAACTTCTTTTTTTTTCTGCTGTTAAACAAATAAACAGGCCATTCTTTACCCCAAGACATTAGCAGGGTTAACATGATTAGACAGTGTTTATTAAAAATAAGAGAAATCTGCTGTGACACTGCAGAAAAGTCTACAGTGACGTTGAGTAAGGAATATGACTCCAATCACGCCTTGAATTATCCTTTAATATCCTTATTTTGAATTAATTATGCCAACTTATCAATAAAACTAATTTCAGTCATTATCTAAATAATTCATGTTATATTTATATCCTGAGTCTTTTTATTGCATTGTATTAAAATTCAGCTCCCAGTGTCGTGCCAGCTCGCCGCGCTCATCCGGAGTACGACATTAAACCTTAAAAATAAAAAGCCTCATTTAAATGCTCGGCGACCTCTTTCCATCAACTCCAGTCGCAAAATATCTTTGCGTAGACGGTGACAGAAATGGGTCACATCACAAACATTTTCAGAAGTCATATGCACACAAAATTAAAATGCCAATCACAGTTATTATTATTTTAACTGTTGACTGCCAGCGCTGCTTTAGAAGGAGCTCACTCTTCATATTTTGGGTGGAGGAAAACAAAATATAGTTTTAAATCGAGTTGTGTCGTGCTGGATTGTAGCACGGTGATCTTTTGGACTCCCTTAATGTGTTCTTTATTGTTATCCATTAAAGTCAATGGACGAATAAAGTATAACAATTTCAACAACAAGGCAATTCAAAGAGTTCTTTACATACGTACACATAAAAAAGCATCAGGACAAAATGTAAAAGCAACAGAAGGCAATAAAAGAGAGAAAATACAAGTAAAATTATTTGTGAAGTAAATAAAACAGTAAAAGTTCAGCAATCAAATGCCTCAAATTTGATTTCATAAAAGGCAGAAAAGTCTGCAGTTTCCTGCAGTTTTTTTCCAGATACAGAGAAGGCCGCCTCCACGATGATGAGGAACAGAAGCAGCTCAGCTCTGCCGGAGCTTCTCAGCAGTTTGGCTACATTAGCAGCTAGCGTAGCTGTGCAGCCGCCTGCAAGTAACAGGATCTGACCGGCGTTAGCCTAGCATTAGCTTAGCAGGTGCACCCGTCTGTGAAGAGGCCTGGATAGCGCCGGCTTAGCTCTTAACTTAGCAAAGCAGCGGCCTGTGAGTAATGGACTGTGACCAGCGCTGAGAAATCCCTCTGTTAATCTTTATGGGAAGCCAGCTCTGACCCAGTAAAGTTGTGTACCCACTGGGAAGCCCATGTGTTTCTAATGACCTGTGTATAAAAGAAGACCCTATTTGATTAATCCCCCCACCCCTCCTTGTGTTTCTAACAAATTAACCCTGATTAACGCGGCACTAGCCGGACCCTAGGGCAGCTATGGTGGGTAAGTGGCATGCTAATTGGACATGCACTACTATCGACAGTAAGAGTGTATTTAATCCTCTGGTCTTGCATCATGATATTGTTAAAGAGCTCGCTGACATCATGATGCGTGTCATAAGACTGACTCCTTCAGATTCTGGTTGAGACGCAGCTCAGACGGACGGTCACTTTGTGAAACTTGAATTCTCTCTAATGTGAAGTTTCATCAAAAGTTACGCCGCTTAATTGCATCTAATTACGTTTTTGTGTTTTGAAAGGCTCCCGTTTTTGTGCTGCAGAAAGGATGATAGCTGTCTCTCTGTGTTTATTGGCCCCGGCAATCCAATTTTATTTCCAGGACGAAAGCGAGCAGCTGATAATTTGCTCTTAATGTGTTGGTTTGATGTTAATGTGTTTTAAGTTATGGTCCTGGCCAGCTGCCCACCCACTCTCGAGGGCTGACTATCACGGCCCTGGCTCGGGCCTTGATATTGGCCTCGTTCCTCAACTTGTCTGACAAGCCTGCCTCAGTTCTCATTTGGAGAGTCATCAGCTAACCGCCCACAAGCACACACAACACTATGCAGCTGGATCTCTCCCTGGCAAGCACCGTGTATTACTCATTACATGCCTAACTATCGACACGAGCACACACACACACAAACAGGAAGATGTGAGGTGCAGGCACAGATGCTTGGCAAGTCGTACCGACATCCAGATCAGCCTTTTTTTCAGATGTGATCAAAACTTCCAACACGAATACTCACAGAAGCTAATCGTGCTCATGACTGCAGAGTCTGTGAACATGTCTGACGGGGACGCACCTCACATCTCTCTGATCAGGAAGTTCAATAACAATTTATCCCCTTCCTCCTTCGAGGGATGTTCCACCGCTCAACCTGCGAGCCGAACATTCAGCTCAAACACTCGCAGGATTAGCTACAGCTAACTGCGTTTCCTCATACTTTGTCGGCGATCCAGCATCTCAGAGCTTCCCCCTTTTTCCAATTTGTAACATTCATAGCTGCAGGATCAGACAGAGCCGGGTCCATTTGGCGCTGCTGAGTCCGTTGCTTTTTGTTGATTTGCTTTTGTTGTTTGGACAGGCCTGTCTGCTTTATGCTTTTTCACATCAGATCAGCTAAGTGATTGAGAGCACACAAAATGAGGCCCGAGGGCACATAAACTGCTTTTTTTGGAAAAGATCTGAGCGAGTTCAGTTTTATTGTGGGCCGTATCGAAGATAAGACACACATTTCACTTATTGTGAGCTGCTCAGCACAAATTTCAGTACCATAAAAACAAAAAAGTACCTGAGCTCCTTATTTATCACACTTTTTAGAAGTTCTCAGACTCGCATCATTCACTGTAAGTTCCATCTGTTTTTCTTCTCAAATATGTACTTTCCATTCTTACATCTATGCTGTTTTCCAATCTTAATACATTATATTCGTAAATCATAATCCCCGAAGGTTTGCGCCAGCATCTGTTCTTACAAACTTGCATCTCTCTCGCTGCGTCCCTCTAGGTTAAGACAGCATCTGCCAGCTACAGTACGTCCCTGTAGTCTCCTGCAAAGTGTCACTTGCTTCATTTAGTCTTGCTATTTGTCTTCTCTGATATTTAAGTGAACTTCAATCGCCCTGTTACGGTCTGCAGGTTCATTTCAGGGAGTTCATTGAGTACAGTGTTGTATTTGTCATGCCGGTCGCCCTCAGTCCGGTTTTTACCCGTTTACCAGGTGGTATGTTAACAATGCATGTATGAAGAAGTCCAAATTATAAATTAATTTGATTTGAAGTTGATCTTTCACCCCGTGAATCAGAGTTTATCACACGTCTTCAGCCGTGACTCGAAAGTGGTCCGGAGAGGGGAGCTGACTTTGTAATCCCCGCCATCTGCTGTGTAGATCAGATCCCGCTGTATGGCAACCTTTATGTAGGCCACCGTCCATCCACCCCACACACACACGCACACACACACACACACACACACACACACCAAGAGGGGAAAGATTGGCACTGTCTAATTCCATCTAAATCTCTCTCCGCGGACTCACTCACTAGTTTCCC